>JAPFRF010000005.1:124583117-125098117 GCA_029282475.1 Phrynocephalus forsythii | reverse complement strand
GAAGTGGTGGATGCCTTTCAGTGTGTGTGTGTGTGTGTGTGTTTTTAAATGTACTTGCATAATGTTAGATGAATCTCTAGCACGCTCTATCTTTATTTTCCTTTATATTTTGGGAGCTTGGGACTATCTGGAAAGTTCGTTTTCCTCTGTGTTTCGTTCCATTTTAAACAGAAGGCTGAAAGGTGCTTATCGGTACCTCTCTGGCTCATGTGGTTGCACTGTTGGCAGAATTGCAACATAGTCTTTTCTTTCTTTCTTTCTTTCTTTCTTTCTTTCTTTCTTTCTTTCTTTCTTTCTTTCTTTCTTTCTTTCTTTCTTTCTTTCTTTCTTTCTTTCTTTCTTTCTTTCTTTCTTTCTTTCTTTCTTTCCTACATCCCTGTGATGACGTCACTAGTCAAAGACGTTGGCTCTGTATTCTGGAGCAGTAACCATTCATAAGATCTGTTGGACTCTTCAGACGCTGGGCAGTTGGTGTCACTGGTGTTTTTGGGGTTTCCTTGCAGGGAATCCTTGGAGGCTCTCCTGCAGAGGGCTGTAGCTCACTGCCCCAAAGCTGAAGTCCTCTGGCTCATGGGGGCCAAGTCCAAGTGGCTCGCCGGAGACGTCCCTGCTGCCAGGAGTATTTTGGCTCTGGCTTTCCAGGTGAGTGCGTTTCTCTTGGCCCTCTTTGTACTCTCTCTGCCATCATGCAGCCCAGACAGGCTGCCATAAGAGGAAAGCTCCTTTGTTTGGCAATCTTACCTGTTTCGCCCTGGCAGCAAAAATGCACAAGGAAATCATAAATGAAACGTCTACAGTAGGACCCCCGTATCCACTGATTCATTATCCGCTGTTTCAGTTAACCACGGGGAAAAAAGTAAATAAATAATTCAGAAACTGCAAATTTATTTATTTATTATTTGTTTGTTTCATTTTTATACCGCACCATTTTCCTTCAGGAGCACTAGGCAGTTTACATGAGAAAAAGATAAAAACAACAAGTTAAAAATACAATATGAAACAGGAAAGAGGGGGAATACCCTTAGCAAGATGCAGCAGGACATACTAACAAACCAAAGGGGGGGGGGAAGAAAACAAAAAAAAGAGAGATGAATAAATAGAAAAAAGCAAGCTACTGTCACAAAACAGCAGCTGTAAAGCAAGATACTGTCATAAAACAGAAACCATAAAGCAAGCTACTGCCACACACCAAAGCTGTAAAGCAAGTTACTGTCGCAAAACAGCAGTTTTTTGGGGGATTTTGGTGTTCTGTCTCATCCACGGTTTTCATTATCCACGGGAAAGCCTGGAACCAATTCCCAGTGGATACTGGGGTCCTACTGTAATCATCAAAATCCACCATGTGCCAGAAACAGTGCCCTTTAAAAAAAAAAGAATTCTTTGGAATTGTCCCCCCACCCATTTTTTTAAATCTTAATTTTGTTTTCAGAATGGAAAAAATGACATTTTTTCTTCTTCTAAGAAGTTTTTACTGCCAAGCTAGAGTCTCTCCCTCTGCCATTTACTCTGGCATTCTAAAGTGTAATGTGGTTTTAATCAGCTTGAGGTTATGCTTTTTCCAGCCTTTTTGTTGTCTGGAATTATCATGAAGAACGTGATTGTTGATACGCGTGGAGGTTGAATTTTGTTTCAGTTATTATGTCGCATAATTTCTCCTGCAGTCTATTAGATGAAGTTGAGTTTAGAAAAAAAATATTTGAATTAAAAAGAAAAACAAGTACCAGGCAGGTAAAATGTCAGCTCCGAGAAGTCAGGATTAAGAAATTAGTACTTAGTTTTTTTCACTCTCCCCCTTTTTAAAAAGGGCCCGGTTGCTGCAGGAAGTGCCTGTTTGTAAGTTAAAGTGACTGATCCAGCAGCCGTTTGGCCGAAGATTCCTGAGCAAGAACCTCAAGAGAGGATGGGAGGGAGATTCATCTTCTCACTCACACTCTCTTCTCAGAGGAGTGGCTACCACACACAGTCTGTCGAGTTGTCTCACCAGTTCCTGTTAAGAACAGGGACCTGGCCGGGTTGTCTTGGAGCTAAAGGAGCCGGAGCCTTTAGAGCAGTGATGGCAAACCTTTTAGATACCGAGTGCCCAAGCTACGATTCAGAACCCACTAATTTTTTTCTCAAAGTGCCAATACAGTCATTTAACTTGAATGCAGGTAGCTGTGAAGGGGCGATGTCGGGTGCCCACAGAAAGGGCTCTGAGTGCCACCTTTGGCACCCGTACCATAGGTTCGCCGACACTGCTTTAGAGTGCAACTGCTGTCTCCTTAGAGAGGCTGGCCTTGTTCCTTGCAGTTTTTTGTTTAAATTTAGTATTATGGAACTTGAAGTGTTTTGTTCTTTCTCTCTCTCGCAATTTTGATCTTACTCCCTGCCACCACTTGACAGCGGGTTGTGTCTGTGCCAGGGTTTTTGTTTGCTTGTTTGTTTTTCTTGTCCTTTTCAGCACTGCAGCTAATCCATCATCAGGTTTCCATCGCTAACGAAGCTGATTGCTAATTCCCTGACTGCCTTTGGAACTGGAGCATAGCTAGGCGAATATGAAATGGCCCTTGCAGTGGAGCAGAGCGAGATCAGGACTGAGCCTGATGTGTGTGTGTGTGTGTGTGTGTGTTGGAGGGATTAAAGAAGCCGTTAAACATGAACCCGGACTTAAATCTTCCAGCATTTATTTATTTATTCATTCATTTATTCATTTATTTATTTGACTTTTATACCGCCCATCTAGACCTAGGGCTACTCTGGGTAGTTTACAACATGTGATCGCATGACAATTAGCAAAGGAATACATTTCAAAAACCAAAATACAAGGTGCATAATAAAATAAAGTATACATAAAACAACAACAAAAAACTAAAATGAAGATAAAAATGGCAGGAGATTGATAAAACCGGGGGGGGGGAGATAAGAGAAGAAAAGCGGTAAAAAATAATAGTGCTTTATTAAACATTTGAAGAATCAGGGAAGGCCATTTTGTACAACCAGGTCTTCCAATAGTTTTTTTTAAAGTTTGAAGCGAGGGTGCCAGCCGAATTTCAGGGGGTAGATGGTTCCATTACTGGGGAGCAACCACCGAGAAGGCCCTGCTCCTTGTTACAACTTTCCGGGCCTCCCTCGGGGTTGGGACTCGCAGGTGTCCTGCCTGGCTGGCATGGGTGATCCTGGCAATTCTTCTTGGGAGGAGCCGCTCTGTCAGATACTGAGGTGTGCGTGTCCGTTTTCCTGTTGTTTTTTTCAGGCCAACCCAAACAGTGAAGAGATCTGGCTGGCAGCGGTGAAGCTGGAATCTGAGAACAACGAGTATGAGCGAGCGAGGAGGTTGTTGGCGAAGGCTCGTAGCAGCGCCCCGACGGCCAGAGTAAGCCCCGAGGATGCTCTCGCATTGACGTCATTGCTGCCGAGGCCCCTGGAGCTTGTCAAAGTGTCCTTACGAGGACCAGGTCATTTTTGTCTTTAGGCAGAGCCAGAGGTTGGGAGTTCAATTCCCCACTGTGCCTCTTTCACAGACACTGGGCTTGAAGATCTATCAGGTCTCTCCCAGTTCTGCAGCCTGTGTTTGTTCCCCTTCTGCAGACCTGAGATTAAAGAACTGCTGCCAAGCTCAGTGGCCTGCCTGCCTCTGATTGCAACTGCGAGGCCTCAGGCAAAGGGTCTTTCCCAGCCTTGCACTGTTAAGTTGTTTTGACCGGAGTTGACGAGGTTTAAAGCTGGGATGACATTCTGCATCGGCGACACGTTCTTTTTGTTGATGTACAGGACTTCTGTAATTATAATTTGAGCCATTAAAAGTAATAATGCAGGGCATGAGAGACGTGGATAGAGGGACACTCTTCTCCCTCTCACAAAATACCAGAACTAGGGGACATCCACTCAAACTGAGGGCTGGGAGAGAGAGAACAGACAAAAGAAAAAATTTTTTTCACCCAGCTTGGTGTTCGTCTGTGGAACTCCCTGCCACAAGATGTGGTGATGGCATCTGGCCTGGATGCCTTCAAAAGGGGATTGGACAGATTCCTGGAGGAAAAGTCCATCACAGGTTACAAACCATGATGGAGATGTGTAATCTCCAGGCTTAAAACCAGGGTACTTCAAGGGCCAGATGCAGGGGAGTGGTATCGGGAGACAGAGACCTAGTTTTGTGCACTTCCAGATGCATCTGGTGGGGCCACTATGAGATACAGGAAGCTGGACTAGATGGGCCTTTGGCCTGATCCAGCAGGGCTCTTCTTATGTTCTTAAGTGTTTCCTCCACAAGGTTGTGGAGGGAAGTGTCGCTCAGTACACCACCTGCTGCCCAAGAGTCAAGCTGTGCAGTGATTCTGAACTGCTAGCAATGAAGGGGAAATAGGATGAGTCTTGCTTTCATAACACTTAATGCAAGTTCCTTCTCCCTCAGTGCCATGTGCAAGTATGGTGTGGCATCTCCTTCTGACCCCTCTGGTACAGAGTATTTACCCATAACATCCCCCCATGCTAGTAGTAATTTTGGACGCTCGTTCATCCTCCTGATGTCTTGTTTTTGCCACCTACCTTTTTACTAGAGGTGACAAATAAAACAACAGAATGATGGTAAACCTAGAAATGTACTTTTGAAAGAGGTTGGATTTGTGTTTTCATCAGCAGTGAAATACAGGCTCTTTGATAAAATGACTGATGGGGGTTTACAGAGCCAAACGTTACTAACCACTGAATTCATGCTGACGGGTCCTGGTGACCTGTGTTGGGTTAGCAAGGATTGTGGGGTTGGGGAGAGGTGAACATGTCTCCTCAGGTAAGTGGGACTGCAGTGATGGTGGGGACCAGTTCATAATAACTGTCTAAAATGTTTTTGGTGTTATTGCTTTATCTTACAAACTGCTGTTCCTTGCTTCCCTTATTATTTTCCCTTTCTTGCATTGGTTTATTTCAAAAACTTGGTTGGCAGCGTAGCTCAACAAAATTCCAACCTCATACTGGAAATATTCCTGCTTGACCTGTCCCAGAATTCAAAATGTATTTCTTCCTTTTTTTAAATTTATATACCTTCCTGTTAGTGGAATGCACTGTTCTGGGAGGTTGACCGGAAAATGAAACATACACTAAGGAACACGAATACGACAATAACAGTTAAAACCGTTTAAACAATTGACAACATAAAATGGCTTACGAGAAAATGGAAACACCTTGCTCCCTCATTAAAATAAGTTTGATCCATCCAGATCCATCCGAAGATCAAGGGAAGAAAGCAACCTTTTAGTAATGTGGCGACTCTTAAGGATGGGAATCAGGAGACGTCTCAAACCCTCTCCTCCTCTGTCTCCGCAGGTGTTCATGAAGTCTGTTAAACTTGAGTGGGTGCTTGGGAACATCGCCGCCGCCCAGGAGCTTGGCGAGGACGCCCTGAGGCACTATGAAGATTTCCCCAAGCTGTGGATGATGAAAGGGCAGATCGAGGAGCAGGAGGAACTGATTGAAAATGCCCGAGATGCCTATAACCAAGGGGTAAGACTGGAACTTGTCACCATCTCCCACCGCCGCCGCCACCACCACTCTCTGGCATAATAAGGAGAAGGTGGGCTGTCTCACGAAACCATTAAGGCCATTGAGAAATGGACTTAATGTGTTGCTTATGTCCCAAAACTGGGATCCAGGGTGGCTTACCGTATAGTTAAAAACAAGAGCATTATCCCTTATTATAGTATTAACACATAGTTAATATTAGAACAAAAAAAGTACAAAACTTTACCCTAATAACCCAGGATCTGCACACAGATCCACGTTGTTAGTAGACTATATATTAATCACCAAGCCCTCTTGAGATTAACAGAGACAGACATTTCTGCTTTTCAATGCATGAAGCGACAAGGCAACCGTCATGGCCGTTTTCCCTTTATCAGGCTCTTTCCACCTACTATAGCATCAGCTTTGCGGATAAATGCTTATCAGGCATGTGAGCAGTCTTCCCTCCCCCTTCCCTCCCTACTCTTGTTCTGTTTGTGTTATGCCCCTGCTTTAGCAGTTCTTGATTGCAAGAATTAATGACTTGTTCTGGGAAAAGAACTCAGTGGCAGGGCTATTTTCAGTGCCTGATTGATTAAGCCAGGACCTCTCAAAATGTCCTCCGCATGTAGACTAATGGGGGAAATTTAATCAAAGGAAAAGCAGATTCTTGTTTGCTCTTTTCTTCTGTGGTGGCCGGGAAACTGCTCTCGTTGTCATACCGAGAGAGAGAGAGAGTGTCCCTGCCTTTCGCCCTCTTCTCTTTAAATGCCTGCACTGTAGGTAAAACTGTGCTCACGACCTAGGGTTCAATCTTAGGTAGCAGGCTCAAGGTTGACTCAGCCTTCCATCCTTCCGAGGTTGGTAAAATGAGTACCCAGCTTGCTTTGTGTGTGTGTGTGTGTGTGTGTGTGTGTGTGTGTGTGTGTGTGTGTGTGTGTGTGTGTGTGTGTGTGTGTGTGTGTGTGTGTGTGTGTGTGTGTGTGTGTGTGTGTGGGGCTGCATTTATGTTTTAAAACTAAACCACCCAGAGACTACTTGAAGTATATAAGCAGGCCACTTTGCTTTGTTCTATTGCCCCGATAGCTGAAGAAATGCCCCAGCTCCATTCCCCTTTGGCTCTTGTTGTCAAGACTGGAGGAGAAGGTGGGCCAGCTCACTCGGGCCAGGGCCATCTTGGAGAAGGCTCGTTTAAAGAATCCAAAGAATCCAGACCTGTGGTGAGTAAGAAACTATCAGATATTAGTGAATATATGTATTAGACAGGATGTTCTCTCTCTCTCTCTCTCTCTCTCTCTCTTTATATATATAAACATATATATATATATATATATGCATGTTAGGGTGGATTCGGGTTTCTTCCCGTGTAGAAATCTGGTTGTTTTGGCGACGTTTCGACGAGGTCTCACTCGTCATCTTCAGGCTGGTGTTCTGGCTTCTTTCTTCTTGAAGCAAAGTGTGGTCTCAGTTGAAGTCCTTCTATAAATACTGCTGGGGTGTGTGTGGTTTGCTTGCTTTGTTGCTGATTGCAGGTTCCTTTGTTCCTTTGTTCTTTTGTGATCTGCTGTGTGGCTGAGGCAATCGTTAAGGGATTAACTGCTGGTGGCTGTTTAGATGGCTGTTTAGATGCTGGTGGGTTAGATGGCTGGTGGGTTCTGGCAGTATCCTGGGCTTTGGTGGAGTGGGGTCCTGTGTCTTGTGAATTCATTTTGGTCTGGCTACGTGTCTGTGGTCTCCCAATGTTTTTTTTGGGGTGTGTGAGTGTGCTCCATGTGGTGACTGGAGTGGGGTGCCGCAGTAGATGGTGCAGTCGTGGTTTTGTTATTGGATGGTGGTTTCGTTTCATCTGTGGGAAGGGTCTGGGTTTGTGTTTGGTGTGGATGGAAGGTGGTGGCATCTTGTGTCCTTTTGGACCTGGTGTCAGTCTTTGTGACAGAGGCTCGTCTGTTGACCAGGGCTAGTTTCCAGATGTCAGGCAAGCGGGAGGTGTCATCACGTTTATTCATGTTGTTTGGGTGTTTCTCTATTTCAATGGCTTCCATGATTATTCGACTGTTGAAGTGTTCAGTTTTGGAGATGAGTTTGGTTCTTTCAAAGTCAATTTCATGACCTGTTGTTTTTATGTGCTGGAAGATCCACAATGGACAAAGAAGATTTTTTTCTTCTTTTGGAACACTTTGAAACCAACGCGTTACAGAAGTCCGAACATAAACCCAAACTCTGGCTCTTGTGTTCTGTTATCTGGCCACACGGGAAAGATAAACTGAACAACTTCCTCACACATCTCAACAGCCTACACCCCAAAATACAATTCACTATGGAAATAGAAGCCAACAACCAACTTCCCTTCCTGGACGTCCTAATCTACAAAAAACCCGACGGCTCCTTAGGACATACCATCTACCAGAAAAAACACATACAAACCGCTACTTAAATGCACAATCACACCACCTCCTGTTTGTTTGTCCAAAGACCACCTAAAAACTGAATTATGAATGGCTGGACAGACAAACTTTGCAAGAACCAAGAAACAGAAGAGAACAACGGCACCGCCCTCCTCCCTTACATTCGTAGACTCCTTGGTTTTCGACCAAAAAATAGCCAACATCTTAGCTCAATCTTGTCTTTGCAAAGTTTCTTAAAATGTTGGCAGAACACAAGAACGCAGTCAAAAAAGAAGAAAAATTTTTTGGTCATGAAATTGACTTTGAAAGAACCAAACTCATCTCCAAAAGGCTGTCTTGATATTGTGTTTGTGAGAGAATTTTGACATCTGATTTTGTCTGACACCAGGTCCAAAAGGACACAAGATGCCACCACCTTCCATCCACACCAAACACAAACCCAGACCCCTTTGAAACGAAACCACCATATATATATCCATTTGCACACTCACACACCCCAAAAAAACATTGGGTAGCCAGACCAAAATGAATTCACAAGACACAGGATTTTCACCAAAGCCCAGGTATAGGTACCAGCCATGTTACCAGCATGTGCCATCTAAACAGCCATCAGCAGTTTCTTCCAAAAGAACAAAGGAACAAAGGAACCTACAATCAGCAACAGAGCAAGAAATCTGGTTGTTTTCAAGAAGAAAGAAGCCAGAACACCAGCCTGAAGATGACGAGTGAGACCTCGTCGAAACGACAGATTTCTACGGGAAGAAACCGAATCCACCCTAACATGCATATATATATATATATATATATATATATATATATATATATATATATATATATATATATATATATATATATATATTTATATATGCGAGGTCTCACTCGTCATCTTCAGGCTGGTGTTCTGGCTTCTTTCTTCTTGAAGCAAAGCGTGGTCTCAGTTGTATGGTATGGTATGTATTTAATTGATTTAAAGATGGAGTCTGTAAAAGTGCAAACTCACAGTGACTCAATCTAGTTTTTTTCTAAGGGAGTGCAGATGTTAAGAATGAGCATAATGACTTTTGGCTGATGCAAGGGGTAACAATAGCTATGAGGTAATGTCATTCATGATTGGGCAGAGACATGTGTAAAAATGTTCTGTAAATCATTGTTCATTGGGCCTTCAGTGAGTAAGGCACCTACTTTGCTTCTCTGCCATATATTCTGTCATATGTACTGAATGCTGCTATGCTGTTATGCTATTGAACTTTGTATAAGTTCTGTGATGCTTTTTATTTTTGCACATATGTAATATAGCTGTTTGGTTTTAACAAAACTCTGTCTCTGGCTAACTATTTATTCAACAAGTATTGCTTCCGCTGGTTGATTAAATAGCACAAAACTCTGACAGAAACCCAGCAGGTATTCTCTTTTGTTTGGAGGACTTGCTTAGGGATCCCTGCCATTCACAACATCTTAATGTCAGGCTGTCTTCCCTCCTGCAGGTTGGAGTCCGTGAGGTTAGAATACAGAGCCGGGCTGAAAAACATAGCCAATACCTTGATGGCAAAGGCTCTGCAGGAATGTCCCAACTCTGGTAATAGAGGAACTGTTTTTCTTTTCTTTTTTAATGTAAATCATTGCCTAAACTTTGCTTTAATTTAAAAACAAAATCTTTAAAAATTATTATACATTTTGGCCCGTGGGCATCATATTGATAAAACTGGGTATGTTTGATATTCGTAATTTAAGAATTTGTCCCATAGTGTGTACCTACAGCTGCTATATCCAGAGTAATTACTACTGTGGGACAAAAACAAAATAGCTGTTCTCTGAATTGAGGTAGACTTGGGATAATCAAGGAGTATTGAACCTTGGGGTAGACTGAGAGAGCATTATGGAGTGGTCAGGAATTGTCAGACTTGAATGCCATTAAATAATACACCAGATTACTAGACTGCCACTGTAATCTATTGAAGGTGCTTTGCAACTAGTACTGTGCAAGAAATATGCTTTTGAACGGAGATATGATTGTACAGTAGGACCCCATTACCCGCTGGGGATTGGTTCCAGGCCTTCCCGTGGATAATGAAAACCGTGGATAAGAGAGAACGCCTGCCCACCCACCCCAAACAGCTGTTTCCTGACAGTAGCTTGCTTTATGACTGCTGTTTTGAGACAGTAGCTTGCTTTGTGGATGTTGAAATATTATTACTTTTCTCTGCCAGCCATGGATAACTGAATTAGTGGATAATGAATCAGTGGATATGGGGGTCCTACTGTAGTTACAGATAATTTCCTAGAGCAGTGGCAGTGGATAGTTGGCCTAGCTTGGTCAACAACTGGAGAGCCTTTTCCTTGGCAAAGAGAGCATCTCAAGAAAATATTTCAAGGGCATGCACAAGGTATTCAATAGCCCTCTGTGTCTGTCCTCATCCCATAAACTCCAGTGCAAATGCCCTCTTTTCCCCTCTTCACCAGTAATAGGTTTATTTCTGCTTGGAGGTTACTGCAGATTGGGACTGGAACTGGAAAAGCCATGCCTCTAAAACCTGAAGGTATAAAGAGGTGTCATGCGATAGCAGGTGTGGCCATTTATAAATAAGCTCTGGCCCATGCCTTAGTGCTGGAGTGGGCAACATTGATTTTTTTTTTTCAGGGCTGCACACAAATCCCCAAACAGGGAGGGAAAGCAACAGAAGAATAAACTCAAGATAGCAAGAAACCAGCTTCTGTGTTTTAGAACAAAAAGTGTTAGTTTTTGTTTTGTTTTGTTTTGGTATTAAATGACGAAGGAAGGATCTTGTGACCTACTGAAAAGATACCTCAGGGTCCAGGCATGGATGCCAAGAGCATAAACTGGCTCCTTGTGCTATAGGGGAAGGCTTTTGGAGGGCAAAGAAGGAGAATTCTCCTTTCCATGTTCCTCCAGAAGTATTGTCCTCGCCTTCCCTCTGACATGACAATATTAATAACCAGGAATGTTGGCGAGGCTCTGGGCCGAGTCCTGAGTCTGAGACTTTAATGCCAAGTCCAAGTCTGTTGTGGTATCAAAGTCCTGAGTCTCATGTCTGAGTCCCTATTAAAAGATAAGCACCCCCCACCCCTCCCCAGAAAATGGAGGGGTGGAAGGTTTCTGAGTCATGAGTTCAGTCCCAATCATTGACCCCCCCCCTTTCCCTGAGTCATGTCCATGTCAAGTCACTGGTGCAGGTAAAGCTTGATTTGACAGCAAGTCCTGCATCTTGAGTCCCCATCCTTGACGGATAATCTTAGAACTGCAGAGCTGGAAGGGATTCTATGGATCATAATTAATGAATACAATATGCTACTTTTCGCTTAACCTTAAGAGGGTTGCAGGCACACTTGGTTGTCTCTTACCGACGTCCATGTGGGGACATCAGCAAAGCCCACTGATTCCCCATGTCTTTTGCTGTTGCTTGAAACAGTCCACATAAGAACCTAAGAAGAGCCCTGCTGGATCAGGCCAAAGGCCCATCTAGTCCACAGTGGCCCCACCAGATGCCTCTGGGAGCGCACGAGGCTAGATCTCTGTCTCCTGATACCACTCCCAGGCATCAAAGGTTTTAAGCCTGGAGATTACACATCTCCATCATGGTTTGTAACCTGTGATGGTCTTTTCCTCCAGGAATCTGTCCAATCCCCTTTTGAAGGCATCCAGGCCAGATGCCGTCACCACCTTCTGTGGCAGGGAGTTCCACAGACATGAGCCTGCCTAAGTGTTAAGATCATCAGAAGAGGCCTTCCTCTCAGTTCCACCATCTTTACTACTGAATTTGATGGGGACTCCCAAGAGGACCTTCTCTGTCAGCTCCCAGACTTTCCCCTGCATCTTCCCACTAGAGACCAGGCTGGCCTCATCTTTGCTGCCCTTCAGCAAGTAGGCAAAGACCTTTATGTTCAGGCAAGCTTTCCCTCAGTGACTGGCTGCCTACTTTTCTTTTTCTAATGAACTGTTGTGCCTTAGGAAAAAAAAAACATAAGAACATAAGAACATCAGAAGAGCCCTGCTTTTCCAGCTTTCTGTATTTCACAATCCAGTATCTGATACCACTCCCCTGCATCCTGAGGTACCCAGGTTTTAAGCTTGGAGATGATACATCTCCCTCATGGTTTGTCACCTGGGATGGACTTTTCCTCCAGGAATCTGCCCAATCCCCTTTTGAAGGCATCCAGGCCAGATGCCATCACCACATGTCTTTACTGTATTTGCTGCATTCTGCCACATCCCATGGAGCCGTATGCCACAATGAAGGTGCCAGGAGCCTTTTTTTTTGTGCTCGCTATGAGCAAATTTCTCTTCTGACAGGCATAAAAATAAATGTCCCATTTGTTTGCACAGTTGGATGTATGAGTCAAAATAAGAAAAAAAAATCTGTAATGCAAATGCTCTACCCTGAGCATCACATGGATATTTTTGTTTGTTTGTTTACATTAAAATCAAAGTAGGTCAACATGTCAAAGTGTGTAAAAGAATCGGTATTTTTACCCGATAGAAATGCCGTGCCTCCAAAACAGCAGGTTATGAGAATTGATGTTTGGGGTGGGAAAGCAGGGGCCTTGTCTGTAAGATGTAATTTAACCAGTGGCGGCTGCTGTTGCTGCCTGGTGTTGTGTGTGTCCCTTCCTTCCTTCCTTCCTTCCCTTGGAGAGATCAGAGTCATCGTTTGTACCGTTCTGGGCTGGTGCCAGGCACCTTGCCTCTCCTTTTGGTCTGCTAAGCTCCAGCCCCGTGACAGGCCTCTACAGAGACACTTTTCTTCGGCTTTGAAACTCATCCGACATGTTCCAGATGGTGACTGTTTCCAATCTCCCGAGAGGTTTCTCTCTGGAAGGTGGTTTTGTGTCTCATCTGCCTACCTTCAGAGAGGTTTTGAGTGACGCTCTGCATTGGTTAAGATACCACATTTAATGGCTGCCATTGGTGATTTCCCTGTGTGTTGCTGTCCTTTTTTTTTAACAGGTGAAGGGATTGGAAATTTTAGGTCTGCCTAGCCCAGAGGTGGAGAAAGACTGGTACATGGGATGCATAAGCCCCCAGAAGCACCCCATGGGGCAAAAAGGGAGCTTTTCTAAAAATGCAAAAATATGGCTTTTGTTTTAGCACTGTGAGGTGTTCCACTAAGGCCACCTCTCATTTTTAACCCCCTCCAATATTGATAAAGTGTGTTCTGTTTATATACCACCCCATGGTGTTTCAAGTACTCTCTGGGTGGTTTACAGTTTAATTACGGAGGCTACACATTGCCACCCCCCCAGCAAGCTGGGTACTCATTTTATCGACCTCAGAAGGATGGAAGGCCGAGTCAACCCTGAGCTGGCTACCTGAGATTGAACCCCAGGTCATGAGTACAGTTTTAGCTGCAGTACAGGCATTGAACCACTGTGCCGGGAGGCTCCTATAAAAAGAAATATGAAAATAAAACCAGAAACAGTGATCCAGGGCTTCATTTGGCCTGCAAAGAGGGCAAGGGGCACAGATTTTGCCTCTGAGCTTTGGCCCCTTTGGCCGTATGCATGTACCCTGGGGTGACCAGAAAAGGGTTATTAGCAGTGATCAGCAGGATGATTCATATAGATCCGTCTTTGACACGGAAAGGAAGGAAGAGGTTGAAAGGGTGTGTGGAGGCCTTGCATATTTATGCAGGATAAGGCACCATTACAAAGTTATTGATAGTGCATCCAGCCAGGTCATTTATTTATTTATTCATTCATTCATTCATTCATTCATTCATTCATTTATCTCTGTATCCCACCTGGCTAGTGCATTTGCACTGCTCTGAGTGGGTTACAAAAGGCAAAAAGCCAGACATTTAAGGAAATGGAGGATAAAATAAATCAAGGTAACAATCAATGTAAAATACAACACAAGACAAAAAATATATAAGATGGTGCCACAAAAATGCAGAAATGATGGAAGTGGCCTGACTTTGAGGTGATAAGAATGGTGTGTCTACCTGTAAACGGCGATAATATGACTGAAGCCTTCTTTCGTTCTCCTTTCTCCTCGTTTGGCTGTCAGGAATCCTGTGGTCTGAAGCAATCTTCTTAGAAGCCAGACCCCAAAGGAAGACCAAGAGTGTGGATGCGCTGAAGAAATGCGAGCATGACCCCCACGTCCTTCTGGCTGTAGCCAAGTGAGTCCCTCGTCCAGAATTCTGAGCTGTTCTGATGAATGTCTAAGGCAGTGGTTCTCAACCTGTGGGACCCCAGATGTTCCTGGACTGCATCTCCCAGAAGCCTCCACCACTTTCTATGCTGGAAGGGATTTCTGGGAGTTGCAATCCAGGAGCATCTGGGGACCCACAGGTTGAAAACCACTGATATAAGGGGATGTCAGACTCCCAGGGCTGCTTCTTTATGAGCCTTCTCATTGCAAAACATTGTAAAAATTGTGTTTCTCGCCCCGTCCAGTGCACCTAGTGGAACAACTCGTCCTCTCAGGCAGGCTTCCTGTTGAATGGGGACAAACAGAAATGGTGGATTTTGATGAAGCATGCCTTCCCACTTTGCAGAAATTAGCCCCAGTAAGATAACGAGGCAGCTGTTTTGTTGAGCATTAATGAGCAAATTTCAGGGCCTGCGGAGAGGTGTAAATTGCGAAAGCTCAGAACTAAGCATGTAAATTCTGTCTCTCAGCCCTTCGGTCTCTCACTACGGCTCTGTCCTGAGGACTTGCCTGGCAGCTCCCTGAGTGTATTTCCATTTTTGACAGCAGAACTCTATTGGGAAGATGAAACCACATGGGGTTTGAAGCTCAGTACCACACCCAACAGCCCAACTATGCTTTGTGGTCCGCTCCTGTTCATTTTTGCAGGACTTGTCTATGAGCTGATCCTCTGGTGCAGAGCCCAGCGTTGGTTAAACTAGGAAACAAACCAGTCCTCCGTTCCTAAGCATGTTCCTATTGCCATCAGGCTGTATCAGGGCTGGGTGGCTATGGGCTTCCTACTGGCATGTGCCATGTCAGATGCTGCCTGTTAAATGAGAGCTGTGCGTAATTAACCAAGAAGTGTCTGTCTTTCTTGACAAGACTTGCTCCTTTTCCTAGAAGAGCTTATCTGTGCAAAGAGAAAAGAATTATAGAATCATAGAATCATAGGGTTGGAAGAGACCTCCAAGGCCATCCAGTTCAACCGCCTGCCTTGCAGGAACCCCCATCACAGGACTCTCGACAGATGGCCATCCAACTTCTGCCTAAAAACCTCCAAAGAAGGAGACTCCACCACCCTCTTTTGTGGCAGCACATTCTACTGCGGAACAGTTCTAAACGTCAGGAAGTTCTTCCTAATGTTCAAATTGAATCTCTTTTCCTGTAGTTTGAAACCATTGCCCTGCATCCTAGTCTCTAAAGCCATGGAAAACAAACCAGTCCCCTCTTCAATATGACATCCTTTCAAATACAGTGGACCCTTGTATAACAAACAGCTTGTATAACATAAAATTTGTACAACATAAAAAATTCTGGAGATAGGGAAAAATTGCTTAACATAATCGCCTATGGGGGAAATCTGTACAACATAAAAATGGGATTACTCCATTTTCAATGCATTCCTATGGGAATTCGTATAAAGGAACATTTGCTTAACATAATTTCATTTGGAACGAATTAATTCCTTTATACAAGGTACCACAGTATATTATTTAAACATAGCTATCATATCTCCTCTTAGCCTTCTTTTTGTAAGGCTAAATATTCCCAGCTCCTTAAAGTGCTCCTTGTAAGACATTTCTTCTAGAGCTTTAACCATCCTAGTCACCCTTCTATGGACCTGTTCAAGGTTGTCAGAACATCCTTTTAAAATTGAGAAGCGCAGAACTGTACGCAGTACTCCGTGTGAGGCCTGACCAGAGTAGAATTGAGAGGTACTATCCCTTCCCTTGACCTACACACTCTGCTTCTGTTGATACATCCAAGAATTGCATTGGCTTTCTTCGCCGCCATGTCACACTGCTGACTCATGTTCAATTTGTGGTCCTTCTGGGTTAGCTTTTGTGTTTAATATCCTGACCAAGCGACATAAGCTTCTCCAGAGCATCCTGAAATTGGTCCTCTCTGTGGTGATTAAGAGCCAGCTCTTCTGTGCATAAACATGGCTAGAATTTTGGCCAGAAACCATGCTGCTGCTGAACTCCTTGGCTCATCTTCCTCTCCCTCTGTCGCTCAGGTTGTTCTGGAGTGAACGTAAAATAACCAAAGCTCGCGAGTGGTTCCACCGTACCGTGAAGATCGACTCGGACCTGGGTGACGCCTGGGCTTTCTTCTACAAGTTTGAGCTTCAGCACGGCACAGAGGTGATTTGAAGGGGGCGGGACAGGCAAACCTAGCAGTAGCCAATGTGGTGATTTCACTAGTTGAGGAATGTTTGGTGGTAGAGAGCTACCCGTAAAGGCGCCGTGGGGGGGGGGAGATATGATTGAGAGGTACAAAATAATACAGGGCATGAGTCAAGTGGATAGAGGGACGCTCTTCTCCCTCTCACAAAATACCAGAACTAGGGGACATCCACTCAAACTGAGGGTTGGGAGAGTGAGAACAGACGAAAGAAAAAAAAATTTTTCACCCAGCATGTTGCTAGTCTGTGAAACTCCCTGCCACAGGAGGTGGTGATGGCATCTATCCTGGATGCCTTCAAAAGGGGATTGGACAGATTCCTGGAGGAGAAGTCCATCCCAGGTGACAAGCCATGATGGAGATGTGTCATCTCCAAGCTTAAAACCAGGGTACTTCAAGGGCCAGATGCAGGGGAGTGGTATCAGGAGACAGATATCTAGTCTCATGCGCTCCCAGAGGCATTTGGTGGGGCCACTGTGAGATACAGGAAGCTGGACTAGATGGGCCCTTGGCCTGATCCAGCAGGGCTCTTCTTATATGTTCTTACAGGCCAGGTTGCTTGCTTTTCCCCATCCTCAGCCGAAGCTGAGCCTGAGGTGTATTCTGAGTTGGTTGCAATGGCCGCTCCTAAGGAGACACCCAGAGCATTCAGAGATCCCATTGGCAGGGGAACAGGTTAGTCACCATGAAAGGAAGAAAAGGCCATACATTCATAGTTTTAAAAAAAACACTGCAAGACTAAATGCTTGGCTGGCTAAACATCGATCTCCTGTGTTGGTAAGTTGTTCCTCTTCAAGGGAAATTACGCCACAGGACACTCACCCTGGAGCTCATTTTGAAGCTTCCAAAAGCTCGTGCCCTCTGTGAAGCCTGGGGAGCAGTTCTGGCGTGTGGCACCCCTTCTCTTCTCTCCCTCCTTCCCAAGTTCCTCTTGGGAGTATCCTTCCACCTGGCCTCCTGATCTTTTGACAGAGGCAGAGTGAACACTTATTTCTTCAAAGCCTGAGGGCCTGAGTTGTGTTCAGACTTGGAAATGTCAAGCACTGACCCTTTGATTACCATTATAACCCTTCCCCAAGCTTTTCGGTGAAAAGGAGTTGTAGAGTCTCAGGGAAGGAAATGGCCACTTAGGAAAGGAGACCCCCAATTGGTCTACCACTGCAAATCAGCACAGCATGTAGAAGTGTAAGATTATTAGGGGGAGGGGGAACTGGCCCTTTGCCTTAAGGCAGGGCTGTTCAAATTTGTTGCAAGAAGGGCCAGATTTGGTGAGGTGAAAATGTGTGTGTGTGGGGGGCAACCATTCAGCCACATTTGGCCCCCGAGCTAGACTTTGGACAAGCCTCTAGGACGTGCAAGGAGGCGGGAGGACACTGCAGCAACATAGCCAGGGTGGGTAGGCTGGGCAGGTGGCTGGAGAGGGAGGCAGGGAGGGCAGGCAAACCATAAAACTGCAAGCTAACGTCTCCATCCAGTGAGGGGAGAGGCCAGCTGGCGGGGATATGTGACAGGCTGAGCGGCGAGGAGAAGAGGCTGGAGTCACTCAAAATTCGGCCCCTGGGCCTGACTTTGGACATGCCTGCCTTAAGGTCTTCTTGGATACACCCACAGCATGGAGCAGTCAGCAGAGGTCTGGGAAGAGAGTGCACTTGGGTTTGTGCAAACCGTACCTTCCCCCTTCAGGACTGAGCTCCATCAGAGAGAGTGTGACTTCATTTTCACTTAGCATGCATGCTACTTGCATCGCCTGCCTGTGTTGGGACTCTTTTGATGAAAAAGACGGAGGTAACTCCAGAATGGTGCTCTCTTTCCACCCCAGGAGCAGCAAGAAGAAGTGAGGAAGCGCTGCGAGAATGCAGAGCCACGCCACGGAGAGCTGTGGTGTGAGGTCTCCAAGGACATCAGCAACTGGCAGAGGAAGATTGGGGAGATCCTGGTGCTGGTGGCAGCCAAGATCAAGAACACCTTCTAAACACCCCCCCTCCCCCAACACACACTCGGTGCGTCAGTGTCTTGGGCAATGTGACAGGACCCCCGAGTAGTCCCTTGGCACACATGCGTTGAGCTCTGCCCCTATTACGAGGAGGAGGGACAGACCAACAGAGGCGCAAGGCAAATAAATGAGATTTTGTGGTTGAGCCTGGAAGGCAAAGGAATTAAGCCTCCTTCCCCTAAAACTTCTGTGTACTGTACTGGCAACAGAAGTAGGCAAGCGAGTGCTTTTCATGTACCAGGAGGCTTCAGGGTTGGAAAGAACATAAACCTTTGAGTGTTAACTGGCAGGCTATTTTTTTTTCCACGCCTGATCTCTTTATCCTCAGATTGCCCGAAAGCCACCTGACAGGCAGTCCTTTTAGGTGTTTCAGTTATTTAATCTTCAATTTGTCTGCTTGATGTCCTCACCAAATATGCCTCCTAGTCATGTAGTTTTTGGTGATCCTACCTAGTGCAAAGTCTTATTTTTATACAGTGATAGGTGATTGACTTAAGACCAGTTTTTGATTAAGCTGAACAGCATCCCCAAGGAACTCCCAGTTTCGCAAAAGAGCATGGAATGCATTCTGTGAGGAGAAAGCTAGAGATCTCTGATAAACATTTGGGACCTGCCATAAGGGTTGAGCTCTGGACAGAGAGTTAAGTTTAGGTTTTCAGTTTACTTCTGATAGTGCAGGACCTTGAACAATCATTCATGGTTGTTTGAGGACCTATAGAAGGTTAGAGCAGAGAATCCAGGTAGCAGCCCCAGGGTGGTGGTTGAATTAGGAACTTGCTATTCGTTGTAACAGCATGAACTTTGCCTTCGTGAGGTCTCTTTGCCTTGACCTTGGGTGAAAGTAAAAACAAGATTCCTTCGTAATTCTTAATTTTAAAATGTGTTCATTGCATCGAGAGAGAAACACCACTTTACAAAATACTGGAGTAGAAGAGCACTCAACCTTTAGATAAAGTGTGTTTAACCTATGAATGTGTGGCAAGAGGACTGGAATAGCAACTGGAGAACACTTTTCCATACCAAATGGAAAAATGAGATTGTTGGTGTACAATTGTGGGTGACTAGAGGTTGCTGGCTCCTATGCACAACCTGGCAGGACATTTTCCATTGTAGAGATGTTGAGAGAGATGGGAGCAATGGGCAAATGTATATATCTGCATTGTGAATATATTTTTAAAAGCATTCCCAGCTTGACTCTTCACTTAAGTCCCTGTAGCTTCAAAGCTTTCCTTTTTTGAGTTGGGATAATCAACCCCCTCCTCCAGTGCCAGTTAATCTAAAAAAATTTGTTTATGATGGTATAACCCAGTAATTTGCATGGTTTTTAAACAACATTCTGTTAAAGGAAGATGGTTGTACATAGTGTGAAGCTGTAAAATACAGTATTTTGTTCTTTGCGATAATATTTTAGCTCACATCTTTTCTGCATGGACTGACCCTTGACTGGACAACTACTGTAGTTGTGTGGCGTTACCAAAAATATAGGTGGGCTTGAGGGTGTCTCATTATTTAACAGAGTAAATCCCTAAAGCAGGGCTGTACAACTATGAACAGGCCGAGGTCTATTTTTTCCAGCCTAAAGTGCCTGAGGGCTATTACACTAATGCCTCTACTTAGGAATTTTATCCATTCCAAGCAGATGCTCATGGCCCTTGAACTGCCCTGCTCAGCTGAGACAGTGGGCTGGCAGACCCAGAACTTTGCTGGGGCAGTAGTGATCCTTGGGATGGGGGAGGGAGGGGTGGAGAACTTATTCCCCCACTTTTTAATTGATGCCTGGCCCGTGGCCTACCTGTTGGACAGCCCTGCCCTAAAGCAAGAAGAGGAGATGGGGGCATTCAGATATTTATTTTTAGAATATGTTTACCCTGCCTTTCTCCTTGGAAAAGGACCAGATATGTAATAGACCAGGAGTGGGGAGGGCTAGAATCCATTGCCACATACAATCCTGGACCTTCCCTACATTGCTGCCCCTGTCCACCTGCCCCCCCCCCGCTTTCTATCATCATTAGCCAGAAGAGCCTTGGTACAAAAGGAATTTTAAAACACACTCACACACCTGGGGTTATAATGTGGGTAAAGTAATCCAGGTCTTGTTGAGGGTGAGGTTATTACAGTACAACCTGCTTCTGAATCTAATGTTTTTAGTGCACAGTTAACCTCTTCCAAACCTAGAACTAAAGGGTTGGCATTTCAGGTGATGGATCTACCCAGATTCAACATGCGGGCCTGTTGAAAGCACAGCCTTATGGCGCAGTGGTTAATGTGCTCACGACCTGGGGCTCAGTTCCAGACAGCCTCCTCAAGGTTCTCTCACCTTCAGACTCTTCGAGGTTTGCAAAGCACCAGACTTGCTGGGGGGTGGGGGCGGCAGTGAGTAGCCTAAGCAATTAAATTTTAAAGCTCTCCGAAAGGCAGAGACTCGCCCACCCAAAGAACCTGACACCAAAACACAAAAGGAGGAATATAGTATATGCGGTTGAATGCAGCGAGGAGTGGCCAGACATTCTCTATATTGGAGAAACTAAACAACCATTAAACAAGAGGATGGCCCAGCATAGGAGGGTCAGCAGCTCAGGACCAGAATCGTAGGAGTTGGAAGAGACCTCAATGCCTATCCAGTCCAGCAGTATACTTCCATTTGAAGGACAAAGGGCACTCGTTCAAAGATGAGGATGTGCACATATTAGACAGAGAAGAGAGGTGGTTTGAGAGAGGGGTCAGGGAAGCCATTCATGTGTAGATTGAAAACCTCTCTCAAAGGAGGTGGGGGACTCGACACAATCTGTCTGCTACTTGTCAAGTAGCCTTTTCATCAATTCCCAAATAAATCAGAAGCACTTCATACCTCCACCAGCAAGGCTATAGCTAATGACCCATACTTAAGAAACTATTTTTTTTGCCCAGCGTTTTGTTAGTCTGTGGAACTCCCTGCCACAGGATGTGGTGATGGCATCTGGCTTGGATGCCTTCAAAAGGGGACTGGACAGATCCCTGGAGGAAAAGCCCGTCACAGGTTACAAACCATGATGGAGAAGTGTAATATCCAGGCTTAAAACCGGGGTCCTTCAAGGGCCAGATGCAGGGGAGTGGTATCAGAGAGACAGATCTAGTCTCGTGCGCTCCCAGACACATCTGGTGGGGCCACTGTGAGATACAGGAAGCTGGAATAGATGGGCCTTTAGCCTGATCCAACATGACTCTTCTTAATGTTCGCTTTGTGTACTGGTAAACTGCACTGGTAAACCTTTGTGAATGTGTTGAACTGGGAAATGGATTTTGCCTCCACAATTCTTTTCAGCCTTTAAAAAAACTGTTGAAGCCAAATCAGAATCAGGCAGTTGTCTGTCCATTTGCCAGTAGTCTGAAGGTCAGCCCATAGCTCCAGCCACTGGCTAGCGCATCTTCGAACTATGTGACAACGGAGGTTGTCCATCTCTGGAAC
The DNA here is from genome assembly GCA_029282475.1 of Phrynocephalus forsythii. Classification (NCBI taxonomy): domain Eukaryota; kingdom Metazoa; phylum Chordata; class Lepidosauria; order Squamata; family Agamidae; genus Phrynocephalus; species Phrynocephalus forsythii. Next base: position 125,076,467 of record JAPFRF010000005.1, on the reverse strand, counting down.
ATAAACACATGCAAATGTGGTAAAGTGGGTATATTTACGCATTACTGAAGGAAGTTTGTGGCAGCCCAAGAAGCCCCATTTTACTTTGTTTATCTGATTGAAAAGACCACCTGTTTGCCACTGTGGGCAGTTTACAACAAAAAATAAGAGCAATAACCAAGAACATTAAATTAAGATGCACATCAAAAATGTAATAATAAATGATTACTAAAGATGGATTAGAAACACTGAACATGTATACCATGTAAATATTCCAGGGCTTCTGGGAACTGCAGTCTAAGAACAGGATTACCCACAGTCTGGAACCACTGAGCTTGCTGGATCATGAGCTCCTGTTCAGCATAACTGCTTAGCAGCCTTGATTATTTTTTAAAAAAAAAAAAAATCGAAGAAACAGAAACAAGAACAAAATCATAATACAGCTATTTCACCCGTAATATGTGGGAAAGAAGTGTACTATTTCATGCCGAAGGGGCTGTATTTTATTTTATTTTACTTTATTTTGTACCCCATTTAAAAACAAAACCAAGGTGTCTCACATAATAAAAAACACTATTCAAAGCCAAAAAGAGGCAATTCTATAAATATTAAAGAAAAGCAAAGTTGAGGCCATCCCGGCCTCCTGTGGAAGGGAGTTCCAGAGGTAAAAGCTAGTAGGGGGCAGATAAAGCATGCAAGAGTTTCTTGGTTGCTCACCATCAGCATTTAGGACAGCTCCCAAAGGGTCTTAACCGAGCTAATTTGGAAAATGAACCACCAGAGGAAACTGCATAGCACCAAGTCGGATAGGTTATTCAAACTTGATGTGGAGGTGCCAGGAACTGAACTCTGTCTCTAATGGTCACTTTTGCTTAATTTGAACCTGTATGTTCTACAAGAACTGAACAGGCCTGTTGGGGAGAAGAGACTTTGGAGATCCTTCATTTTTAAGGTCGCCACAAGATGGAAAGGACTTGGCAGCGTGTCACAGCAACAGTGTTCTATGAACAACATCACAGCAGTTCCCCTCGAAGCGCGAAGGACGGCTGCTTTTGAATCAGCTGGGCAAGTCATGTCTTGCAAATGCTTTCAGGCTGCAGCTTCTGTCAGGCATAGGCGGCAACAGCTCATGGCCGAAGCGTGGAGAATGGCTGCAGTTGCCCAGCCCTGCTTCACAGGGAGATTCTACCTCTGCCTCCCAGGAAAGAGGTCCCAGGAAAAGGAAGGCCAACCTGGTCTCACCCATTTGCTAATAGAGATGGGCATGAAACGCAAAAAAAAAAAATGGCGTTTCATTTCGTTTTTCATTTCGTTGGGCTACATTGAGCTTTGTTACATCCGAAGCGATTTTTTTTTTAAAAAAATTCATTGTGTGTCATTTTCGTTAGGTTTCCCATAAGAATGCATTGAATAATGCATTCCTATGGGAAACCAACCCATGCCTCCCCCCCCCCCAATTGTGCGCGTTGGGGAAGAATCATGGGTCAGACCTGCCAAGTCCACCCATTCCTCAGGAAATTCCCATTTCCCACCTCTTTCCCACTATTTTCCTGGATATTTTATTTTCTGGAAATGTCCTTTATCGCCAGGCAGGGTCTGGATTATACCTCTAGTTTTGCCTGGGACCCAGCCGCCACTGTGGTGCTCTTCCGAGCTTGGCTATCTCCCTTCTGATCACCAGCTGATCGGATCTCCTGCGTGCCTCAGCCAGCCAGCCAGCCAGCCACAGTGGAGCGCCAGGGACCCAGCGGACCAACTCTGGTGACCATCGGGAAGCCACTGGGTTTCTGAGCGTCTGCAGCCTGCCATTGCGAGTGAGCCTGGCTTGGGCTGAGACTAGCCATGGAGCAGCTGCAAGGAGTTTTAATTCGTCCCTTCTTTGCCAGAAAGCCTTTGGCCTGAGCTTCCAGTTTCATCAGGAGCTGTGAAGTGGGAACCCCTCCTGGCCCAATCCACTCAAGAAAGCGTAGGTGGGGGAAAGTGTCATATTATTTCTTGTTGGAGGTAATCTGTTGTGAGAAGGTTTCAATGTAAACCTGGACCCTGTCTTTGGAAAGAAATAAAAACATTTCTAATTCAAAACAACACACATTCCAAAGAGACTATATAGGCCAAGGTACTATGAAACACTTAGTGCCCCCGGTACAGATATTTGCAATAAATTCACAGCTGTCTCTGTTTAAAAGGTTGTCCCAGATGTTAAATGGCTGCTCTGTTCCATATTATGGCAAGTTTTTGAGGTTGCTTTTAATCATTCAGCTATCTTCTGATCCTTCACGAAGGGCGCAAATCCGCTCTTGCAGCTTGAACACAAGGGGGCAGCAGCGATGTGTCCATTCACTCCCAGAGTTACTTTGCCAGAGAGCTCTAACTATAATTCAGGGCTCCATTTTGATTTTTAAGGCATGAAAATGCACTCAGAACACAACATCACCTCAAAGCTTATGGAAAGAGCAGTTAAGAAAGCATCCCCAGCTTTTTTGTAGATAAAGTATTGGGCCCAGACATAAGAGACCTGGGTTCACGTTCTCACTCAACCATAGCGTCTCACCTGAGGTGAGTGGGGACATCTCTGGGAGATCACTCCATGAATACCTAACGTACTGGACCACAAAAACACTCTTAAGGTCACCACAACTCAGAAAGCAAAGCGTGCTGCTCATACAGTAGACTGCCCATTGCATTTAAAGCACTCTCTTGGCTGCTTGCAATTTAATTCTGCACAATGCACGCATCCCAAGCTGGGTACACAATGTACCAACCTTGGAAGGCTGAGTGAACCTCGAGCCAGCCACCTGGAATTAAACCTGGGTTGTGACCAGAGTATGGGATGTAGTATTGCAGTTTAACCACTGTGCCACAAGGCAATTTGATGGCACGTGACAACAAAATGTGAGGATCGTTTGGGAACAAGGTGATGAGGCATGACAAGGCATGAACATTAGCTGCTGCAAATGTAAAGAAAGTTGCTTTTTGGGGGACAACCCCCCAGGTGCTGGGTGAATCCTGGGAAACACGTTCCACAAAAAAGCAAATTTCCCATTCTCAGGTCTGTGCTGCTGGAAGAATAAGTGTATTTTTAAAAATGGTTATTTATGTATTTATTTATTTACAATATTTTTAGCTGCCCCACTACCAGGTAGTGTACCCCGCAAACTCTGGAAGGCTCAGGAAATGAAGTGAAGAAGGGCAGCTGATGATTCGGAGATGGAAAAAAACCCACACATTAAATAAACCTGCAATAACATAAATATTAAATAAACCTGCAAGACTAATTCCTTGGAGGCGTTTTGTTTTCCTCTGCCTTTAAAAGCAGCCCAGCCTAAAAAGAGGGAGAGACACACGGCTTAGCAAAGGAAGTTTTTCCTGGCATGGAGATAAATACTGGCCAAGATTTTCCTGCTCATTTTTATTTTTTTGTCTGTTCAGCTGTTGTTGGAAAGCCCAGAGCACGGCTGGTTAAAGAGAAAGAGCAGCCTGTCTCTTTAAATAAAGGGTTTAAAATGCATCCTGAAATATGGCTACAGCAGAAAATGGTTCACACACATACTCTTTTCCTCAGCTGCAGGGCTCAGAGTGCTACCATTCTCCCATGGAGGAAATCTGGACCAAACATTTTATAGCTCTGGAGGCCAGGTAGGCGAATTAAAGTGAACTGGCCCCAACCTGTGCTCAAGGAGGGATGGGATGCCATTGTCCTTTCTGATGACCAGCTCAAGGAGGTGCCAAGAGGATGGCAGTCAAAATATTTATTTGTTTGTTTGTTTTAGAGTATTTTTACCCTGCCTTTCTCCTTGGAAAAGGACCCAAGGTGGTTTACAGTAATGAGGGACAATATACAGTCCAGTACAATTAAGACATGTTCCAAGTATTGTGAACAGGGAATTGAGGGACATCTTACAGCATAAAAGACAACATTACATTAAAGCTAGAAGAGAACGCATGCAGTTAAAAAGAGAGTAAAATTCCATGTAAATGTTATGAGTGATGGAAACTAACATTGAAAACATAGTGTCAATGGAAACCCATAAGGTAAGTGGTTATAAGCATAAAGTCTATGTGGACTTATAGATTCATATAAAAGACACATAATAGGTAGTCCATCATTCAGGGAAAGCTTGCCTGAAGAGAAAAGTCTTTTGCCTGTTTCCTGAAGGACAACAGAGATGAGGCAGTCCTGGCCTCTAGTGGAAGGGAGTTCCAGAGTCTGGGCACAGCAGCTGAGAAGGCCCTTTCATGGGTTCCCACGTGATATACCTGTGAGGGTGGCGGGATGGAGAGAAGGGCCTCTTCTGATACCATAACACCCGAACTGGTTCATACTGCATGATTCGATCTTTGAGGTAGCTAGGAACCAGGTAAGTGCCTAGATGCCCTAAGCACATCAAATCTCGCCTGATTTCGGAAGCTAAGCAGGGTCGGCCCTGGTTAATACTTGGATGGGTAACCACCAGGGAATACCAGGTACTGTAGGCGCCTGGACTAGGAACTAAACCACTCCAGTATTCCTGCCAAGAAAACTCCATGGACATGGGGCCATGAAGAGTAGGTCACGATTGTTCTGCAAAGTGTTCTGCTTATATACCACCCCATACCACTTCAAGCAGTCTCTAGGTGTTTTACAGTTTTTAATTACAGTATGCAGGCTATACATTGCCCCCCCCCCACCAGCAAAAGACACTGGAACATTTATTTTTGGCTCAGAGCTGGAAGTGCAGCTTGTGGATGCCTCTTGACTTTTCTGCCTCCATGCCTACAAAGTTCCAGAACTAGTCCAGCTTTGAAGCCCAAAGCAGAACAGTCTTCTGATCTTTTCTTAAATTGAAAAGGAGACCGGGAAGGGCCACTTGTTTGTTTGTTTGTTTTTATACCACCTGTCTTCCTGAAAGAACTCTGGATGGTTAACAAAGAGGGCAAGGCAAACCCAATGAAGAAACAATACATCAATCAAACTGAAGATAGAAAAATAAAAAAGTATATATATATATAAAATGAAAATGAAACATAATATATATTATTATAATATACTTTTCTCAGAATGCCCATTTATCAAAGAGGAGGAGAGGGGGCTGCCTAACTCTCTCCTCTCCTATTCTGAAATTAATTGTTTTGCTTTTTGCAATGGGGGAGGAAATTGAATTTTGTGATGCTTCTGGAAAAGAAGAGCATAGTGAGGCAAGGAGAAAAACAGACAAAGGTGGAAGTTAAATTATCCTCTCCCTGATGCTATTTTGCTCTTCTTTATAGTTTGAAGGATGTAGAATCATAGGATGATAGAGTTGGAAGAGACCTCAAGGGCCATCCAGTCCAACCCCCTGCCATGCAGGAACCCCCGTCAAAGTACAGTGGTACGTTGTGATACGAAATTAATTTGTTCCTCCAGAAACTTCGTATTGCAAAATTTTCATATCATGGATCTGAATGGGGTGCAATGCAACTTGGGAATTGAAGTCTTCTGCAAAATTTTCATATCTCGGGGCTTTCTATAGAAAATGTTCCTATATCAAATGTTTAAAGAAGATTTCCATTCCCAAGGTGCATTGTGCCCTGGACAGACTTCCCTTAATTCAAGTTTATCAGTACATGAGGCCCCTATATCTAAAGGCACTGTTGTACTTCTGACAGATGGCCATCCAGCCTCTGCTAAAAATACCTCCGAGGAAGGAGACTCCACCACCCTCCATGGCAGCATATTCCACTGCCGAATATCTCTAACCATCAGGAAGTTCTTCGTGATGTTCAAACGGAATCTCTTTTCCTATACAGTGGTACCTCTACTTAAGAGTGGCTCTGCTTAAGAGCAGTTCGACTTAAGACTGAATTGCCGCCTTACAAATTTTAGATGTGGTCTGCTCTACTTACAAATTTTTTTTAAAAAATTATGTATTTATGTATGTATTTAGGTTTTTTTAGATACGGCACCTCTACTTAAGAGTTGTTCAATTTAAGAGCATGCATTTGGAACAAATTAAATTCGTAAGCAGAGGCACCACTGTAGTTTGAAACTATTGCCCCGAGTTCTAGTCTCTGAAGCCATGGAAAACAAACCTGCCCCCCTTCAATGTGACATCCTTTCAAACATTTAAACATGGCTATCATATGCCCTTTCAACCTTCGTTTTGTAAGGTGTAGAGGTGTGGGGGGCGTGCACATCTTTTGCTCGGGGCTCTTGTTTGGAGCTGGCAGGCTGGCGGGGAGCGTTGGGTGGTGGGCGAAGCTTTTGTCTGCAGAGGGATAGTGATGATGGCATGGAAAGTGAAGGCAGAAGGAAGGAAGGACTGGAAGGAAAAGTGGTTCACATCGGAGAGAGGGGAGCCGTGCAAAACAACCGGAAGAAGGAAACTGGATGGGAGCCTCCCATAAAAATAGCGGCAATGAGAGGAGGCAGTAAAACAAGACATTTCCTCCCCAGGAAGCCATCTGGTTGAGGTTTTTTTGGTGTGTGTGTGTGGGGGAGATTTTTTTGTTTTTGTTTTGGGGGGGGGAAGACCCAGGAAAGCATTCAAGGCCTCTCTTGATCCACCTGGCGTTGCACAGCCCACGGAAAATGCCTCTGAATGAGTCCAGTTCTCCACATCTGAAATACTGCCCCTTGCCAAAACAGGATCAATCGACTGTAATTTTAGAAGAGGTAGCCGTGTTAGTCACTGAAAGCATTGTTGTTGTTGTTCAGTCACTCAGTCGTGTCTGACTCTTTGTGATTCCATGGACCAGAGCTCGCCAGGCTTTCCTATTTTCCACTGCCTCCTGGAGTTCGGTCAAATCCATGTTGGTTGCATCGATGACACTGTCCAACCATCTCATTCTCTGCCGTCCTCTTTTCCTTTTGCCTTCAATCAGGGACTTTTCCAAGGAGTCCTCTCTTGTCATGAGGCGGCCAAAGTACTGGAGCCTCAGCTTCAAAATCTGTCCTTCCAGTGAACATTCAGGGTTGATTTCTTTCAGGATGGATAGGTTTGATCTCCTTTCAGTCCAGGGGCCCCTCAAGACTCTCCTCCAGCAACACAGATCAAAAGCATTGATTCTGCGGCAATCAAACTTCTTTATAGTCCAGCTCTCACTTCCATACATCACTAATGGAAAAACCATAGCTTTGATTATCCTGACCTTAGTTGGCAAAGTGATGTCTCTGCTCTTTAGGATGCTATCTAGGTTTGCCATTGCTTTCCTCCCAAGAAGCTGCAGTCGCCATCTGCAGTGATCAAGGAGCTCAAGAAAATAAACTCTGTCATTGTCTCCATTTCTTCCCCTTCTATTTACCAGAAGGTGATGGGACCGGTGGCCATGATCTTAGTTTTTTTGATGTTGAGCTTCAGCCCATTTTTTCACTCTCCTCTTTCACCCTTATTAAGAGGTTCTTAAAGCACTGGAAAACATTAAAACAAAAGATGAAAGAAGAAAAAAGACCCAAACATAGTAGTATTTCAAAAGCTAACTTACTTATACTGTATATATTTGAATGTGATCTTTCATGGATGTCTTGAAGGCTTTTTTAAAAAAATGTTTGTTTTCACCTGGATGGCCACCTGTCGGAAATACCTGGATGGCCACCTGTCAGGGGGTTGGACTGGATGGCCCTTGAGGTCTCTTCCAACTCTATGATTCTATGACTCATGATAGGTCAGAGGCGACCTCTGGACTACATCCTCCATTGCTCTCAGGAACCATTGCTTCTCTTACCCATCCACCAACGCGCCAATACAGACTGTCCTTAGCTAGCCGGAAACAGGTGTGCCTCTCAACATTACCCTACCTAAGGTTGAACAGACATCCAGGTTGACTGACGGGTGAAGGATGCCCCTCTCATGGTCTTGCATCTGTGCAGAAACCATGGCGCCAGGCACATTTTTGGCACCCAGCGGGTAAGTTTTTCCACTTCCCTGCTCTCTTAAAACTCTGGCTGACCTTATTTTCTTCTGTTGCCACGGCTTTCATGCTATTTTTACAGTTCTGCTCTTGTTTGCCATTTTATTGCCTTTATTTGCTTTTATTGATTCGAGGGAGCATTTTTCTTTTTTGCCCTATCCGACAGTACCATTTCCAGGCCCATGTGTTTTTAGGCAAGGTGTTAACCACCCTGTGGTTCAGGAAACAAAGAAAGGAAAGAAAGGAAAGAAAGGAAAGAAAGGAAAGAAAGGAAAACGGTCTCAGAACTGGTAAATATGCTTCTAAAGGAATGAGACCAATCTCTGACATGATATTGTAATCTGCTGAGCTGACTTTGTGCTCCTAAGGGCCTCTATCACACACACACTTAATGTGCATGCTGATTCGATGCGTACTTTATCCAAAACTGGTCACGTGACATTTGATGCGCACCTTCTGTCCCCATGGTAGCATTTTTAATGCTCAATTCACACTTCCCCATGGGCTGAAAGCGCATCAAATTGCTGTTTTGAAAAGCTGTGTTCTCTGTCACTACAGTAACCCCCTGCCGATCGCGGAGGTTAGGGACCCACCCCACCCGCGATGCACGAAAATCCGCGATACGCAGAAGTGGGTGGGGGGCAATTGCGCGGCGTGCCCGCATGGTCCCGAGGCTTCTCTGGGGTGCGTGGGAGGGCCACGCGGAGCGACTGGATCACTCCCCGCCCCCCACGCGGCTCCGTGGCCTGCCAGAAGGGGCGGGGGGGCGCAGAGAGCGATCGGATCGCTCCCGGTGGCACCCCGCCCAGCACGGCCTGCCAGAAGTGGTGGGGCAGGGCCCGCGGAGAGCGACCGGATCGCTCCTGGCGCCCCCCCCCACCTGGCGCGGCCTGCCAGAATGGGTGGGGGCCATGGAGAGCTATCGGATCGCTCCTGGTGGCCCCCCGCCCAGCACGGCCTGCCAGAAGTGGTGGGGCAGGGCCCGCGGAGAGCAATCGGGGCGGGGGGTCACTGTATTAGATCTATCTATCTATCTATCTATCTATCTATTGTGATGGAGAAAATGATGATAGATAGATAGATAGATAGATAGATAGATAGATAGATAGATAGATAGATAGATAGATAGATAGATAGATAGATAGATAGATAGATAGATAGATTTTTTTTTTATTAATACACTTTGATTACCGACATGCCGGGTTTCTAGTTTTACTGCTGGAAGACATGACAAACGTTTTTTCCCCCTGCACCAGTAATCCATTTTTTATTTTAAAGAGCAAATAAATTTAAGAAAATATCAATACATTGAGTAGAATAACAAAAAAAAATGTGCACTAACAACGGCCCCACTTACTTTTGATGCACATTTCTATTCTCCCAAAATGCGGATTGAAAAATTACAACCGGAGGGGAAAGGATCAGGAAAATATGGTGGGTCGTGCTTCAGGAGGCGTGGCAGAGGCATGTAGTTTTTTTGAAGCACATCGCAGTGGGGACCAGTGCTCCAGATACAAATTTAAAACATTAAAAATGCGCTTTTTACGTGCAGTGTGATAGAGGCCTCTACAGACACAGGACACAATCGCGTTGCAGGGCTGAGGCTTGGCTTGGCTTTGAGGGCAGAAGCTGCTGAGGGTTTTTTTTTTTAATGCCAGTCAGAGACAATGCTCATGTGTTGCCTCCTGCCCCCCCCCCATCCCTTCCTGGCTCCAGACAGCAAAGAGGAATTCCATTCAGGATGGGGTGGGGTATGGGAGAGGGCAAGAGAGGGCAGGGAGGCAGGTGTGTGGAATGCAGAAAGCCGGAAAGGCAGAGAGAATCCCCTGGGCTAGGACCAAAAAAAGAGAGAAATAAATGGCATTTTGTACTCAGTATGATTGTGAAAGCTGGCTGGAAAGCCCAGTGGTTTAGGTCCCTGGCTTTGGAGCCAGAGGTTGGCAGTTCCATTCCCCACTGGGCCTCCTGGGAGAAGAGCCAGCCTGGGTGGCCTTGGGTCCCAAGAGGTCTCCAGATGAATTTCAGTTGCATGCCTTCAAAGTTCTGAGCGGACGGCGATGCTTTTCAGGTTGACTTTTCTCCCAGGAAGCAACTGAACTTCCAACCTCTGGCTCTACAGCCACACACCTGAACTGCAGAGCTATGACTGGTATACAAAGATTTGCCTTCTTGCCTTTCCAAAAACCAAGCAAAAACTTTGGAGACACTGTAGAAAGCCCAGAAGAAGGAAACAGTAAGCCACATCCTTACATAAGAACATATAAGAAGAGCCCTGCTGGATCAGGCCAAAGGCCCATCTAGTCCACCTTCCTGTATCTCACAGTGGCCCCACCAGATGCGTTTGGGAGAGCATGAGACTAGATCTCTGTCTCCTGATCCCACTCCCTGCATCTGGCCCTTGAAGTACTCTGGTTTTAAGCCTGGAGATTACAAATTCCCATCATGGTTTGTAACCTGTGATGGACTTTTCTTCCAGGATTGCATTCATCCTTGTATTCTCTACCTCTAAAACCCTGAAAGGGGTTACCGCAAGAGTCAGAATCGCCTTGATCGTATGCACTTATGAGCTGTCTGGATAGTTCGGTGATGGAGGCATCTGGCTGCAGAGGTAGAGGCAGGGAGTTTGATTGACAGGGGCTAGATTTGGTGGTCCACCCGGTCCCTTCAAGTTTATAGACAATGGTGGCAATGATGATTAGCAACCCATCAAAACCGCCTGAAGAGCATTCTTCTTGGCCACATGGTTGCTACTGCTGCTGTTGTTTCCTTTCATTTTATTTTTGCATGCAGGCTACAATAATTTACATGCATGGTGGTGATAGGGTAAGGTCCCGGTCTCACTACCGTTATCTGTGCATCTTAATTTGATGCATACTATTTTTTTGGGGGTGGTCACGTGATGTTTGATGCGCAGTTAGCGCCCTGACGACAGGGGAGCATTTTACTTCTCTGTGTCCATCCCAACTTGCGTACTGTGCATCTTTCCCCTGTTTTTCGAGTTGCTTTTCTCCATCACGCTTAAATATATATATTTTAAAATTATTTGCTGGTTGATTACTGGCATGCGGGCTTTCTAGCACTACTCTCTGTCCTCATGCAGACGTGTCTGTTTTATTTCCCCATGCGTTATGTATTTACTATGGGCAAATTTACACGAACGAGCAATGTCAATAACCACCATTGGGTGTCACTGCTGTTTATTATTTGTCACGGTCTTCCAATGTGCCGGCATGCCAGTATGCCACCAATTCAGTAGCACAAACGATTACCAAGGCACAACTACAGGAAGTTGCAGAAAAGGGGTTACGAATCTAATTGGTGCGAATTTTCTGGGATCACACCTCATTTGAGGTGGTAAGAAGTGTGCATCAATAACAGAAGTATTTCAACACAAACCCTAGCGGTGGTACAAAATGCTGCAGTTAAAATGCGCTTCCGGGGCTTTGGTTGGCCGGGGTACCAAAATACTGCTCTTCGGAGTGAAGGCACAATCTTTTGCTGCGCAGTTTTTCGCAGTAAAAAGAGCAGCAAAATTGTCACGAGACCGGGGCCTACATGGCCTAAAAATATTTAACATCTAACCTGATAGATTTACGCCCCCAAGTGGTGAGACAGAGATATAGCTATTTTGAGTCCTTGGAGCGAAAAACAAATTAACACAACAGGAAATTCGCTGTTGGGGAAAAATCTCTAACGGAACTGCTCAGGTTGTTAAGATTAGTGGCAACTATTGTTTTGCAAACTTTTATTTTGCATATTTGCGTGGCTCAAAGTGTCTAAGTCCCTCTCAGTCCCTTTAGAAAAATAACACAATTTAAAAAAACAACAAGCTGTGGACAAATTGCGTTAACATGAACTCTTTTTGCCTTTGAAATTTTGTGAAAGTAAAGCTCTGATGGGTAACTTGACCCCTGATCATTGCTTTTGTCCTCTAGATCAGTGTTTTTCAACCTTTTTTGGGCAAAGGCACACTTGTTTCATGAAAAAAATCACGAGGCACACCACCATTAGAAAATGTTAAAAAAATTAACTCTGTGCCTATATTGACTATATATAAAGTAATTCTCTTGAATAGGAATCAAATAAACACAAAGTATTTTATAATTACTTTATTATGAAATAGTAAGTAAACAGAAATATGAAAAATTATAAAATACTTTATTCAGTGCGCAACCTGGGCCTGTTTGGCTGAACACAAAGCTGATATTCTTCAGCTTTTCCAACGGCACACCAGGCAACATCTCGCGGCACACTAGTGTGCCACGGAACAGTGGTTGAAAAACACTGCTCTAGATGCATGTCAAGAGGACCACAATTGCCGTGCTTGAGCCCAAGCTTTCCTTACAATAGTGTGGACACCTAGGTGGATTGGGAGGAGCCTCGTGGCGCAGGGGTTAAATGCCTGTACAGCAGGTAAAACTGTGCTCACGACTTGGGGTTCAATCCCAGGTAGTAGGCTCATGGTTGACTCAGCCTTCCATCCTTCCGAGGTCTTTACTATGAGTGTGTTGTGATACAGTCGTGACTCACTCTTCATGACTCCATGTCCATGGAGTTTTCTTGGCAGGAATACTGGAGTGGTTTGCCAGTTCCTACTCCAGGCACCTACAGCACCTGGTATTCCCTGGTGGTTTCCCGTGCAAGTACTAACCAGGGCCAACCCTCTATAACAATAAGGTAAGCTTTTGAGTTCCACAGCCCCATCAGTGTTGGCATCAGCTGGGATCTTCAGTTAGTTTGTCTGACCAAGTCACTTTTTAATGGTCTTCTAAAGCGCTTTGGTTTGATTTGAGAGGGATGTCTTTCTGCTTGCTTAAAACAGGAATGGACTGCACTGCACTTTCTGCACTGGTTACCAGTTCATTTCTGCCTCAACGTCAAAGTGTTGATGAATCCTGTGAGAACAGTTCTGAACCTCTCCAAAATCTTAATTTTCCTCTGAGAGAAGAAATCCATCTGGGCTGGGGTCACCTCCCTTATGAGGAAAGGCTAAAACATTTGGAGTTCTTTATTCTGGAAAAAAAAGGTGCCTGAGGGGGAATGTGATTGAGATGTACAAAATAATGCAGGGCATGAGTAAAGTGGATAGAGGGACACTCTTCTCCCTCTCACAAAATACCAGAACTAGGGGACATCCACTCAAATTGAGGGTTGGGAGAGTGAGAACAGACAAAAGAAAATATTTTTTCACCCAGCACATTGTTAGTCTGTGGAACCCCCTGCCACAGGAGGTGGTGATGGCATCTGGCCTGGATGCCTTCAAAAGGGGATTGGACAGATTCCTGGAGGAAATGTCCATCACAGGTTACAAACCATGATGGAGATGTGTCATCTCCAGGCTTAAAACTGGGGTCCTTCAAGGGCCAGATGCAGGGGAGTGGTATCAGGATATCTAGTCTCATGCACTCCCAGATGCATCTGGTGGGGCCACTGTGAGATACAGGAAGATGGACTAGATGGGCCTTTGGCCTGATCCACCATGGCTCTTCTTATGTTCTTATGTTCTTATTTTCAATGCAATGCACGGGCACTGGCTAGGGTGCCTTTGTGGTACCTGGGAGGGAAAATCAGCAGGAGCTCAACACATCTCTTTCTCGCAAGGGCCAGGACATTCAAATTGTTGAAGGTCATATTGACAAAAGGAAGCAGGCATATTGAATCATATCTACACAGCCTGCCTTCAGTCAGTACATGAAAGCTTTGTCAAAATAAAGTACATCCTTGAGAGACACAGAGAGGAAAGGGATCATGTCTCCTACACCCAGCTATGTATAGAAAGGAAAGGAGAAGCACAGGAGGAGTGGAGTCTAATAATATCCATCAACTACTTAAAGAAGCAAGAGAGGAACAGAAAATATGTCAGGAATTCATACCAGCTGGCTGCATACCTCTGTTGCCCCCTAGTGGCAGATCCTCACTTCAGCAGTGGGTGCATTGCTCCCACGTAGAGATGAGCACGAACCGAAAAAATGGCGATTCGTTTTGGTTCGGTTCATCTTAGGGTTTGGTTCGTTTCATTTCATTTTTACCATTTTTTTTTGAAAAATTCATTTCATTGGTTCATTGATTCATTATTCGTTTCCCCCCGCTTTGCACAATTTAATCCATTTGACAGTGTGCGGGGGCGGGAAAAGCATTCAAAAATAAAATAAAATAAAACACAGACGTTGGCAACAACTGCACAAACTGGACTGGCAGCATCCTCATCCTCATCATCCTCATCATCCTCATCATCTTCAATCAACAACACATCATTCTTACCAGGCAGTGGTGGTGGCTGGTGTTTTTTTTTGGGGGTCGACCACATGGCCCACGCTACAGCTGATGTGCAGGCCGGTCGGCTTCCCCCCTTTTGCCGGATGAGGGCTGGTTCTGCAGCCCATGGGCCGGGTCATGTGCTCGTGGGCCTGTACCAGGTCTGCGTGCTGGATCGGGTGGTTTTTTTTCTATTGCTGGCCACAGGCCGGTTCTTTGGCCCGCAGGCTGGGTCCGGTGCTCATAGGCCGGTACTGGGCCCGTGCGCCAGGTCGGGTTTTTTTTTGTTGTTTGTTTGTTTGTTTTTCTTTTGCTGGCCGTGGGCTGGGTCCAGTGCTCGCGGGCTAGTACCGGGCCCACGCACCGGATCAGGTATTTTTTTAAAATGCTGACCAGCACCAGATAGGAGACATCTCCAATGCCGCCATTAACGAACTGAACAGAACCAAACCAATTTTTTTTTTGTTCAGTTTGTTTCATTCTAAATCCACTCTGGGGTTTGTTATTTGCTTCATTACATAACAAAAACAATAACAAAATGAACTAAAAGTTCATTCCGTGCCCATCTCTACTCCCAAGCTGGTCACCTTGCCTACAGCAGCTTTAACACTATGGGGTGGTATATCCAGTAATACCTTGGTTTACAAGCATAACCAAACCATTCGTAAATCAAAGCAAATTTCCCCATAGGAAATAATGGCGACTCAGATTATGCGTTCTGGGGCCCGGTAGACCACATACTGTGCATACAAAACGCCAAAGCTCACAAAAGAAGTTGGCAAGAAGTTCACGTCCACACCATGGTTTAGGAACCTGGCTGTGGAATCTGCTCTGCTTGGGACTAACAACTGGATTTTACTCTGTGTTTTTAACATGACAATAATAAAATGCAATTTGTAGCCGTATATACATTTGACTAGCTGCCCCATGACAAGAAATGGTTTGAAAAATAAGAAAGGATGTTGAAAACAAATTAAAGCAAAATACAGTTACATCTCTTAAGATGAATGGCCCGTGAGACAAAAAAACTTGCAAGATGAAATTTTTTTCCGGGAATACAGTTGCTTCACAGAACAAAAATTTCCTGTAGAATGCTTCACAAGACGAAAATCCGTTCTGCGCTTTGAAACAAGTGTACCCAGGATGCATTGTGCCCCTGTACTTTGTGGAGAGGTGGGACAAATTTTTTCATCAAGTTTTGGAGCCATTCTGGACATTTTTTTGCAGCAGCTTTTGGACTTTTAGAACTTGGAAAGGTAAGGAGCTGAGGTTTCCTTGTTTTTTTGTGTTTTTGCACTGGTTTCGACTATACTTTTGGTGGGAACAACCTGGGGCTTCTTGTTTGTTTGTTTTGTTTTTTTTTTTTTTTTTATTTTTTATTTTATTTTTATTTTTTATTTTATTTGCTTTTGCATCCTTTTCCATTGCTCTAAAGGCAGGAATGACCTGGGGTTTGTCTTGGTCCTTTCTTTTGTCCATCTTTGCATTCTTTTCCATTGCTCTGCAGGTGGAAACGGGCTGGGGTTTGTCTTGGTGCTTTCCTTTGTCTATTTTTGCATTGCATTCCATAGCACTTTTGGCAGGAATGACCTGGGGTTTGTCTTGGTCCTTTCTTTTGTCCATCTTTGCATTCTTTTCCATTGCTCTGCACCTTTGCCTATTTTTGCATTGCATTCCATAGCACTTTTGGCAGGAATGACCTGGGGTTTGTCTTGGTGCTTTCTTTTGTCCACCTTTACATTGCTTTCCATTGCACTGAGGTGGTGGTGGTTCCGGTTCTGCATGCCTTTAAAGTGAACTTTAAAAGAGGTCTGAAAAAAGGCTTTTTTGCCTTTGATTGGACCTCCGGAACGGATTAATTGGTTTCCCATTCATTCCTATGGGAAAACATGTTTTTCAAGACGAAATGTAAAAATGAAACGACTCATAGAATGAATTAAATTTGTCTTGAGGTACCACTGGGAAAATAAAACAAACCCCTAACCTGCACTCACATTTAAAAACCTTTATGGCTGGTGCAAGGGAGACCTCCCTTCCTCAATCCTCCCTCTGCTTTTGAGGCCTGCCTGAGACAGAAACGTTCCAGACAATAACCCACTTTTAAACAGTGCAGTGGTACCCCAACTTAAGAGCAGCTCGACTTAAGAGCAGAAAACAGTTGGCATTTTAACTGCCGCCTTACAAATTTTAGATATGGTCTGTTCGACTTACAAATATATTTTTTAATTTTTTTGATTTTTTAAACTTATTTTTCTATTTTTTAGATAGGTACTCCGACTTAAGAGTCATTCGACTTAAGAGCATGCATTCGGAACGGATTAAATTCGTAAGTCGAGGCACCATTGTAATTTGTTCCTGTTACTTCTTATGTGTTTGCAAAGTAACTCATTGTTATTGACTTCCAGTATTCAAAAGTAACTCTGCATGTTATGTATTGCATTGGTTGTTACTTTGTTTTACCTTTAATAATAAAAAAAACCCACAACCCCACCAATGTCTTTGAATAGGCAAGAATTGCATAAAACTTATAAAATTACTGATACAGTGGACCCTCGTATAACAAACAGTTTGTATAACATAAAATCTGTACAACATAAAAAATTCCAGAGATAGGGGAAATTTGCTTAACAAAATTGCCTATGGGGCAAATCCATACAACATAAAAATGGTTGTGATTAGGGATTGCTCTGTTTTCAATGCATTCCTATGGAAAATGTGTATAAAGGAAAATTTGCTTAACAGAATTTCATTTGGAACAAATTAATTCCTTTATACAAGGTACCACTGTACTGTCTATCTTGAAGTTATTTTTTGAGAAAGGGGGTATGTGAAGTTTATTACAGGGGTTTGTTCATTACACCAGTAAAATAGCTTTGTTGCCACTCTCACTCTTGCTCTGGAACTGTTGTGCCTGTGTTATAAAAGAAGAAGAAGAACCCACCATGTCACAAGGAATAGCATAACTTGTAACTTCTACCCTATGAGATCCATTGTTCAAAACATCTGATGCCACAGGCTTCCTGGAAGCTTTCAGATCCAAGATGGCTCCCCGCTTCACATCAATAAACCCCCTGGTTTATTGTTTGTTTGTTTGTTTCTTTTAAAACAGGAGTCAGCCCTGGTGTTCTTTTGTCAGGCTTGGAGCAAGATTTTTTCCCTCCTGACAATTAACAAAACAAACACAGGCCATCCGAGGTCTGTTCGCGATTATTTGCCTTCACGCTGCTGCTGCTGCTGAGGCCAGCCTCGCTCTCCTCAGGCCTTCTCTCAGGGGTGGCGTGGTGCCAAGGATGGAGCAGGGGACCACTGTTGTTTGCAATGCTTTCCAGAAGCTCTTCCCCCACTCCCACCTCCCCCCTCACCCCACCACCCACTGGTGGCTTCTGGTTCTATGCGGAGAACCTGGAAGCAGACACTCCCAGATCTCCTGCAGTGTAGCCAGGGCGCCAATCTGTCGTTAGACCCAGCTCTGGAGTCCCTCCTGAGTGTGGGAAACAAACGGCTCACCCCTTCCATGTTGTCTTTTCTGTGAGTTGCTCCATGTTCTGTGAGAGGATGGCTGAAACAACAACAACAGTTGACAATTCAAAATATAAGAACATAAGAAGAGCCATGCTGGATGAGGCCAAAGGCCCATCTAGTCCAGCTTCCTGTATCTCACAGTGGCCCCACCAAATGCCTCTGGAACCACACGAGACTAGATATCTGTCTCCTGATAGGAAATCCTTAAAACTTGTTCCCATCCATCTTCATCCATGGAACCTCTGTTGTTTCTTATCCCAAACAGTGACCCCATATGCAAATTTTTGCAATTTAGGGTTCAAATTCCTCTAAGCTGCACAGCAAAAGTGCAGGGACTTACATAGCTGAAATAGATTCAAGCCTCCACGCCTTATTGTTCTCATCCACTGGCACATATGGTTTCAGTAACTTGCTCTCAGATATTGGTAAGGGAAACAATAAAACGTTTCATTTTACTCACAGTTGAATAGACCAAAAACAGTTCTACTGTACAAGAACATGACTGCTTTGCAGCAAGAGGCACCAACAGTCTCACAGCATACTCACAGACTCCCTTGCTGTTGCCACGGAAAATTCAAAAACTTGCTCTTCGATCCTTGCTTTCCCAAATAGTAGCACCCCATCTGCCCCTCTGCCCTGGGCAGAGAGGCAGATCCGGTGCTACACTATCTGGAAAGCCAGGGGGAGTGGCGGCAGCTTATGGGTTCATTCGTAGCCCCAGTTTACTCTCCAGTCACACTGCTCTGGGCATCCCAAAAGTGGCATGGCTGGAGAGTAAATTGGGGCTATGAAGGAGCCCACAAACCGCTGCCTCCCCTTCACCCAGCTCTCTGCACGGATCACAGTGGTATGCTCTGAGCGGAGGGGGAAGTGTCATGGCTGTGAGAGGCCGATGTTGCATGCCCACAGAAAGGGCTCCGCATGTCACCTTTGGCACCCGTGACATAGATTCGCCAACACTGGTCTAAGACATGAGGGACCACAGAAAAACCTCTTTAGATGCGTGGAACAGTACCTTGTTGAGACAATACTATCTTTGGTGGAGGTAATCTTAGAAACTGGATGTCAACAGAAAAATTAGTCTGAGGACTTCTGGTTCCACCTACACTACGGCGAGACAACTTGATAAGTGCTCCAGCTTATCAAGTTGAATTCATTCGGATAAAGGGACTCTCATAAGGGTAAAGTTTCCTTGGAGGGTAAACGAAGAAGAGGCAGCAACTTCAGACCATGAAGGGAGTGGTGGTGAACTTTGTGGAAGCAGGAAAATGCTTCATCTCCCATTGGAGGAAGACATTCGCTATGGCAAAGGTGGAGCTGTCGGTGCTGGACTGTTCCTTGCTGCTCTGGCTTCAATCTAGTCTACTTAGGGCGTTTATACACGACCCCTAAGCTCCGCCGCAAATGGCTGCAAGCTCCGGACGATAAAAATGTTTACCCACCAGCTCCGGAGTTTGCAGACGATTAAGTGCGACCCCGCCCACTTAGCGCGACCAAACTGCACTTTTCTTGTACCTGCTTTTTTATAGTGAAAATATTTGATGCGGAGAGTTCCTGAGCTCTCCTCGCTTCTTTCTGTTGTTTTTCTTTTGCCTCCGCCCCTTAAAGAGGAACCAGGAAGTAAACGGAGATCGGAGCAACTTCCCCCAACACCGGGAGGTAAGCCTTTTATTCTTTTGTCTCTGTCTAAGGCTTTTTATTCCTCCCCCCATCATGCAGACAGAACAAAGAAGTGCCGAGCGGGTGGGGAGGGAGGAACAGCAACGAACCCTCAAGATCTCTGGTCCGAATTTAAGGGACCAGCGGATCTTAGGGGTCGTGTAAAAAGGCCCTTACTCTCTTTCATATCTCTCTTATTTTGAAACTACTGTAAGTGGCAGAAACTATTACAAACAATATTAACCCTTTCTTGTGAGCTATGAAACTCAATGGATTGGGAAAACATCTCAGAAGAAGATTTTGCCAACATAATTCTATGTGGTTTGCAAAAAAAAATCTACACTGACTCAACCTATGAAGACACAGAGATCTTCAGTTCTGTTAAAGACAGAGAGGCAAAACAGAGACTTGAATGCAGTTTGCAGATTACTGCAACAGCAACTCCAGAAGTTAGACCTCATGATGGAGTGGTGATGAATAACAATGAGTCTCTAGAAAAAACTGAAATTAGCTTTGATCAGGAGATTGAGCTAAAACAAACAGCTGATCTTAATCTACAGACAAACACAACAAGATTGATCCAGGATAAATCTTTGGATATGCCAAATTTACAAAATATGACAAACATAGCACTTGAAATCAGCCCAAGTCAAGAGATTGAACCAGAACAGAGGGCGGATCTTAACATGAACCCATGGGACAGGAATGGTGCTGGCTGGGCCCTTGGATGTGCCAGGTGCACAGAATACGATGGGCTCATCTGTCTTACTCAATGTGGGTGCCCAAAAGAGGAAAATTTGTAACTTTTTCAATGGCACATTGGGCATCAAGATTACTATCAAGATAATACAACAGCTTATGAGGATGATGGATTTGGCAAGGGGGAAGCAATCTGTGAAGATGGGAGGCTTGGCAGGAAAAAAGAAAATTAAAAAAACTTCTGGCTTAATTAATTTATTACATAAAAATGCTTTCTGTATTCTGATGGTCTAAGGCTACTGGTTAATTGGTATGATATGGAAAACGTGAAGACAAACATGATATAAATAAATGTTAATCTATTAGATTTTTAAAAGAATAGAGGCAGTTAGGTATAGTCAAGAATTTCTATGCATAAAGTGAAATATATAGAACAGGAGGTAGCTCTCTTATAATAGCCCATAAAGTATTAACTTGAATTAGAGATGATTGCTGAAATTACGCACTTTTTGGAAGAATGGGTAAATATACTGTGGATGATTTATAGAATTGCCTTGGGTCCTTTTCAAGGAGAAAGATGGGCTAAAAATACCCTAAAATAAATATACAGTGCTACCACTGTATAAATAAAATAGTTATCTAAATCTATCCTTAATTGCTTAGTATTATCGAAGAGCTAAATAGTGAGATTGACTAAGTGCACACTCCTTTCTTCTCTTATAAATCATGAAGTTGCACATTGGCTTCTATCAGACATTAGTTAGTGAAACTATGTATTATACAGGTGTATAAATAAATGGTCTGTATGTATTTAACTGATTTCTAAGATGGAGTCTGCAAATGTGCAAAGTCACAGTGATTCAGTCTAAAGTTTTTTTCTATTAGACTGCAGGTGTAAAGAATGGGCTTAAATGGGTTTGGCTGATGCAAGGTGATGCAATAGCCATGATACAATGTGTTACCTGATTGGACAGAGAAATGTATATAAGTACTCTATTAATCAGTGTTCAATGGGCCTTTGTGAGTAAGGCATCCATTCACTGTCTCTCTAGGCTATGTGCTAATTATGTACAGTATGCCATGTAGGCTGAAAATGGTGTTATGCTGTTGATTTGTCTCCATGTAACTTATCTGTGTATATATGTAATATAGTTTTGTTTTAAGTAAGCTCTGACCGTCTGATTCTGCTTCTGTCTATGTAATTGTTCAACAAATATTTGCTTCCGCTGGCAGAACAAATAGCAAATATTCTGATAGCTTCTCTTGCCAACTGGTCATCTGGACATGCCTGTCACTGGCATGCTCCCTGTTGTACTTGTACAAACCAACGCTCCAGGTGAAAGGTGCTGGTTGTGGAGCTTGGAAAGTGGGACCACTCCAACCCTTCCTCAGCTATAGATGGCAGTGGCCTGTTTTTATATTTACTTGTCTTAAAAGGCTCCTTCTCAGTGTTGGCTGGTTGGGTGTGGAATTTTAGAGATATGTGTTCTCCTCAGTAGGAGAAAGGTTTTCCCCTCACACGGTGATTGAAAAGGTAGGGGATGTATGAGGGGAATTATGAGGGTCTTATAAAAGTTACTTTCCTGGACCATATTTCCTCAAAAGATCAGCAGAGCCCAGAAATTAAAGAGGTACAGGCACCAGAGTTTGGATTGCATCTCCCAGAAATTCCCAAGAGCTTGGCCAATTTTCCTGAGGAATTCTGGGAATGGTAGCTCCCAACTCCCTGATTTGCATACTCCTATCAGAAACGTTACCTCTTTGGACCAGAACTCTTTCAGGGATGAATTTAAAAGTTACCTTTTCTGGAGGGGAATCCCTTCGAGAGTTCAACTTACAAGGAAAATAATCAAAGTCTGCCAAACATGAGCCAGACAATGAACTACGGTTCCTCATAACTTTTTCATCAAGAAAAAAATTATTAACTGTTAGAGTAGTACATCAATGGGACCAATTACCTCAGGAGGTGGTGAGCGATCCAATGTAGGAAGCAATCAAGAGAAAATTGGACAACCACATATTTTGATTTGGATTCCTGCACAAAGCAGTGGGTGTATAGGCCCCTTCCAACTCAATTATTCTATGATTTTATGATTCTATAGGCCTGAGTTAATGTCAGAGACTATAGATATGACTGGCCAAAACTAAGCTTGTGAGGAGAATGGTCAGAACCCAGAAAAAGTTACATTTTTGACCAGAACTTCCCATAAAGCTGAGCTCGTGAGGTGAACGGTCACAACCCAGATCTATCTATCTATCTATCTATCTATCTATCTATCTATCTATCTATCTATCTATCTATCTATCTATCTATCTATCTATCTATCTATCTATCTATCTATCTATCTATCTATCTATCTATCTGACTACTGTGCCTCATTAAGCTTGAGGCCATGAGGACAGTGATTTGAGCCCCCTTTTCCTCCTTTTTTGCAGCGTAGTGTCCAGAAACCACCAGCCGGCATGAGCAGCAGCAACGCTGGTTGAGGGATTCTGGGAACTGTACCAAACAAATCGCCTTTCCCAGCTGTGTGGATGGATTGTGAAGATGCAGCACTGGTTTAGGGAACCAGTTTATGCAAAACCACTTCCCAGGGAAGCTCCCTTGGCAGCCATCCACCTCTTCCGAGGGGGTCCTCCCAGGCCCTCTGAGAGACCCATCGGAACCCAAATGGCTTTGCCAACCAGGGTGATTATGAGCCCCTGGTGGCTGTCAAAACTGGCAGGCAAGCAGCCAAGAAGATGCACAACCACACAGAATAATGTTCTTCTCTCACTCATACTCACACACACTATACAAATCATATCCCCATCCTCATGTGTTGAGAAACATTTTTTTTTTAAAAAAAAAAGGACCCCCCACACTTCTTGTTGTTAGCACATTTTGTTTAACATAACTTATGGAAGCCATGGGACCGCACATGTACATGAGGGAGGGAGGGTGGGTGTTGTGCAGAGCAGGGGGCGGGAGGGGAGGAGAGGGGAGGGAGCCAAGACAAAAGGACCTTTCAAACACTGAAACCCCTCTTTCTTCCATCACACGCCTGCATGGTTTCATCAGAACTTAGTCACAGGGCCTTTGAAGCACAGGGTAGAAGGTTGGGGGCGGGGCCTGATGAGAGAGAGAAAGACCAACATCTGGAAAAATTTGAATTAATGAAAACATAATCCGTGAGATGATTCCAGCCTGACTCCTTGCCATTTGTGTGTTCCATGGGCCTTCTCTAATTTGCAGCATGGAGTTCGTTAATTTGCCCAGAGGAAGGATCCTCCCCCACCCGATCCTTCTTTCTCTCCTTGCGTCAGTTCATCATTTTGATGTTTTGATATTCTTTATATCCATTGCTGATTGTGACTGGGAAGCTTCATTCTTGGGTGGAGCATAGTCAACTTGTCCACTCAGTGGGCTCCGTGGGCTGGCGGATACAGTGGTTGGGATGCCTCCTTGACAAAGGGTTGACTCGAGATCTGCAGTTCTAAGGACGCTTTTACACGACCCCTAAGATCCGCTGGCCACTTAAATTCGGACCAGAGATCTTAGGGGCTTGTCGCTCTTCCTGTGTCCCCACCCTGGCTGCTGGCTGCGTGAGGGGAGGGAGAAAAAAAAAGGAAGAAAAGATCATGGCTCACCTCCGTTCTGCCTCCGCTCTTGCCGCGGCAACATTCCTGTCTCTGTAAAGTAGCTCTTAAAGGGGCAGGAGCCAAAAAAACAACAAACAGAAGCGAGGAGAGCCCCACACTCACTATCGTTACACCGCATCAAGCAATTTTCACCCTGGAAGAGCAGGTACTTGAAAGGTGCGCTGGGACGCACTAAAGTGGGCGTGGCTGCACTTAATTTCCTGTAAACTCCGGAGCTGGTGGGGAAACATTTTTGAGCTCCGGAGCTGGGAGCCATTTGCCCCGGAGTTTAGGGGTCGTGTATAAATGCCCTAAGATGGCGGTTGTTGTTGCTTCTTCTTCTGCTGTTACCTTGACCCAGTACATAGGTTTTGAAGCAGTATGTGAAATCTGTAAGACTTCAAAGCCAGATAGTATGGCCAGATAAGCATGCAAATTATGGGTCAAATTTTCCCTCAGTGCTCTCAGCATAAGAGGCAGTGCATACTGTTAGGAAGACAGACTATTTCTGAAGGCATACGAGAATGGTGGCTGGCTTTGATGGATCTGTTTGGCCATTTTCTGCCCTTTTCCCATGACCAAAATGCAAAATAAATAGAACGAACGAACGAACGAACGAAAGAAAGAAAGAAAGAAAGAAAGAAAGAAAGAAAGAAAGAAAGAAAGAAAGAAAGAAAGAAAGAAAGAAAGAAAGAAAGAAACCAACCCATGGCCCATATTTTCCAGGGACAGAAATTTGGTTCTGAACCCACCCAAGTTGTCTGCCTCTGTCATATGCCTTCCGAAAACCCCTTCCTTTTCACAGTGTTGGCTGTCTCCAACCTGAATACTGAAGGGATAATAATTGAGTACAGTATTTTTTTTAAAAAAATGGGTTCTTTAAGTGTTAAAATGCTTTTTAATGTGTTAACTTGCAAGCTTATTCTGTGTGTGTATTTTAAAAGATTTTTAGGGTCTCTTTGAGCTATTTAAAACATGACTGGTTGCTCCTGGAAAGTTCCAGGAGTTTCACTTTTCCCTCCAGGGAAATAAGAACCTAGATGGAGCATTGTGGATGGTAAGAAAAAATTTGGGGGTGGTACACCAGACCTATCTTGATTTATAGGGCCGGCACAAAGTGTTTTCCTTTACGTGATGAGCCATACACCTGATTTTGCAGCTAATATGCAATCAGGATTACAACAGAGACCTTGCCAGAGGAAAGGAGATACTGTACTTACACAACTCTCTGATTACCATAGGAGATTTAACTCCAGAGCATGAAAAGTATATTTGAAAAGTTACTTTAGAATCTCCAGGTCAGCATGGCAACACTAGCTGCTAAAAAAGCAGGCTCTAGTGACTCTTGTCTTCTCTGGTTCAACATGTCTAGGTGGTTTCCTTACCCTCTAAAACAAAACAAAACAAAACCCTACAAAACCTCTTTAAGCAATAGTGAAAAAAATGTGCATTGATCAGAAGCCCTGAAGACATTCCGCACAACACCATGGAATATTGGGAAGGGAGGGGGACGCTGTTTTGCCCACAGTCTTTTAACATACATTGAGATCCTCCTCCTCCTCCTCCTCCTCCTCCTCCTCCTCCTCCTCCTCCTCCTCCTCCTCATGTGCCGTCAAGTCTATTCTGACTCGTTGCAAACCTTTTCAGTGTTTCCCAGGTTGAGAATATGCAGAAGTGGTCTACCATTCCCTTCTCCAGGGGCTGCCCAGGCGCTGTGCAGCTCCCCAAGGCTACATAGGCTCACTTTTCTTCCAGGAGGAACAGTGGGGAAATCAAACTCCCAACCTCTGGCTCCGCAGCCAGAGACCTAGGCCACTGAGCTACCCAGCAGGGACAATCAAAGTTAAGTGCTGTCAACTAATTTCCAACTTATGGAGATTGGAGACCTTCGCAGGGCTTTCTAAGTAGAGAAGATTCAGACGTGGCTTACCATGCCCATCTTCTTGGGGCTCCCTGGGACAGTGCAGCTTGCCCGAGGCTGTTCTCCTGGGAGGAACAGAGGAACAGGAACATTGTCTTTGAGTGGCAGAGTTGGAACGGGCTCTACGGATCATGAAGTCCTGTGCCAAGGAGGCACAGAAGGGAATCAAACCCCTGACCTCAGGCTCCACAACCAGAGACCTAAACCACTGAGCTATCCAGCTACACATTGAGATAAACACCCCCCCACCACAAAACAGGTGGAGATCATCACAGCTGCTTCCTTTCCCCAGATGCCACCTGTCCACAACATATCTCCAGGATGTGCTAAATATTTATATATAAACTCACATATTATACACACATGCAAGGGCCATGGGCAATGTTGCTTATATTCCAGATACAAAGGCTCCCGAAGGAGTTTTCTGGAGGTTCAAGTCTTCTTTTTTTCTCATAGCAAAATAGCCTTTTTTATTGCTTGGGATGAAAGGGGGGGTAGGACAAAGTCTCATTTTTCTTCCATTTCTCATCTCTCAACCTGTGATAAAAATTAACACTTCCTATTTCCTTTCTCTGTGAAAAATTACTTCCCTTCAAACAGGTGGTTCAGAGAGGGAAGAGATGGGGAAAGAGGACAAAATCGAGGAGGGGGGCAGTGGATAGAAAACAACTGTGTTGTTTTCTATTTACAAAACCCAATGTGTCTTCCTGATGCTGACGGTGGGAAAAAAAACAGGATGCTGAACCTAGCCATCTTCCGAGGTACTGGACAATGCCGCTGGCACAAGAACACAAGAACGGTTTACTTTTCATTCTCTCGCCTCACTTTTTCCTCTTCTTGATCTGCAAAAAAAAACTTAAAATGGCGCCTCTGGAGGGTACACCTGTCATGGTCTCTCCCCACCACAGACATATACATGGTGCTCTCCAGCGGAAATGTGTGCATGGATTTTCCCTTCTCGCCTCCAGATGGGCCGTATCCTCTCGGTCACCAAAGGAGACAGAAAGAAAAGAAGAACGCAAGGAGAGTTTCTCACGTTTCCTTTGTAATCAACAAACTCTATGGGACAGGCAAGAAAGAAGGCTGGTCTTAGGGGCTTTGCAGGAAGAGAAGAGGGGTAGATGATTCCCAAACATCTCCCTTTCCCCTTTTATTTTGCATCACCTTATCTCCTCCCAGGGTCCCGGGGTCGCTACAGCAGTTCGGCAGTCCGCACTTCAGCGGTTGCTTAGCATTCGGCTTCCCCGTTCGCACTTGGTTGAACCACTTTAAACTACGACAGGGAAACGGCAGAAATGGGGGGAAACTGAAAAAAGGCAGCATAGTATGTCCGCAAATACAACAAAATTGCTTTAAAAGGAGGGGGTGCAGGAGCCCATTTAAAAAAACACCACCTCCAGTGGTCATTGCAAGAAAAACTGACACAGCAGTCAAAAATGGGCATGGCCAAGGGGGCTCTTCAGAAAAAGCGATTTGAAAAGCGGACAGTGATTTTTAAGGCGATTTGTCTTTAAGGAAAAGGCATTTCAAATCTAAAGTGCAATAGATTTACAGATATGAATCGGTTCCTCTGCGCTAGACCATTGTCCTTTGTTTTCTCCAAATGTCAAATGTCTTTCTGGATTAACCTTTGAATATTTGCCAACATGAAAAGGGCTAGATCTCCTGTTAATCCCATGTCAAGTATGTCTGTGCAGAGCTTCAGCCATCCAGGTGAGGTTATCTGGGAGTTGAATCACACTGACTGGACTCCTTCTCTTGTGGGATCGAAACGTTTCACAACTCATCCAAGTAGCTTCTTCAGTCCTGTTTTGAGTACATTTGTTGAAATGAACATGATTTCCAAGGTGCATTCATTTCAAAAGGTCTGTTTTAAGCCACCTTGGGTCCTTTTGGGGAGAAGGGTGGGACAGAAATATTTTAAACAAACAGACAAACTGAGCCATGCCAGGATTTCACTACACATCACCAAAGAGTTGATTTCTCTAGCCTTAAATAACTTGTGCAGGTATGATTCCAGTATTTCTGTTCTTTTGATTTTATCACGTGGATTTAAGTGTTTCATGCAATGTTGCTTTCATACCTTATCAATAACTTACATAAGCACATAAGAACATAAGAAGAGCCATCCAGTTCTTATGTCCTGGATCAGGCCAAAGGCCCATCTAGTCCAGCTTCCTGTATCTCACAGTGGCCCCATCAAATGTGTCCGGGAGCCCATAAGACTAGATATTTGTCTCCTGATACCACTACCCTGCATCTGGCCTTTGAAGTACCCTGGTTTTAAGCCTGGAGATTACACATCTCCATCATGGTTTGTAACCTGTGATGGACTTTTCCTCCAGGAATCTGGCCAATCCCCTTTGGAAGGCATCCAGGCCAGATATCATCACCACATCCTGTGGCAGGGAGTTCCACAGTTTAACAATGCGCTGGGTGAAACAGCAAGATGGTTCAGTAATCAAGAATGTGACAATCTAACTTTATTTATGAGTGTCCGTGAAGATTCTCAGTCATCCAGGTGAGTTTATCTGGAAGCTGAGTCCAATCACCTTTTGAAGGCATCCAGGCCAGATGCCATTACCACATCCTGTGGCAGGGAGTTCCACAGACTAACAACACACTGGGTAAAAAAAAATTTTCTTTTGTCTGTTCTCACTTTCCCAATCCTCAATTTGAGTGTATGTCCCCTAGTTCTGGTATTTTGTGAGAGGGAGAAGAGCTTCCCTCTATCCACTTTACTCATCCCCTGCATTATTTTGTACACCTCAAACATATCCCCGCCTCAGGCGCCTTTTCTCCAGACTAAAAGGAACAGAGATAGGGATGAATCTCAGGAACAGAGATAGGCATGAAACTGCTGGTTTGACGGTTCATGCCAGTTTGTTTATTGCCCGAACGGGTGCTTCAAAGCCTCCTTTCCTCCAGCTGACACTCATTGAGAGGCAGTGCCCCGAGAAGAAGAGGCAGGGAAGCCAGATCTGTAGTGAAATCCTGGCATGGCTCAGTTTGTCTGTTTGTTTAAAATATTTCTGTCCCACCCTTCTCCCCAAAAGGACCCAAGGTGGCTTAAAACAGACCTTTTGAAATGAATGCACCTTGGAAATCGTGTTCATTTCAACAAATGTACTCAAAACAGGACTGAAGAAGCTACTTGGATGAGTTGTGAAACGTTTCGATCCCACCCTGAGTGCGGACCACCAAGAAGAAGTGGTGGTCTGAGGCAGCAAAAACGGGTTTGAGTGATAAACGAACTGAAACAAACTGTCAAACCAGCAATGTATGGACAAACCAAACTGCAACAATTATTATTTTATATCACCTTTGCAGGACAGGACACACCATGATCGTAGAACTGCAGATCTGGAAGGCATTGTATCGACCATCCAAAAAGCCATATCAGGAAGCACAATGGGAAATATGTATAGTTTGAATTACATGTGGCAACTAGCAAGCACTAAACATCCAGTCAATATAAGGGTTCACTTTGATAGAAGCCCTTGTCACCTAAGGGTATATTCAGACAACATTCATAGAATCAAAGAGTTGGAAGAGACCTCAAGGGCCATCCAGTCCAGCCCCCTGCCATGCAGGAACACCCATCATAGGACTCCCGACAGATGGCCATCCAGCCTCTGCTTATATACCTCTAAAGAAGAAGGCTCCATCACCCTCCTTCGTGGCAGCATATTCCACTGCCAAACAGCTCTAACCGTCATGAA
Source organism: Phrynocephalus forsythii (assembly GCA_029282475.1). Classification (NCBI taxonomy): domain Eukaryota; kingdom Metazoa; phylum Chordata; class Lepidosauria; order Squamata; family Agamidae; genus Phrynocephalus; species Phrynocephalus forsythii. Next base: position 125,047,223 of record JAPFRF010000005.1, on the reverse strand, counting down.
GTTCTTCCGAATGTTCAAATGGAATCTCTTTTCCTGTAGTTTGAAACCATTGCCTCGAGTTTGTCTCTGAAGCCATGGAAAACAAAACTGTTCCCTCTTCAATATGGCATCCTTTCAAATATTTAAACATAGCTATCATATACCCCCTCAACCTTCTTTTTGCAAGGCTAAACATTCCCAGTTCCCTAAGCTGTTCCTCGTAAGACATTTCTTCCAGACCTTCAACCGTCCTGGTCGCCCTCCTCTGGACCCGCTCGAGGTTGTCAACATCCTTTTTAAACTGACGCGCACAGAACTGGACACAGTACTCCAGGTGGGGTCTGACCAGAGCAGTATTGTGTGATTTTGGTTTCCTGGCTCTTGGTCAGAAAACCCTGTTGTGTATCTGAACCTGCAAAAAGCAGGCAAGCAAACCAACAAACACAACTGTGTAGCCCCTGGCAGCTAAGCGAAAAGCAATGCATGGCCTGGCCCTAGTCCTGAAGGGGCACGGATCCAGACACACTTACAAGGAAGCACTTGGCTCCCATCCCTTTTCATCTCTAGAGGAGATTTTTTTTGTAGGCTCTACACATTAGCCGGAATCAAGGTTTTCCAGGGTTCTTGTATGTGGGCAGTGACTACATGAAAACTTAAAGAAATGTGAACAGAAAGAAAACAACAGAAGCAGCTGAGGGTGAAAGGTGCACATCTGAGCACGGTTTGGAGTGCTGAGTCAACCACTCCTAAAAAGGTCATACTGAGGAAGCTGCTTGGGTGAGCAGCGAACCCTTTCAATCTCTCAAGAAAAGAAGCCCAGTTGCTGTGACTCAGCTTCCAGATAAACTCACCTGGATGACTGAGAATCTTCACTGGACACTCCTAAATAGGGTTAGATTGTCTCATTCTTGATTACTGAACCTTGCTACTGTTTCTTCTCAGATCTAATCTGTGCCCACTGTGGCTCTTTGTGAGCATGTGTGTGTGTGTGTGTGTGTGTGTGTGTGTGTGTGTGTGTGTGTGTGTGTGTGTGTGTGTGTGTGTGTGAGTGAGTGAGTGAGAGAGAGAGAGAGAGAGAGAGAGAGAGAGAGAGAGAGAATGCAATTCCAGCTCCAACCTACATAGTTTAGGCATTCAGAGCACCACTGAAGTTTCATCAGTTTTTTGCAACTTTGAACTGACTGCTTTCCCTTTTACATATGTAGAGATTTTATAGTCTCCTATTGACCCAGGTTAGATGAGGGTCACATCACCCCAATGGCAGTACAGTACAGTACCCTCTTTCCACAATGAAAAGGTGGGTGTGGTTTAATCTGGTTTCCTCTCCTTATTTTTAAATGTTCTTTTTAAAATAGTGAAGTAATTGCATAAATAGGAAAAGTACCGGGGGTGGAGGTGGGAGGATAGTAAGAGAAAAGCTGTAATGAAAGGCTGTGCACAGCTGTCCCATGAGAGGATAAGCATGGCACTTTCAAACAAGCCATGCAAAAAGCCAGCCAGAGCAAACTGTACTGGCTGGGGGATTCTGGGGATTTTTTTTTAAAGACACCACCTTTCCACACTCAACTCTGAGGCTACCTCAGACATCAGAACAACAGGGGAAAATAAAAGTAGATTTATTTATTTATTTTTATTGTAGAAGGATCATATCTGGACTGTGTTTAGAAAATAGAGAGTGGAGCTTCCGTTTTAATCCCATCTAGTGGAAGGGAAGCTGTGCTAAAGGGCTCTAGAATAATCTTACAGCTGCAGGGCTGGAAGGGGCACTGGGGATAATTGAGTCCAGACCCCCTGAAAGAAGCACAGTGAGGAATCAATCCCACCCAACCTCTGGTTCTGCAGCCACAAACTGATACCACCAACCTATCCATATTTCACAGAAATGATCCTGGATTGAATATCATAATCCAGAGGCCAGCAGTACAGATATGCCGGGGGTTGCAGTACTAATAATACCTTCTCCAGAACCTCTAGCTCTTCTGATGATTAAACAGAGAAGCTAGCAAATAAAAGCTAAAAATAACTGAGGCAAACGAATGTGCCTATTTTAAATGCACCTGCATTTATTCAGGTTCCGAAACCTGGATTTGTTTGACAGGCATCGGTTTATCTCTCTGGATCACAGTCTCCAGAATCCTCAGGGAGCCATCTCCAGCTGGATATGCTGGGTGTTGTAGTCCAAAAGAGAGGGGAGGAGAAATCTCAGCCATGAAAATGTTTCCATGCTCTGGATTTCTCCAGACTCTCTAGACCAATGGTGGCGAACCTTTGGCACTCCAGAAGTTTTGGACCACAACTCCCACAGTCCTTTGTCATTGACAGTCTAGGCTCAGAATTCTGGGAGTTGTGGTCCAAAACATCTGGAGTGCCGAAGGTCCGCCACCACTGCTCTAGACCCAACCCCCCACCACCACCTCTCTCCACAGAACCACCTCTGGTCCCTTTCCATCAAGAAGCCTGAGAGCACCCATGAGGTCTCTCTTTGTAGCCTAATTTGACAGGCCAATGTCTGTCTCCCTGGCTGGCGCATGCCCTGATGTGCCCGGGTGAAAGCCACCAGCCCCCATCCCGTCCCAGAGCTTGCTTGCTTGCTTGCTTGCTTGCAACGTCCTGACTTGGCGCCCGTGAGCCGTCCTCCAGCTGCTTGCTGTTTTGCAAGGAATTCTGGTCTTCTGCTGGAGAGAGATAAGCTCAAGAATTCACTGGGCCCATTTCCACATATCCTGCCAGCTTCCGCCTGTTTCCTTGCGGCAGCTTCGTTTCATTTGTCTAATTTCCTCTGCATCATGCTGTGGAGGGCTTCCTGTTTTCTAGCCAGAGATCCCAGGGTAGCCGCCACCGCTGCCGCCACCGTGCAGAAGACTTTCAGGAGAAAGACAGATGGGAGTTGGCTGGAAGCAAATCCAGGCCATGGGACTGAAGAGGAAGGAGGACGTTTACGGAGAGGTGGAGACCAGCTCCATGGCTACCATGCTTATTTTACAGAGGGCACAACAGAGGGGCTGTTTCTTTCTTCACTCACATGAATATCTACCTGCCTTTTGAAGCTACTTGTGGCTTCAAACACAGGGATGTGCCTTATGTTCAGTTGGATCCATGGTCTATTTGACCCCATGGCGTCGACACTGGTTGGCAGCACCTCTCTAGGGTTTCCAGGAGGATGTTTTCCCCCTAAGCCTTCCCTGGAATTGCCCAATATTACGAGGCAGCCACCCATCCAAGTAACAACCAGTACAGGTGGGCCAAGCTTTTGACCAAGCTTCTTGTTGATAAAAGAAGTCTCTACAGGGATCATTGAGAACTTCCTTTCTGAACAGGAAGCTTGGGCAGAGCTAAGGCCTAACTTGGCCACGAAGCCTTCAGGCTTCAGCCTTTCTGCCAGGTGAGTCACATTTGCCTAAATCTATGGGCGTGTGCCAGGCGCAGCTTCCAGAATGGAGAATTGTGGGATATGTAGTCCAAGCATTCTAAAAGACACATGCCTACTGATCACATCCAACCATGGTTGGCTTCCAACATCAGACGTCCACAATCTGCAATGGCAGAAGCGGTGCATGGTAGGTACAACCTACATTTCTACATGGATCTTCCTTCCATGAAGGCCACGATTCCAGCAGAGCTCATGTTAATTTCCAGAACTCCTCAAAACAAAGCAAAAAGCTGAACTCTGGTCTTGTGCACAGTTAGGAAAATACAGGCAGGCAAACTCTGCAACTAAAACTAAAATACAGGTTGATATACTCTGCTTTCCTCAGAGTTTCCCACCCCTGGCTTGGATGACAGGCAAACAGACACTGTTCAGTTGTGGATAACAGATCATAGAAGAAACGATTGGCAATGCATTGCTTTTTTCCCCTGTGAACTTCCACCCATTTGATATCCCATTAAGTCAGTGGTTCTCAACCTGGGGGTTGGGAGACCATTTCACAGGGGTCGCCATGAGCCAGAGAAGAAAAAGGAACAAACGGCTTGGGTCTGGAGGAGGGGGGATGAAGGAGGGAAAGAGTGAGTTACAGCTTGGTAGGTTGGATGGGGATGTCAGTCAATGGGCACTGGAGGCTGCGATTGGCTGAGGGTGACTGTAGAGGGAAGTTCTCTATGGCACCTGTGGCAGTGGCCTGCCAAAGGGGGCTTGTGGCCTCTTCCAAGCAGGACAAGGGGTCACCACAACATGAGGGACTGTATTAAAGGGTTGCGGCAATAGGAAGGTTGAGAACCACTGCACTAAGTGTTTCCCCACCACCACTCCAAGAGTTGCCAGTTCATCTCTGTGTGGTGATGTGGATCCAAAATGTTACCCATGGTGGGGTAGAAAGCAGACCTGGAGGGTGTGTGTGCATCACAAGGACTTCTGGAGTGTTCTAGGTCTCACAGGCTCAGATGTGGTTTACTGATCCCTTCCGTCTGGTTGCCATCTGGGAACATGGTGTAGCTCTTTTAAAGCTTTAGAAGTGGGAGGGCATACAGACCCACCAGCCACACATGTTCTCGGTGCTTCCGTTCTGGGTGACCACAGCTGGCCCCTTTTCTGGGAGCCACAGTGGTACTCAAAGCCCTTACTCCTGACTTTGCAGCCAGCAGCTCCAACTGACTGAGCAATACCAGCTTACAGGTGTGAGAGATACTACAACTTGGCCCACATGACTGATCCTAGGCCCAAAGTGTTGGAGCAAGGTGCTCATGTTTCCAAAGCTCGCTGCAGTCACATCCTGTTTCCTCTCTGGCCAACCTTGGTTTCAAGAGAACCATCACATGACATATAGATGCTGAAACGAAGACGTCTTTTGGAAAAACCAGATGCCAACTCTAACCCAGGCCCCAAAGACTTGAATATACAGATATTCAAAACCAGATGTTTAGGAGTGAAACTCCGGGTCTGGATGGATGCTTCAGTCTCTCCAACATTCACATTTCAGTTTCATCTCAAATTTTTCCCATGCCAGAAATGTGTGAATTTTCATAATTTTTTTAAATTAAAAAAAAGATCAGAAAGCAATTTTTCACCCCCTCCCCGAGGAACCAGAATTCTGTTATTAATGGACAATTACCACCCCTTTTAGAATCATAGAATCACAGTGTTGGAAGAGACCTCAAGGGCCATCCAGTCCAACCCCCTGCCATGCAGGAACCCCCATCACAATATTTCCAACCCCCGGCCATCCAGCCTCTGCTTAAAAACCTCCAAAGAAGGAGACTCCACCACCCTCCGTGGCACCTTATTCCACTGCCAGACAGCTCTAACCACCATGAAGTTCTTCCGAATGTTCAAATGGAATATCTTATTCTGTAGTTTGAGACCATTTCCCCGAGTCCTAGTCTACGAAGCCATGGAAAACAAACCTGCTCCCTCTTCAATATGACATCCTTTCAAATATTTAAACATAGCCATCACATCCCCTCTCAGTCTTCTTTTTGAAAGGCTAAACATTCCCAGTTCTCTAAGCCGTTCCTCATAAGACATTTCTTCCAGACCTTCAACCATCCTGGTCACCCTCCTCTGTACCCGCTCGAGGTTAGAGCTGAGGTTTATTAGCTTCGGAGGCAGTGTAGTGTAGTAGTTAGAGCGCTGGACTTAAACTGTGGGTTCAAATCCCCACTGTGGAACTCATTGGGTGGGAAAGATAATAAATAATATCAAAAGAAGAGAAATGGATACAGCCACCTGCATTTTGAGGTGTTCATAGATTAGTAAAAGGCCACAGGTGGCACTATAGGTTAAACCACAGAGTCTCTAGGCTTGTTGATCTAAATTTAATTCAAATCTGCGTTAACAGGGTGAGCTCCAGTTGCTTGTCCCAGCTCATGCCAACTGAGCAGTTTGAAAGCATGTAATAATGCAAGTATTATTAGGTACATTAGGTACTATTAGGTACAATAGGTACCACTTTGGTGGGAACTTAGCGGTGTTTCTGTGGATTTGCACATTCAGTTAGATTAGCTTTCCTGGATTCTGAGTTCCAAAGAAAAACATTGGAAAGGGTTTTCTTCTCTGCCTCAGGTCTGTTCTTTATGTTTGTTCCATTTTGGTTATTTTATATCTCTTATTTTCTTTTAAGGATTATTATGTTTATACAGTGGTACCCCGACTTAAGAGCAGCTCGACTTAAAAGCAATTTGACTTAAGAGTGGAAAACATTTGGCGTTTTAACTGCCGCCTTACAAATTTTAGATATGGTCTGCTCGACTTACAATTCTTTTTTCATTTTTTAACTTATTTTTTCAATTTTTTAGATAGGAACCCCGACTTAAGAGTAGTTCGACTTAAGAGCATGCATTCGGAGCGGATTAAATTCGTAAGCTGAGGTACCACTGTATTCTCTTGTCTCTGCATGCAACCACTTTCTTTCTGCTTCCTAGATAGACAGTAGCGTGGCGATTAGGAGAGCCCCAGAACCTCATAGTTTAGCCGTAAAGCCCTGGCTTGCCAGCAAGGGAACAGGGCTAGCGATGGCCATTCTGACGGTGGGACAGCTTTTGGTGGCTTTGAGAGGGGGCAGTGTCGGTTGGCTTGACCTTTTATGCACCTCCAACCCTGGAGCGCCAAGATTCCATGATGGAGTGTGACTGTTTACCCCCAGTGATTCTCAGCGTTCTGAGCGGGGCCGGAGGTATTCTCAGCAGGGAAGGAAGCGAGGGCAGCAACTGAAACAACAATAAAAAGAAAACAAAGACTTTAACAAAAAAAAATCTGATTTTTTTTTTAAAAAAATCAGTTCATAAATCAAATGAACTGCAGGTGATCCCTAGAGCAAGCCAAAGTCTCCAGGAAAAGAGAAAAAAAAAAGACGATGACAAAGAGGGCTTGTAAAAATAAAACAACCCCTGGAAACAAGTGGAGATATGAAATGGGATGTCTGCTTTTTTTGGAGGAGCGATGAGGGATTCCACCTGATTCTCCAGAAAGACTGGAATACAAAGGACAGAGAGGGAGAGGGAAAGCAGGGGAGAGGAATTCGACAAGATGTTTAAGGGAGAGAGAAATGAGCTGCTGGCTCAGAGCTTGGAAAAAATTCTCTTTTTTTCAACTACAGCTTCCAGAATGCTATAGCCAACATGTTGGCTTGGGCATTTTGTTAAGTTGCAGCCAAGGTTCCATTTAAGTTGCGCGGCTGTGGGAGATTGTGTGACTCCGTTCCCCTCCTTCGGGCACCCACGGCAAGCAGTTTCAGACCCATTGGTTCTGGTTGCTCCACAACCCTGTGAACAAGGGGTGGTGTTGCACACACAAGGAACAGAGCTCTGCCCTGTGGGGCTTAAAATTAGATGGGGTGTTGGTTGTATCCCTATACTGTAAAATTTCCAAGCTCTGGTCCACCAACATTCCAGGCATTGGTCCCAGTAGAGTTTCTGTGTGTGTCAGGCTAAAACTCAACCAACAAAATTTAACCAGGCTTAGGCCAAGGTGAAGAAGCTTTTGAGTTTGTTCCATTGAAGCCTATCCAGATGGCTATATAGTTGACTGTTTGGATAGTTGTTGTAGCGTTTTGGTGTGAACCAAACTACACCATCCATATGTGATTTAACTTAGGCTGCTTTCATGGGACCACTACAATCCGCTGCAAAGTGCTCCCAGATGCGGAGCATAAAATTGTTTTCCCATGAGCAGCGGACTTTAACAAAAATAAAGTGTGACCATGCCCACTTAGGGCACTTTTACATGACCTCTAAAATATGCTGGCAACTTAAATTCAGAGCAGAGATGGTGGGGTTTTGTTCTGCTTCCTGTGTTCTCACCCTTCTGCATTCCATTGCTCCTGTCTGTGGTGAGGAGAAGAAAAAAGGGAGAAAAGAATGCAGGCTCACCTCCGTCTGCCGTGGGGAGCAGCCCCGGATGCATTCCAGTCTCTTAAAGGGGCAGGGGGCAAAAAAACCAAACAGAAGGCAAGGCAGCTCAGTACTCACTGCTTTACAATCCGCATCAGAATTTTTTTTACCTCTGGAGACCAGGTACTTCTAAAGTGCGCTGGGGTGCGTTTAGGTGGCGTGGTCGTACTTTATTTTTTTTTAAAAGTGCGCAGCTGGTGGGAAAACAATTTTAAGCTCCGCATCTGGGAGCCCTATGCCTCGGATTTTAGGGGTCATGTAAAAGCGCCCATAGTTGAATGTTTGGTTCGTTGTTGCAGCGTTTTGTTATAAACCAAACCATTCCATCCATATGTGCTTTGATTTAGGCTGCTTTCACACAACCACTACAATCTGCTGCAAAGTGCTCGCAGATGCAGAGCATAAAATTGTTTTGCCATGAGCAACGGACTTTAACAAAATAAAGTGCGACCACTTCCCACTTAGGCACATTTTACAAGTACCTGGTGTCGAGGCAGTAAAATCCTTGGGAAATTTTGTATTGATTTGCGTCATACTAAACCTGAAGCAATTAGGGGAGTAGATAGCATTGTAGCCACACCTTACAACATGTTTTTTTGTGTACCTGTTCCTAAAACATGGCTTCTCCATGTGGTTTAGTCTGTGGGACAGTTGATGTCAATGAAGATGATTATACAGCCATGTGGGATTCTTTTTAAATTTTGTTTTGTTCTGTTTTGTTTTGTCTGCCTGGGCGATACCCCATCTGTTCTGCAGGCTCTTTTTCTCTCAGCAGGACAAGACAATTCTTTCTTGTTGTTGTGTGTGGGAAATTAGTCACCAAGTTGCCAAAGGATGATGAACAGAAGATTCTCTCCTGCCTGGATTTCCCTCCCACAAGGGGATGGGTTTGGCGTCATGGACACAGAAGACTGATGCCAATCCTACTTGTTAGGTGACATCAATATGGAACAGCAATAGTGTTGCTTCTTAATTAGAAAAATCTCTGAAGCACTGTTACTTTGGTGAACAATGGCGAAAATCTTGTTGTTTTGTGTAGTAAATTCCATAAGAGTAGGTGCATTGAATCAAAGGAAATTGAGTGAATTCCCCAATTGGTTCCATCTATTCATACAGGCCAACTCTAACTGCAATTTACTGTACTAAATTATTTATTTAGAGTATTTCTACCCCACCTTTCTCCTTAGAAAAGGACCTAAGGTGGCTTACAGTAATGAGGGACAATATACAGTCCAGTACAATTAAGACATGTTCAAGTTTGAGAACAGGGAATTGAGGGACATCTTACAGAGTTAAAAGACAACATTAAAGCTACAAGAAAATATAAGCAGTTAAAGAGAGAGTAAAAAATCCATGTAAAAGATGGAGAGAAAGTCCTCTCCTGATGACCATAACACCTGAGCCGGTTCATACAATGAGATTCGATCTTTGAGGTAGCTAAATTAAGTTGTAATGAGAAGCTTATTTGAATACATGGAGTTGACTCATCAAATCCCCATTGATTTAGTGTGGTTTTCTACAAAAATCAAAAAGATACTGGCCATGAAACAAATTCAAAAACAAAACAAAACAAAACATGAAACAAATCAGGTAAGTAACATCTCAGAACCTACCCTTGCAATGGACCATTCAGTTTTTGTGAGCTGGCATTATGGCTGGAACTATGGGAGAATTTGTTTTTTAAAATAAATGTCCTAAAATTTACAGATTTGTTTATATAGAAGATGAAAAGAGTTTAAGATTATTATTTTTAAGGTAGAAATTGAAACGGGCATGTGAGTCCATGGTTTTGAGAGCTTAACTCTTATATTTATATATGACATTCAGGGATTTTTTAAATTAGCTCTTTGAAGTCTAGTTACAATTTTGTGCTTGTTCGCTTACGTTTGAGCTCCATTAGGGTTGCTACCATCCCACCACACCCTTCCTGGTGGTCTTCTCATCTATGTCTCCTATAGGGCCATTAACTGCAGTAAGATGTTCTTCACACTTCAATCGCTGTTGAGCTGCAGAGAAATTTCATGGCAGTTTTTGAAGAATTTACTAAAATTCACAAATCGCATATTTAGCATAGAAAGACCTTGAGGACACTCATTCAAAGATGAGGTTGTACACATATTAGACAGAGGAGATAGGTGGCTTGAGAGAGGGGTCAGGGAAGCCATTCTGGTGTGTATTGAAAACCCCTCTCTCAACAGGTGGGGGGCTCAGGCACAGTCTATCTGCCTCTTATCATGCTGCTCTTTCATTGATTCCAGACAAATCAGAACCACATCATACTTCCCCCAGGAAGACCACAGCTAACAACACATACTCAGGCCACTACCACACTTCCTTGAGCAGCCGCTTTTTATTTTGCATTGCCGTATCTCCTCCCGCTGTTAGGTGGTCGCTACAATGGTTTGGCAGTCTGCACTTCAGCAGTTGGTTAGCAATCGGCTTCCCCGTTCGCACTTGGCTGAACCGCTTTAAACTATGACAGGGAAACAGCAGAAACAGGGGGGAACTGAAAAAAGGCGGCATAGTATGTCCGCAAATACAACCAAATTGCTTTGAAAGGGGGTGCAGGAACCAATTAAAAAAAAAAACACCACCACCCAGTGGTTGTCACAAGAAAAACCAACACAGTGGTCCAAAATGGGTGTGGCCAAGGGGGCTTTTCAGAAAAAGCTATTTGAAAAGCGGACAGTGATTTTTAAGGCAATTTGTCTTTAAGGAAAAGGTGTTTCAAATCTAAAGTGCGGTTTAAATGGGTTTGGGAAGGGTTTAATAGGTGAGGCTTTCATTCACCCCATGCCATAGTACATCTAATGAGCTTATTCAGGCCATTATCCACCTACCGAATCTAATCAGACCAGGGTGGCATGAAACTATGGTGCATTGCATTTCCTTCTACCTTTTTATTTATTTATTTATTTATTTATTTATTTATTTATTTATTTATTTATTTATTTGCTTGCTTGCTTGCTTGCTTGTTTATTTTGCATCATTTGGGTTCCTTCAGGGAGAAAGGCAGTATAAAAATAAAGTTTATTTATTTATTTATTTATTTATTTATTTATTTATTTATTTATTTATTTATTTATTTATTTGCAGGCTGCCTTTCTACCAATGCAAGTACTTAAAGTGGCATTCCATGTTAAAACAAGTAAAAATTAAAACAATAAATTGTACATTAAAAAGCAATTAAACTATAATAACAATTAAAATACATGGAGTTATTCAACACATTTAAAACTTTTCAAGTCAGCTTACTTAACTAAAACAAACAAAGAAACAAAAACCTAAAAAAAACCCAAACAGCATTCAGGGACTCAGTCATGATTGTCCAAAAACCTGCCTGAAGAGATGGGTCTCAAGGTGTTGCTGGAAGGATAAAAGGGAAGGATCCAGCCTGACCTCCAAAGGGAGAGCAAACCGCAGTCTAGGAGCTGTCACACAGAAAGCCCTCTCTCGTGTCCCCATCAAGCATACCTGTGATGGCAATGGGACCGAGAGGAGGGCCTCATCTGATGACTGTAAGCACCGACAAGGCTGATAAGGAATGATACAGTCCTTCTGGTAAAAGTGGACCCACACTGTACAGGGCTTTATAGGTCAAAGCAAGCTCTCTGAATTGGGTCCACAAAGAATCATAGAATCATAGAATCATAGAATCATAGAATCATAGAGTTGGAAGACACCTCAAAGGCCATCTCCAACCCCCTGCCATTCAGGAACCCCATCACAAGACTCCTGACAGATGGCCATCCAGCCTCTGCTTAAAAACCCCCAAAGGAGGAGACTCAACCACCCTCCGTGGCAGCATATTCCATTGCCGAACAGCTCTAACTGTCATGAAGTTCTTCCTAATGTTTAAATTGAATCTCTTTTCCTGCAGTTTGAAACCATTTCCCTGTGTCCTAGTCTCTGAAGCCATGGAAAACAAACAAGTCCCTTCTTCAATGTGACATCCTTTTTTCAAATATTTAAACATATCTATCATATCCCCGCTCAGTCTTCTTTTTGTAAGGCTAAACATTCCTAGCTCCCTAAGCCGCTCTTCCTAAAACATTAACTCCAGACCCTCAACCATCCTGGTCGCCCTCCTCTGGACCCATTCACGATTGTCAACATCCTTTTTAAATGGAGGTGCACAGAACTGGACACAGTACAGCTAGTGTGGCATTAGCAAAGCAAAGCAAAGTGTTCTCCATATATGCCCCCCATAGTGCTTAAAGCACTCTCTGGGTGGTTTACAATTTAATTATGCAGGCTGCACATTGCGCCCTCCCCAAGCAAGCTGGGGACTCATTTGACCGACCTTGGAAGGATAGAAGGCTGAGTGAACCTTGAGCCAGCTACCTGGGATTGAACTCCAGGTCATGAACACAGTTCTAGCTGTAGCACTGTACAGCGATTTAACCACTGTGCCACGAGGCACATCACCTCTATATTAAAGTTAAGCACCTCCTTGGGTAACAGATGTGGATAGGTGGCAGCAGTGGTTTGGGGACAGATCTATATGTCAGGCAGCTTTCTTGCACCCCGTGAACTAATTCACCACCTTTACTGGATGCCCCCCCATCCTCCATAGCAAAGAAAGATGCAAGAGTCAATCAGAATGGCTTTTGTACAGATGGGGGGCACCAATTTACCCTTGGCCTCAGGCAGCCAAATATCTTGGGGGTCGGTTTTGTCCTGTCACATCTTCCTCCCCTCTCGTGGATCTGTATGAGAGAGGTACATAAAAACCGGCCGCTCGAAATGAACTCTGCGTCTTTAAGACATTTGGTACAGTGCAGGGGAAGGCTCTTGTTGAATTACAGCTTTCTAATCAAATACATGTAACCATGTCACTTAAAGGGCTCAAGAGAAGAAATAATATTATATTAAAAAAATACAATTGGAAGAGCATAATATTAAAACCAGCTGCTTGACTATACCCCACCACACTTAATCCATTTTGAATGTTCTGAAGGGGAAGGGAAGAAGGCCACAAAAACACCCTATTTCTGTCCATTTTTGGATGCTGTGAGGTCTGTGTTCTGGTGGGGTTTTTTTTGGGGGTCCAGCAAGGCCAGAGAGTGAGGGGGAAGATGGATGGAAGGGGGCAACCAAGACACCCCTCGCAACTTAAAGTCTCCCTTTTTCATGCCAACTGCGGCAGAACACCAGTGAGCTTAGGTTCAGAAATACAAAAATGCTTTCGAGGATAGGGAGATGCAGCCAAAAGGTAGAAGATAATAATAGAAGGGTAGGGGAAAGAGGTTTCCAAATACCTCTGCTTCCTAGTCCCACTGGGATCTTCTATAAGGAACTGCCATAGATGATTATGTAGAATCGCAAATCGGGTGTTTCAGGCTAGCCTCCCCAAAAATATTTCTTTCCCCTCCTCGCAACCTTCTGTGGTTATTTTTGTTTTTAAAAAAGTTAAATGCAGCATATGTAGACTTGTAGTAACTTTTTAGGAGTTAGTCCCAGGAAATACCCCTGCCCCCAACCATAACTCTCAAAACTGTCCTGCCATAGTGTATTGCGACTGAGATGGTAGCCAAGGTTCATAGAATCATAGAATCATAGAGCCCTTTACACAACCCCTAGGGTCCTCTGGTAGCTTAAATTCGGAACTGCTGACTCATGTTCAATTTGTGGTCCACCAAGACTCCCAGATCCCTTTCACAGGTATTATTTTCCAGCCAGGTATCTCCCATCCTATATCTGTGCAATTCATTCTTTTTACCTAGATGTAGCACCCTACATTTCCTTCTGTTGAAACCCATTCTGTTAGCTTTGGCCCAGCACTCTAATCTGTCAAGGTCTTTTTGGATTTTCATCCTATCCTCTAGGAAATTAGCAACCCCTCCAAATTTGGTATCATCTGCACATTTGATCAGCCTACTCTCTATTCCTTCCTCCAAGTCATTAATAAAGATATTGAGCAGCATTGGACCCAGAACAGAACCCTGGGGCACCCCACTGGTCACGTCCCTCCAAGCTGAAGAGAGGCCATTTATGTTGGGGACTCAAGTCATGTGACTCACTGTCAAGTCAAAATTAAGTCTCACCACACCAGTGACTCAATTTAGAATCAACTTGCCCCCCCCATGGCATTGTGCCTTCTGCCCGTGTAGCTGATCTCCCTAATCAAATGGGACCTTTGCACGTGTGCAGAGACAGCAGGCCCAGTTCCTGGAAGGGAAGCCATGCCACTCTCTATGAAGGTGGCAGTGGTGGTGGTGGAGGAAGAGAAGACAGAAGCAGAGCAAGGTAGGGAGGCGTGGGTGGTGGCAGCAGCGGGACAGGGGCAGGTGGGTGGCGGACGGTGTGGAGGGTTTCCCCAAGGCACAAACTTAAAAAAAAAAGGAAGGAAGGAAAAGGAAACCAGTTTGTGAGTCAGTTTTTTTAAAAAACGTTCAGAAAGTTTTTCATGAATTGCCATTTTTCTGGCTCTCTGTTCCTGCGCAAGATCAGAACAAAATTGCAGTGGGTGCTTTAAAAAAATACTTTGCAAGAGAGCAACACAAAAAATCCTTCAGATTCTCGCAGTTTGGAAAAGTTATTTTTTTTGAAAGGGGGCCATAATTCCCCAGATCCTCCTGTCAGTGCAGCCATTGGTATCTCCTCAAACAATAAGCCACCTTGGGTCCTTTAACAAGGAGAAAGGCGGGGTAAAAATACTCTAAAATAAATAAATAAATACATATATTTTTTTCATGTGCTTCCAATAAATCCAAAATCCATGCATTCAGTATTAAGTTTTATGGCACAACAGCGCTAATGCGAGAAAAATTGCCTTTGCTCCATTCTTCATTGAGAAGTGAGTGGCCCATGACAGCTGGAGATACTTGGGTGTGTTACATTTAGGGGGCTCTGAAGAAGGATCCCCAGTACAGGCATTTAACCGCTCTGCCACAAGGCTCCTGTGTGGTTTTGTGTCACCAAACCACTTCTATTCTCATAGAATCATAGAGCTGGAAGATACCTCAAGGGTCATCTAGTCCAACCCCCTGCCATGCATGAACTCCATCACAATATTTCCGACATATGGCCATCCAGCCTCTGCTTAAAAACCTCCAAAGAAGGAGACTCCGCCACCCTCCTTTGTGGCAGCATCTTCCACTGCCGAACAGCTTTAACCATCATGAAGTTCTTCCTAATGTTCAAATGGAATCTCTTTTCCTGTAGTCTGAGACCATTGCCCCGAGTCCTAGTCTCTGAAGCCATGGAAAAAAAACCAGTCCCCCTTCGATATGACATCCTTTCAAATATTTTAACATAGCTATCATATCCTCTCTCAGTCTTCTTTTTGTAAGGCTAAACATTCCCAGATCCTTTAGCTGCTCCTCATAAGACATTTCTTCCAAACCTTCAATCATCTTGGTCGCCCTCCTCTGCACCGGTTCTCAGCCATGGATTTGAAACCCAGGCTTAGAGCTTCTCTGACAGAAAACACTGGAAGATGTCAGAATGTTCTTCAGAAAGGGCTTTGCTCAACATGTCAGAGATCATTTGAAGGAATTTCAGAGGCAGTTTACTATGTCGCTTGAAAGGGCTCGAGCCTGCCAGAGGATCTGAGTACTCCCATATTCCTTGGGAGGAAAAATACTCCAAAAGTCCCGTTCTACTTTTTGCAGAATGTGTGAGTCTGTTCTATGCTAGTTTTTTTTGGGGGGGGGGCTTTTGGGTTTCGTTATGTTTTAAGGTGGTCAGTCCTGCCATTTTTAAAAAATAAAAATTAAGCAATTAGAAAGTTGGCGGTTGCTTTTAAAAGGTTTTTTTTAAAGTCTTTTTAAACAATATTTTTGGAATGGATGTGGGAATACATGAAGCCTTCCAGTGTCCAGTGGTGGATGTGTGGAGCCTTATCAACTCTGGAAAGTTGCCGCTGGTTTAAAGAGAGAGGGTCATAAGGTCTGGTTTCCATGCTCTGTCATGTCCCGGAACCAGGACTCACAGAGGAAGAGTGGTGGCAGTACGTTGATTTTAGTATGGACACCAGCTGCAGGCCAGCCCTTGCAAGGAAGGCCACTGGATGCCATGGAAACGCAGCATGGATCGGCTGCCGCGAAGGAAGAGTGGGAGGGGAAAGGGTTAAGCATCCCCTTTCCAGTTCCAAACCTCTCTCCAGAAACATTTGGCTTTGGTTACATGCATATGCATGCAGCTTCATGCCTTCCCACCCTTCGTGGTGGGAGCCCTTTTGCAAAAAATTGTCATTAGTCTCATCAAAAGTCAGCTCCATCCCAGTCTCTCGGTCCCCCGGTTCCAGCTGTGCTGAACGACAACATCAGCTATTCCCAACAATCTGGGACACCTCGCTAGACTGCAGGATCCATCGTCCCCAGAAATAAGAGCTCCCGTGTTTGCTGGGAATGATGGATGGCATAGTTCAACACCTCCGGAAGGCTCATGTGAGGCTGTATATACCTCCCGTTTCCTCTTGCTGTTTCACCTGAAAAAAAGACAAAAATGCCGTGACTGGCAAATGTGCGAAATTGAGAAATTACGCCATCATAGCCAATGCCCACAGAATGATCTGCTCTGCACTTTTATTAATTTTAGAAGGCAAACTATTGTGGTGGGTGGGAAGCACACAGATTTCTAAAGAGGTGAAGAATGTATTTGTTGGAATGGAGGTAATTTGACAGGGGAATGAGGCTGGTAGAAGCAAGGACCCCAGCCTAGTGGTGAGTATGATCAGACGGCTGCAATGGTACATGCCTGATTTCATTGTAACTGGATGTTTTAATGGGAGCAATTTCCTTGATAAAGGAACCTTTTCATCTGCTGTGGAATCACTCCAACCTGGCCCCCAAAAGTAGAGAATATACCAATCAGAGTCATAGAATCATAGAATCATAGAGTTGGAAGAGACCTCAAGGGCCATCCAGTCCAACCCCCTGCCATGCAGGAACCCCCATCACAGTATTTCCGACAGATGGCCATCCAGCCTCTGCTTAAAAACCTCCAAAGAAGGAGACTCCACCACCCTCTGTGGCAGCATATTCAATTGCCGAACAGCTCTAATTGTCATGAAATTCTTCCTAATGTTTAAATTGAATCTCTTTTCCTTTATGTGAAGATTCTCAGTCATCCAGGTGAGTTTATCTGGAAGTTGAGTCATGGCTAATGGACTTCTTTTTGAGAGATAGAAATGTTTCACTGTTCATCCAAACAGCTTCATCTCTCAGAAAGAAGTCCAGTAGCCATGACTCAACTTCCAGACTCTTTTCCTGTAGTTTGAGACCATTGCCCCGCGTCCTAGTCTCTGAGGCCATGGAAAACAAACCAGTCTTTTCTTCTATGTGACATCTTTTCAAATATTTAAACATAGCTATCATATCCCCTCTGAGTCTTCTTTTCATTTATTTATTTATTTATTTATTTATTTATTTATTTATTTATTTATTTATTTATTGAGATAATCTCAAGATGTATCAACATATTGTCCATGTAAACTTCATTTCGGCTGTGGCCCTCTTTGGGAACTAAAATAAGACAAAAAGCTATGAGAAGAATGCCATGTACCTGTCCTTAGCCAGTTGTTTTCAAATGAATATATCTCTCCATCTTCTGCGTAGCCCCTGAAGAAGGCCATAGACCAGTGCCTGAGCTTTATATATATATAAGAATTAAGTCTACTTTGACAATATTTTCATACATCTTGAGATCCCATTTTCCATTTCTACTCTTGCCACCAGTGGGTGTACTAGTTCCCTCAGCTCTGTGAGTCTTTCGAGACCTGATGCTCTATTCCAGTGGTGGGGAATCTTCAGCCCTCCAGATATTTTGGACCACAACTCCTGCAGTCCTTTGTTATTGGCAATCTAGGCTCGGAATCCTGGGAGTATACAGTATACTTTTTTAAAAAAAATTCCTCCACTGTGAATAAATGAAATTTTGATTTCTCTCAAGTGCCAGTTGATGAGAACAGAAAAATGGCGGTGGCCTCCACTGGGGAGACTTGAATAGAATAGAATAGAATAGAGAATAGAGTTTTTATTGTCATTATGCATATGCAAGATATGCACAATGAAATTAGAGTGCTGTTCCACACTCTAAACAAAGAACCATACAAAACACATAAAACACATAAAACACCATACAAGATATTAAAAACTTTTAAAATTGCTTACAAAATTTAAAACACTACTTAAAAACTGATTAGGATGGTGCTAAAACTGTCGTGTTTAACTTGGATACTGCTCTGGGATAAAAACTGTTCTTCAATCTATTTGTCCTTGACCTAAGAGTCCTATATCTCCTGACAGATGGCAACACTTCAAAAAATTGGTGGCCAGGATGGGAAGGGTCTCTCAGAATTCTAGATGTCTTCCTCAAGCATCTGGAGTTGTATAATTCTTCCAAAGGAGGAAGAGGACAGCCCACTATCCTCTCAGCAGTGTTTATAACCCTCTGGAGTGCCCTTCTATCTGCCACTGTGCAACTGGCGAACCAGACACAGAGGCAGTAAGTGATAGTGCTTTCTATAAAGCCCCGGTAGAAGGTTACCAACAGTTTCTTAGACAGTTGTTCTCTCCTGAGAAGTCTCAGAAGATATAATCTCTGTTGGGCTTTCTTAACCAGTGCTTCAGTGTTGGCACCCCAGGTCAAATCCTCCTGTAGAATGACTCCTAAGAACCTACTGTCCGTCACCCACTCTACACAAACTCCATCAATAATCAAGGGCTGAGTGTCTGGTTTCCTTTTTGGTAGTCCACTATAAGCTCTTTGGCCTTATTGATATTTATTGATATTTATTGAAGCTTATTCTACTCTGTAAGCCTCTGCACTTCTGCTGTACACCGGCATTCAAAACTCTGCAAGATAAAAATCCCACTTCTCCTATTTGGTTTTTCTAACTATGCACAGAAATGGCCTGCCCTGTGTGCATAAGGGGAAAAAATCAGTGAGTCCTTGCACAACCAGACAGCCTTCTTGTATGGAAAAGGGTGGGCTCTGGCATGTGGAATGTTATTGTGCAGGGTGAAGACTGAAGAAGAAAATGAGGAATGTTCATTATGCTCCATAGTCACTAACAGGATTCAGGCTTTTCTGGAAGACAGAAAGGTGTTTTTGGCTAATGTTGTTGCTGCTGATACAAAGGTGCTGGTCTTTTTGTTTACAAGCAGGCTGACAGATTTTTGCAGGTGTTATCAGTTTTTCTTTCTTTTTGGGGGGACAGGCTACCTTGACATAGGTAGACCAGGATCGGGCATTCTTATTTGAGGAGGACAGAATCCTTTTTTTTCTGCTCATGAACAAGCTGGCTGAGAAGTCTTCGCTTTCTGTTTCTGGGAATTCCTTCTGTGAAGTTCTGCCGTCGCTTTTGTTCCATTAAAACCAAACTCAGGTGCTGGCCATGTGTGTGAAATGAATCCGGTAAAATGCCTGAACACGGTCAGGAATATGATTCTTCGACCAGGTTCTAAAGAAAAGCAGTCAAGGGTTTGGATGTCAGAGGTAAAGCTCCAGCTTAGTCCTTTCAATAAATATGAATAGGTAACAGTAGGTTTTTTAAAGTGCAGAAAAAGAAATTAACACATGTAGTGGGTTACACTTCCTTTCCCAGGCCCCTCGTTCTTCCTCCTGAGTCCCTCAGTCAGCTCATTAACTGTGGCCTGAATACCCTGAAATGAATTTTCCTATTTGACTCAACAAGACCTGTGCTTCTGTGCATATACGGTAGACACCACAGTATTTGGCATCATGTGGCATACAGGATGAGGCTGGGTTTATTTATTTATTTATTTATTTATTTATTTATTTATTTATTTATTTATTTGGCTTCTCGAAGGCTTTCATGGCTGGGATCTGGTAGTTGTTGTGAGTTTTTCGGGCTGTTTGGCCGTATTCTGGAAGCTTTTCTTCCTGACGTTTCGCCAGAATCTGTGGCCGGCATCTTCAGAAGGCAAGGAGCTCAGGGAACTCACAACAAGTCCCCCCCTTGTAGGAACCAGTCTCTCCCCAATACTGTCCAAAATAAAAGCTACTTTTGTGTTGCTATCTCCCCTTGTGTGATTGCATTGACACTATGTTTTCAGTGTTATTTTCCATACATTTAGATGGTCTACTGTAGATGATTACATGGCATTTTAAGTCTTCTCTTTAACTGCTCGTGTTCTCTTGTAGCTTTAATTTTGTCTTTTAATGCTGTAAGATGCCCCTCAATTCCCTGTTCTCAGTACTAGAACATGTCTCAATTGTACTGGACTGTATGGTGTCCCTCATTACTGTAAACCAACTTGGGTCCTTTTCCAAGGAGAAAGGTGGGGTTTAAAATACTAAAAATAAATAAAATAAATAAAAATAAATACCACCACCCAAATATCAGCAAATTTGATGTGTGGTGACAGCTTTGAAGCCCACGATAAGAACACTATCATTAATTATTGCTAATATTAATATTTATTACAACCTCACTAAAAACTGACCATGTTGGCTCACACAAGTTGCCTGCAAAGTTGTTGGGCCATCATATACATCTGAGAGAAGGACAATTTAAGGGTGACATAATGGTTCCTCAGATCCTTTAAAAAGAATTGCTGGAAGCTGCCTTTTATTAAGGTATGTAATGTGACATCCAGCTGTGATTTAAATTTGTTTCCGTTATGTCCGATTCAATGAGTCATATGGTTTTATTTTATCATTCATGTTTGTTATCAGATCCTTTGTAACATATATGTGTTGGTTGTTAACCATCCAGAAAGTGTGATTCACATTATTTGGCACTATATTAGATAGATAGATAGATAGATAGATAGATAGATAGATAGATAGATAGATAGATAGATAGATAGATAGATAGATAGATAGATAGATGGAAGGAAGGAAGGAAGGAAGGAAGGAAGGAAGGAAGGAAGGAAGGACGGAAGGAAGGAAGGAAGGATGGAAGGAAGGAAGGAACTGATGATGTAGACAGACAGATAGATAGATAGATAGATAGATAGATAGATAGATAGATAGATAGATAGATAGATAGATAGATAGATAGATAGATAGATAGATTCTGGTAAAGATAGGACATGAACTGGAAGATTTTAAGGTAAAATAAGAGTTAAGATAAGATAAACTTTATTCATCGTCGTCGTCGTCATCTACACCAGAGTGTGTTCTACTGCGACATTTCATGTTCTTTAAAAAAGAAATAAAACAGTTATACTCATTTATTTATTTATTTATTTATTTATTTATTTATTTATTTATTTATTTATTTTATGGCTTATATATTGCCCGTCTTCCCAAAGGAACTCCGGGCAGTGCACAACAGAACAAAGAGCAAACAGTCAAATACAATCATGTAAGCGGACAACAAACAATTTAAAACCATTTAAACAATATAAACTCATCCTATAAAAAGACAAGGAGACAGATGGCGGAGGGAAAAAAAAAGGTCACCAAACACCTCACGGAAAAGCAAGGTCTTTAATCCTTTCCTAAAGGCTGGCAGGGACTGTGCAAGGCGGACAAGGTGCCTCACCTACTGTCCAAGGTGATGCTCCTAGGCCTTCTTATTGTTACCACTACAACGACCCTACAAGACAGGTTCTGCGGAGACAGATTAACTGCCCAATGATGCCCAGTGAGTTTTATGAGCAAGTGTGGCTTTCGACGCTAGCCCTTACCCAACATTACAGCCAAGTGTTTCTCGACCTTCAGTCCTCCAGATGTTGGGGCTTCAGCTCCCATCAGATCCAGCAAGCATGACCAATGGTCAAGAATTCTGGGAGCTGACGTCTAAAACATTTGTTTGTTTGTTTAATTAGTTTAGTATCATGGGGGGTGAATACTCCCCTCTCCTATGAGGGGAGAAAGAGGAGCAAAGTTTCACAGCTCTAACCCTCTAACAGTTCTCAGAGAGCCATCACAGGATCAAACAGGACAATACGGAATGGCAATCAATGATTTTTAAAAAAATCCATGTCTGCCCATTTCACTGATAAAAAAGTACCAACGAGTGTCTGTATTTCTCTTCTTGACAAATGCAGGAACAGGAACGGAGTCTGCCTACAAAGGTCACCTTACATTTGCCCTGTTTCATTCTGGGTCAAATTCTAGCACCGGTGGGAAAGTAGAATTAAGCTTGGCAAAATTAGGCTCCTCAGAATCCCCCAGTCCGCCATACCAGTTGAGGAATTAAGAACATATGAAAAGCCATGCTGGGTCAGGCCAAAGGCCCATCTCGTCCAGCTTCCTGTATCTCACAGTGGCCCCACCAGATGCGTTTGGGAGCACAGGAGACTCGATACCTGTCTCCTGATACCACTCTCCTGCATCTGGCCCTTGAAGTACCCCAGTTTTAAGCTTGGAGATTACACATCTCCACCATGGTTTGTAACCTGTGATGGACATTTCCTCCAGGAATCTGTCCAATCCCCTTTTGAAGGCATCCAGGCCAGATGCCATCACCACATCCTGTGGCAGGGAGTTCCACAGACTAACAACACACTATATATATTTGTCTGTTCTCACTCTCCCAACCCTCAATTTGAGTGTATGTCCCCTAGTTCTGGTATTTTGTGAGAGGGAGAAGAGTGTCCTTCTATCCACTTTGCCCATGCCCTGCATTATTTTATACATCTCAATCATATCCCCACTCGGGCACCTTTTTTTCAGACTAAAGAGTCCCAAATGTTTTAGCCTTTCCTCATAAGGGAGATCCCCCAGCCCAGTAATCATTTTAGTCACTCTCTTCTGCACCTTTTACAGTTCCACGATGTCTTTTTTGAGATGCGGTGACCAGAATTATACACAATACTCCAGTTGCAGCCTTACTATCGTTTTGTACAATGTTATTGTAATGTTGGCTGTTCCATTTCCAATCCCCTTTTGATAATCCCTAGCATGGAATTGGCCTTCTTCTCCACTGCCACAGGTTGGGTAGACACCTTCATGGAGCTGTCCAACAGCAAACCAAGATCTCTTTCCTGAACCGTCACAGATAGCTCAGAGCCCATGAATTGATAAAGTTTTGATTTTTTGCTCCAATATGCATTTCTTTATATTTTCATACATTGAAATGCATTTGCCATTTCGTAGCCCATTCCCCCAGTTTGGAGAGATCCTTCTGGAGCTCTTCACAATCTTGTCTGGTTTTTACCACCTGGAAAACTTTTGTGTCATCTGCAAACTTGGCCACCTCGCTGCTTATCCCTGTCATTTATGAACAGATTGAAAAGCACCGGTCCCAGGTTCCGGGAGTTGTCGTTCAAAATGGCATGGTAAGTGAGACACCTCCTGTATGGGCTCAGGTTTTGCTGTCCTCCGCTGCACACTCTTTTCCCTATAAGCAACAGACCACCATCCTGGCCTCTGTTATTTTGGGCGAGGGGTAGTGCAATTATCCGGACATGGGAACTGCTACCCTCTTGCATTTATAAATTATAACACCGAACCTCTTGGTCCCCAGCTGTGGCGAGGCTAAATAAGGTAAGGCTCCCCCCCCACACACACACAAGTGCCTTTTTGCCCTGCTGGTGCGATCGCAAGGATTAATCATAACCGAGCCTGAACTGCGAGGGTCTCACGCTTTGGCGAGAGTGTCATAAATTTGCTTGCTCTCCCAAGGCTGGATCACACCCGAGGCTCTGTCTACACACATATGCTTCTTGGCTCGGCGCAGCCAGCGTTTCTGTCGCTGGCTTCCCCCGGTTGTGCCTGCCAAGCCCGACGAGCTGTGTGGTTATTGTGTGTAACGTGGACAAACATTCGCGTCGAGCGATGCCGGGACCACCAGAAATGTCAAAACACTTCACATTTATTTGCTTCATACCGTACAGTCAAGCACCTTGAACGCCAAGCAGCCTGCTGTGCTTTTCCCCTCCAACGAGCCTGATCCCTCCCTGGTAGATATTTTATACACTCATCCAGCGAGTGCAAAGGCCCTTCCCCCCCCAGCCCCCAAACCTCTTAATTTAATGAAGAGGGGAGGGGGGGAAGGGAATATTTTTTTAAAAGCACAGACACGCACAAAACGGATGGAAAATATACATGGGTTCCATATGGGAAGATTGGCCAGTGGCGAGCAGCCAGAGAGAACGGGTGGGTGTTTTCTGGTGTGTGTGTGTGTGTGTGTGTGTGTGTGTGTGTGTGTGTGTGTGTGTACGCGCGAGTGTGTTTTAAAGCCACGTTCCTTCAGAACCGATGGCTGGACCCATTCCCAGAATGGCCCCATTGCAGAGCCTGGACCAGCTATTCCTTGATGGATTTCAGGCTGTCGGGAAGAGTCTGGCTTTCCAGCAAAAATGGAACCCTTTGCCAGCGTTTTTACCCCTGCGGTGCTTGAGACAAAGGAGGTTTTAGGGGCTGAGCTTACATGCCCTTCTAAAGGGGAATCGATCGAGGGGAGGGAGTTACCCCATAATTCACTGACCCCTCTGATCAAATAGGAAGGAACCCTGCTCCTGGCAACCATTTCAATGGGTATATTCACAATTTTGTGACATCTTGTTCTGCGCCTCCAAATGGCTTGCAACATGGTGACCCTATGAATGGCTACTCTCCGAAACGTCTTCTCCTCAACTAATCTGCTCAGCTCTTGCTTGCAAGCTCAAGGCGGTGGCTTCCTTTAGGGAGTTAGACTGTCGTGTGTCAGGTCTTCCTCTTCTCCTGCTGCCTGATGCCTTTCCCAGTGTTCTTGGCTTTTCTGGGTAATCCTGTTTTCTCACATAATGCCCAAGGTGGGACAGCCTCCGTGTCAACCTTTATGCCTCCAGAGAATGTTCAGGCTCGATTTGATCTCAGACCCACTTGCTGGCAAGGCCAGGGGAATCTGCAAAAGCTCCACACGGATGCCTGTAAGGGAGCACTCTGGCTGTCTCTGGCAGGCTGTCGGCCTTGAAACCACACTCCCTAGCAGATGTCACGTAGACCCTGGTGTCAGGGCCTCCAGAGGGCACAAAAGGCAAGAATGGGGGCAATGATGAGCTGCATCTGGAGGGTGGTGTGGTGCCTGGGAGAGGTGAAGCCGAGACTTAAGGGAGGAGAATGGGGGAAGGACCCTTAACCCTCAGTTGACTCAGAAGGGGAGGACAGGTTTAGAAGAGCCCCTCCCTTCTTTTCGTGCCTACTACTGATACAAGACCCCCTCCCCAAGGCAGACGATTGGGTCTACTTCTGTAAGAGCCATGGAGCCATGGGAAGAGACCCTGTGGTTGCCCAGCCTGGGCCTTCACAATAAGGATGATGGGATTTACTGTAGATGTTGAAAGGACGAGATTGCTTGACAGTAGACATATGTTGCACATCAGCAGACTCAGCACCTGCAAGAAGAAGAAGAAGAAGAAGAAGAAGAAGAAGAAGAAGAAGAAGAAGAAGAAGAAGAAGAAGAAGAAGAAGAAGAAGAAGAAGAAGAAGAAGAAGAAGAAGAGACATAGGCAGCAAATTTTAAGAGCATCCAGATTTCAGATATGGGGATGTTATTGTTATTTATTTTTAATTTTTCACACTAGGGCTCCCAGAGCCCCAGAGCCTCTTTGACAATCTGGGAAGTCTTGTCCAAAATGCAGGTATTTCTCATCTGGACTGCAAACATAGGAACTGATCTAAACCAGAGTGTTCCTCTCTGCAAAAATCAATGCCTGTGTAGTTAAACTCCTTTTGCTCTTCTCCGGGGACATAGCAGATTTTTCTTCCATTGACAGCCCTAAAGCTTTCATCCAGAAGATCACTGATCTACAGAACTCTCTGGCAGAAGAAGTGGTGACAGCTGTCAGCTTTGACAGCTTTAAGAAAGGATTGGACAAGTTCATGGAGAACAAGGGTATCCATGGCTATCATGGTGGATGCCTAAGGACAACCTCCGGGTTGGAGAGATAGGCAGGAGATCTCTCCATGCCATTTGCGGGGAATCGTAAGCAGGTGAAGACATCTGCTTGGGAATACCCTGAAGCAAATGGTGAGTCACTGTGTGAGACAGAATGCTAGACTGGATGGGCTGTGCCTGTTCCAGCAAGGCTGTTCTTATGTTCTTATGTTCTTATGCTTTCTGATTGATTGCTCTGCCTTCTTTCCCAGCTGCTAACTTTGAGATGGCCCTTCCTTGGTGATTGACAAGGTGGGGCTAAAACCTATGGAGAAAGTTCTCTAGTTTTTTTGGTGTGTGGGGGTGGGGTGGGGACACATACTGTAATCCAA
Organism: Phrynocephalus forsythii; assembly: GCA_029282475.1. Lineage (NCBI taxonomy): Eukaryota > Metazoa > Chordata > Lepidosauria > Squamata > Agamidae > Phrynocephalus > Phrynocephalus forsythii. Next base: position 125,021,303 of record JAPFRF010000005.1, on the reverse strand, counting down.
GGCACCATATCTCTGCATAAGGAAAGTTGCAGGCTCGCGGGATAATGAATTTGCAGGAGTGTATTAATCATGTATCCGTCTCCAAGAGGTCTCAAAGCCGTGCCAATCCCATTAAGCTGTTCCCAGCATCTTGTTTTACAGGCAGCTTGTGTTTCTTGCCCTGTATGAGAGCCAGACATCTTTATACCCCCCCCCCCCGCCCCCGGTTTGTTCACCTTTTAAGCCCCCTGTTCCTGACATCTAGGTATCTTCAGGATAGGACCTGAATAACACAACAGAGCTGCAATAAAGTCGTTTCCAGCATGCCCTGTGGCTTCTTCTTGTCTGCGCAGTGATTTACTTTTTGTACAAGATGTTTGTTTAAAAGTGGCACCGCCATCATGCTTTTTTAAAAAGAAGCCAAGCTAGTAAGTTTTATAACAGTCTGTTCTATATGTGTTTTTATTTGTGGTGGTTTCTTAGTAGGCGCCGCAAGACAAAATATGTAGCAGTCAGCTTTTCAAGAAGTAGATAAAAAGTTATTCTAGGTACTTGTGATGATCCGAAACAAAAGGGATATCATATCACAATTATTAATTGCATTGCATGTTTTTCTTTTGCAAACTATAGCAGTCGCTAATTACATTTGAAGAGTAATATTGTCAAACTTTGTGTGAGGGTGTTTGCGGTACAAATTAAAACAGAAAAACAGAACTAATAATTCTAGATGCCAGGAGAACACCTCACAGGCTGCCTTTCAGGGACTGAACTCTCTCTCTCTCTCTCTCTCTCTCTCTCTCTCTCTCTCTCTCTCTCTCTCTCTCTCTCTGTGTGTGTGTGTGTGTGTGTGTGTGTGTGTGTGTGTGTGTGTGTGAGAAGCATTTTATTTTCTACCCCAGCTAAGTTGCTGGGAGGTCCCCAGAATGCTTAAGTTGCATATTATGGAAAACATTACTTGCCAGATGCCAGAGAAATGGACCTATAGTTGATGATAGATAGATAGATAGATAGATAGATAGATAGATAGATAGATAGATAGATAGATAGATAGATAGATAGATAGATAGGAAGGAAGGAAGGAAGGAAGGAAGGAAGGAAGGAAGGAAGGAAGGAAGGAATAGATAGATAGATAGATAGATAGATAGATAGATAGATAGATAGATAGATAGATAGATAGATAGATAGATAGATCTTTATTGTCATTGTCCTGTACAGAACAACGAAATAGAAGAATCTATATCAGCTCAAAACATCCATACAGAAAGTATACCCCAACATACCCCACCCCACATTTAACTCATTTAACCAAATATTCACACTTGCCAAAAAAAATAGTCATGACAATTGCTTTGTGTTTGGATGAAAAGTGGTTAACTGAGGTGAAAATTCCTGATGCGGATATAACGTAGTGACTGCCGGGCTCTCCTTGCTTCTGTTTGTTCTTTTTTTGCCCCCCCCCCCGTCCCTTTAAGAGATCTGAATGCAGTGCTGGGACAGCAGAACGGAGGTGAGTGGCATTCTTTTCTTCCTTTTTTTCTCCCTCCCCTCACACAGCCAGCAGCCAGGAGTGCGGAGGAGATGGGAACGCAGGAACAGCGTCAAACCCCTAAGATCTCTGGTCCGAATTTAAGTGGCCAGCGGATCTTAGGGGTCGTGTGAAAAGGCCCTTTGTGAATAGCAATGAGTGCAGGCAAATGTCCTGTAGACTATCTTGACTGCTGCCATTGGTGTCACAAACATTCAAACTAGCATGGTGCTATTTCAAAATAACAGGGAGAAACAGACTGACATGAGCCCGTGGACACATGCACACAGAAACAGGGAAGTCGGGTTGAAAAGGACAGGGAACTGGCAGCAGAGGCTGTTGAGAAGGAAGGCAACAGAAAGAAAGAAAGAAAGAAAGAAAGAAAGAAAGAAAGAAAGAAAGAAAGAAAGAAAGAAAGAAAGAAAGAAAGAAAGAAAGAAAGAAAGAAAGAAAAATTGATAATCCCTGCAAAATCTGCCAGGCTGCTTATGAACAAAAAGAGCAGCACCTTTGTATCATCAGCATCAGTATTAGCCAAAAGCACCTTTCTGTCTTCCAGAAAAGTTTTGGCCTGCATCCTGTTAGTGATCATGAACAAAGAAGGCTGGGGAGCAGATGAAGAAAGTCTGATGGATAGAAAACTACCATGCTGGGTTTTCTGACAGACTGCATTTGACTTTAAGGTTTCTCTTGCAAATGCGTTCAGTGGTGCTCCGAAAAGAACCATCTGCCTTTTCAGCCAGATGGAGTCCTCCCCGCCCCCTTCCCTTGTTTTACACCCACACCTTAAACATCCTTAAAACTGTTGACAGGATGGCTCTGTGCTCCCCCTCTCTTATAAAGGTACCTGTCAAAGGGCTTCTCCATCTTTCCCCAGTAATGACCTGTTAAGAACTGGACGGAATCATTCCGGCTGCATTAGGCCATCAGGTACTGAGCTCCAGGGTACTTAAGTCATAAAACCGAGAGGGATCCAGCTCCATAATAGCTGCGGGCAGAACGATAAAGGCAGTGGAATCATCCCCAAGCTATTCTGTCACCTAATTGCAATGCTCTTTGCACCTGACCACGACTGAAGTGTTACTCCCCAATAATAATAATAATAATAATAATAATAATAATAATAATAATAATAATAATAATAATAATAATAATAATAATAATAATAATAATAGAACTTCAGAGACTCTGGAATAAACCGGTACAGATGGTCCCAGTGGTAAACAGCACGCTGGATGTGGTGCCTAAAGAGCTAAGCAAGTATTTAGAAGAAATTGGAGTGGACAAAGTCGCCATCAGTCAGATACAGAAAGCTGCCTTACTGGGATCTGCTTGCATAATTCGCCAATACATCACATAATCCTAAACACTTGGAAAGTGTTCGACTAGTGATCTGTGTTACAAAATCCAGTGTAGTTAGCTGTGTGGTTAATAATAATAATAATAATAATAATAATAATAATAATAATAATAATAATAATAATAATAATAATAATAATAATAGTAGTAGTAGTAGTAGTAGTAGTAGTAGTAGTAGTAGTAGTAGTAGTAGTAGTAGTAGTAGTAGTCAAGGATTGTAGTTTTGACAGAATGTCTGTAATATGTATTTAACAGATTACAAAATGGTTTCAGTAAATTGTGCCACGTCATGAGCTAGACAAGAAGGTGTATTTGGTCTAGGACACAGGTGCAAGGAATAATGAGCCTGAAAGGTCAAGATGATTAGTGCCAGGTGGAATAGTTTGATCACCTCACTTCATCAAGGATCTGATTGGGCTACAGCAGGTAGCTGTATGAATAAAAGTAGCAGGCAAACCAATGTAAAGTGGGAGCTGCCTCTCACCTTAGGCCAGTGTTGGTGAACCTTTAGCACTCCAGATGTTTTGGATCACAAATCCCAGAATTCGAAGCCTGTGTTGCCAATGACAAAGGATTGTGGGAGTTGTGGTCCAGAACATCAGAAGTGCCGATGGTTTGCCACCACTGACCTAAGGCGAGAGGCAGCTGTCCCCACACTCTGTTGTATTTTCTCTATATACTGTGCTTGGTATATTGTTATTGTATATTACTCTTGTCATGTGTACATATATAATATAAATTTTGTACTAAGCCCTATTGCCTTGTTCATTTGTCTCCTAGCTCCATAATCACTGAGTGCATTTATTCTTCCACAATGCTGCTAATCTCTGATAGTAATTTATACTTCCTTGAACATAACAAATTCCTATTTGCATAATAGGTTTATATACTTTAACAACAACAACAATAAACATGTTGTGTGTTGTTTTTTGAACTCCAGCACTGTCATAAAATGTGTGTGTGTGTGTGTGTGTGTGTGTGTGTGTGTGTGTGTGTGTGTGTGTTCCACAGACACCTGCTTTCCTTCTTCCTCTCCCAATCAACCTCTAGAAGAAATCCCTTGTAGGATTTCTCTGAGTCCTTTTGCTTTAATATAAGGTTGTCGAGTTACAAAGGAGCAATGTCTTGGCCTGCACACCGAACAGTGGCTTGTTCTACAGGAATCAGGCAGGCGATGCAGATTTTCATTGTAAGGGTCATTTCACATAGGCTTTGGGTCTGTTGCTTCTACTGGAATGTGAAAAAAAAAATGTCATTTCAGAATTAGAGTGAAAATTGAGCAATAGGAGCATTTTGTTTGTAGAGCAAGATCTGTGACAAGTAGAGATGGCCATAAAGTTTTAGACTAATTGAAACATTTGCCTAAAACCACCAGTTTGGTGAGAAGTCATCACTTCATATTTGCAGATGTGACAATGCCAATGAATACAAACAGGTGAATTTCTAATGATTTTAAATTCATTTTTATTCTTTGCCTTTTTGTAATGTTGGAGGCTTTGGATATATATATATTTTTTGGCTTTTAAGGGGTGCAAACTGATTCGTCTGTACATCCAAAAATATTCATCAATTCGTGATTCAGAATTTGTCAACTTTGAATTATGAATTGATGAATATTTTTCCTCAATTTGTAATTTGTCAACTTTGAATTACGAATTGTGACAAATCACCATTTTTGAGACTTGCACCTATCTCTAGGGATGACCCATTTGTGTCACGATAGTTATCCTGCAGGCAACAGAACCTGGGAAGCTGCAGGTGAGATGGTTCGTCCTTCCAATCCTAAATTGTCTACTCTGTCTGCCAAGGTTGTCAGAAGAGACCTTTCCCCTCACCTGTGAGCTGCTTCTTTTAAAATTTATTTATTTATTTATTTATTTATTTATTTATTTATTTATTCGTTCGTTCGTTCGTTCGTTCGTTCATTCATTCATTCAACTTGCATGCCACCCACTACCCAAAGGTCTCTGGGCGGCTTACAATCAATATAATTAAAACAGTTAAAATAGTTAAAAATAGAACATCCATAAATAATCAAAGCAATAATAAAAACCTGACACTAAAAACATTACACTAAAATTGTCATCAGGGGACCCACAGTCTATATTGTATTAATTAAAAAATTCTGGAACAGGAAGGTTTTTACCTGGCGTCGAAATGTAATCAATATTAGTGCCTGGCAGATCTCACTCAGGAGGGCATGAAATGCCAATGTCAGAATGTGGGGCCTTTTAACATACAAATTAGTTTGCTCCTCTAGAATTCTACAGTGGCAGAATTGGGATGGATCCACAGATCATTAAGTCTAGCCCAACCCCTGGCAATTTAGGAAATTCACAGTGAAAGAGCCTCTGACAGGTGGGCATCTAATCTCTTTTAAAACCTCCAGTAAAGCAGAGTTCACCGCCCTCTCCAACCCCCAACGCTGTTCATTCTACTATCAAACCATCAGCAGAAGGTTTAGTGGGTCAAGGAAGTTTTCTTTTCATCCATCTCCTCTGGGCCTGTTCCCAGTTTGCTAACAGCTTTCTAAATGGTGGCCACAACTGGACTCTGTATTGTAGAAGAGACCTGATCAAGGTGGAATGAGCAGTAGCATTATTATCTTGATCAGAACACTTAATTTCTGTTGATCACACTCAAACGGAGGGTTGGGAGAGTGAGAACAGACAAAAGAAAATTTTTTTTTATCCAGTGTGTTATTAGTCTGTGGAACTCGCTGCCATAGGATGTGGTGATGGCATCTGGCCTGGATGCCTTCCAAAGGGGGTTGGACAGATTCCTGGAGGAAAACATCCATCACAGGTGACAAACCATGATGTCCAGGCTTAAAACAGGTATACTTCAAGGGCCACATGCAGGGCATTGGTATCAGGAGACAGATATCTAGTCTCATGCGCTCCCAGAGGCATCTCATGGGGCCACTGTGAGATACAGGAAGCTGGACTAGATGGGCCTTTGGCCTGATCCAGCAGGGCTCTTCTTATGTTCTTATGTTGATGCACCCTAGAACTGCATTAGCTGTTTTGGTCATTTCATCACCCTAATTGAGGTTCAGTTTATGGTCTGATGAGCCCCCTCAGGCCCCTTTAAAATCTACTACTTACCAGTCCAGGTGTTACCCATCTTCTATTTATGCAGATGATTTTTCCTATATATATACGCAGACCGTCTCATTTATTCCCACCAGGATTTAAATTGTTTCATTTGGCCCAGTTCTCCAACCTGGTGGTTTGTGTCCATCCCCAGTGAGAAACATGTACAAAACGCTCAATTTTTAAAATTTAGATATTTTTATTTTAGTTTTATTTAAAAAAAAAAAAAAATAATTAATTAAAATGTTATTATGGCCAGTGTTCAATTAATTTTGAATACATACTGTATTTATGTTATTTATTTATTGGATTTTTATACCGCCCATCTGGCACCGAGACCACTCTGTAGTTTTGCATGACATTTTAAACTCGTTATTATCGTATGAATTCGGTTGTTGTGAGATGCTTTGGGTTCCCTATGGGGAGAAAGGCAGCCTATAAATAAATAAATAAATAAATAAATAAATAAATGGTGGAGCTGATTCACCAAATTCTCCATGATTCAACAGGCCAGTTTATTTAGTTGTCATTTACTGCAATAAGACACAGGATTATCAGCAAAAGGGGAAGCATTCTGTAACCCCCAGTGTTCCAGCATAGTCAGTCCAAGGAGAAAAAGAAAAGGGGTATCTTTGCCCATATCGGCTGAGGATTAAAAAACAAATTTATTTCCAGTGTCAAAACAGACTACACAGTTCTTTTATTCACAAACCCATTCTCGCTCCCTCCTTCATTGGTCTGCAGCCAAGCATTCTTCGTATCCACATCCTCATATGGGATACAGGAAATGTTTTCCATTGTTTCTGTAATAATAATAATAAAAACCCTGAGAGGCAAAATGGCCTGTTGATCTGCTGCAAATCAACCCCCACACACCAGATCCCAGCCTGCCTTCTCTCCTCCGCTGCTTCTGAAGGCTAGCGCTAGCCAGATATCTCACACTCAAGAATTGTCTGAAGGCTGGCCAAGAGGGTTGTCAAGTCAGCCACACCCCACTCCCTGAGGTTTCGGGGCAGAGCACTTGTGACCTCAGAAGGCAGGCTTTTGTGATGTCACAGCAACATGGCAGGCAAAGCCTGGTGCTGGAGAAAGAGCAGCTCCTGGGCCAACTGGTTATAGGAACTGCCCTGAAAGAACTCTCGGTAAATGGGACAGAATGTGGGTGAAAGCCATTTACTGTGTGTTGCAGAATTTTGAATTTCTGGTAGTTTCTGTTCTCATAGGAGAATAGCTTCAGGTTCTTCAGAGTCCACTCCTTTCTCTAACATGTAAATCGTCAATAACTCACTCTGAGACATTTGCAGGAAAAAACTAATTTAAAACATTTCTTCACTTACAGCAGCTTGAAGCTACAGACTTCCGTATATCGCTTTCTTTGCTGCACACATACCAGCAACTAACTGAAAAAGAACAACAGCAAACAAACTGCCACCCACCAATGAAAGGGAATGAGAAATCCTCTTCAGAAAGAGAACTTCAAAAGTTGGAAAGGACCATTGTTGAGTGCTGGATAAACAGACAATCATTCTGGCCCATAAAAGTCCCTCCCAGCCACTCAAACTATAGACAACATGTGAAGTTGTAAATCAAACTCCAACATCATAGAACCTGGAGCTGCGGAAAATATATTCTGGTGACCAAGGCAGATGGGGAAATGGACCCAACAACTTTAGCAGCTGTTATCATTTCCTCTAGAGTGCATATCCTGCATTGTACACACACAAATCTCTTTTTCAGGGCTGCTCTCTCTGAGTTGTATCCCCCTGCTTAGAGACCTGGAGAATCATAGCTATTTTGAAAGGTGGTTACTTCACGTCCTTCTTTGTACCGCGACTAGTTTTGTACCGTGACAGTGTTGGTCGCGATAACGTGGTTTTGTTCCTGTTTCAATGTTCCCATCGTTGTGATAACTTGTCTCGTGACAAGTGTTACCTCATGGTCTTGTACCGTGACAAACATTGAATTTGTCTAGCTTCCTTTTTTTTTTTTTGGGGGGCTTAAAATAAATCTTTTTTGATATTTCGCTTCTGAAAAGTCAAAATAAAAAAAAACCTGAGAGAAACCAATGTTTTGTTGCATAATAGTTGTTACTACACGGTGTCTTGTCTCGGAACAGAAAGCAGGAACAAAGAGTGACAAGGGAAAACCCTACCCCACCACCAGGTACAGTATTGTCACGCTTAGCACCCATTCTGGGTAAGTGGTTGAGACAAATTTCAGTAGTTGTGGGATGGACGTGAAGTAGCATTTTTTTGTACTACTCCTAAGCACAACACTAACAGAGACAAAACGGACGTGAAGTAACCGTCAAAGACTTCAGATAGTGCCTTGAAGTAGGGAAAATCTCTGATGACCTGGCCTTAAGATGCCTTTGTAGGTTTAAAACATGGAGCCGGTGGCCTCCTCTGAAAAGCAAGAGGTACCCTGCCTTGTTCAGCGCATGAGCTCATTTCAGGGGAGATGAGGTGGGAGGAGAAATTCTTTGCAGCCAGCTCCACACAAAAGTCATTATTTCGGCAGAACATCCTGTTCTCTCAGCAAACAGGAAGTGCTGCACCTCCATCCTGACATGGCATCCTCTATAGGTTAAAAAAATCCAAAAGGGAACTGACCGAGCCTCTGGAGGCAAATCAGCCCCATCAGGCAGGCGGTCGCAGATTTCAAAGGTTCTGGCATAGCTCATACCTCCGTTTCTTCCTTATGAAACACTGCAGAAATGTGCGGTGTTCTGAATAAATCCCCATTTGGCATTGTCATGGAAATCATACCATGAACGAAACAGGGAAGGACCAGCTCCATGACACAGATCGAGCATGGGAAAACTACATTTTTATCTACACCGGGGCTGTGCAAATAGCTTTGGGGGACTCACAAGTTCTGAACTGAATTGGCTGCACTTGGACCAGGTGGTATGACATCTGGATCCAAGTGGAAAAGCCAGATTTGGTTCTAAGGTGCAGTAGCCACACCCCAGAGAGGTCTGTAGGGTGGCAACATGCAACCGGGCCTTCTCTGTGGCTGGCCCGGCTTCCTGGAACAAACTGCCAAGTGAGATATGCCAGGACCCTACCTTAGTGTCCTTTATAAAGGCCGTAAAAAACTTGGCTTTTCAGGGATGCTTTTGGCAATCGTTAAGGTGTGTTTCTGTTTCCCCCTGTGTTTCTTGCCTGTTTTGTTCAGTGTTTTATGCCTCTTGCTGTGTAGCTGTATTATTTTATTATGGTGCTTTATGTAAACCAACCAAAGTTCCCTTTCAGGAAAATTGGCCATGGCATACAAATGCAAAAATAAATAAATATAAATAAATAATATGAATTGATCTGGACCCAGGCGGTGTTGTCACTTGCTATCAAGTCACCGGAAACCAATGGTGTCCCTACAAACGAGCAACCTCCAAAATGTCCTGGACTTCATAGCTCTGCTCAGCAGCTTGTTAACTCCTAAGCTGTGGTTTCTTTATGGAGTCAATCCATCTCATACTTGGTTATTTCTTTTCCTACCATCTTCCACTTTTCCTAAGAAGAGTATTATCTTTTTCCAGAAAGTCTTCCTTTTTCACAACATGCAGAAAGCAGGGCAGGTTTAATTCTGTACTTTTTCTTCCAGGGAAATTATAGGCTTGCTTTGATTTAGAATAGGGGTGTCCAAACTTTTTGCAGGGAGGGCCAGAACTGGTGAGGTGAAAATGTGTGGGGGCTGACCATTCAGCTGCTTTTGGCCCCCAGGCCTGACTTTTTACAAGCCTCTAGGACAGCGGTGGTGAACCTTTGGCTCTCCAGATATTTTGGACCACAACTCCCAGAATTTGAAGCCTGTGCTGCCAATGACAAAGGACTGTGGGAGCTGTGGTCCAAACATCTGGAGTGTTGAAGGTCTGCCACCACTGCTCTATGGAGTCATGGGCAGCTAGGCTGGGCAGATGGCTGGGGGGACAGATGTAAGCAGGGAGGGCAGGCAAACTGTAAACTGCAAGTTGACATCTTTATCTGGTATGGGGATGCATGACAGGCTCAACCGGTGGGGAGAAGAGGCTGTGGGCTCCTTGAAATTTGAAAACGGGGCGCATTTGGCCCCCGGGCCTGACTTTGGGCATGCCTGATTTAGAATGTACTTGTTTGTCTTTCTGGCCATCTGAGGTATCCACAAAGCTCTCCTCCAATACTCTTATTTCAAATAAATACTTTCTTTCCTGTTAGCTTTCTCTCCACTGCCCAGTTTTCACACTCCTACATAGTAATCAAGAATCCAGTTGCATAGTTGATTTTGGCCTTGCTGCTCTGGATCCAGAACACATATCAAATCAGGTGGAACACATACCGGCCTATGAGATTTTTTTTTTTTAATAAGCAGACCCCTGACACCAGCTGTCTGGAAACTGGCAGGTTGACATGCTTCTTAAGGACCGACCGTGTCTCCAAGTATCAGGTGCATGGAGGCATGTCAAAAGAAAGAATCGCCATTTTGATCTTCCAGTGCATTGACATGGCCATTTTGCACATTTGAACTAGATTCAGGGCATCAATGGTGTACTATAGGACCCCAGTATCCGCTGGGGATTGGTTCCAAGCCTTCCCGTGGATAATGAAAACCGTGGATAAGAGAGAACACCAAAATGTCCCCAAAACTGCTGTTTTGTGATAGTAACTTGATTTACAGCTGCTGTTTGTGACGGTAGCTTGCTTTATGGCTGCTGTTTTATCATAGTAGCTTGCTTTACAGCTGCCCTTTGTGACAGTAGCTTGCTTTGTGGCTGCTGAATTATTTATTTATTTTTTCCTCTGCCAACCGTGGATAACTGAATCAGTGGATAATGAATCAGTGGATATGGGGGTCCTACTGTAGTCACAGCCTGCTTCGGACTGAGTCTGTGATTACATGGACAAATGCCACAGGTTTTGTGCCAGTTATAGTACAAGTCAATTCAATGTATTTTTCTTCCCCGGTCCCGTAACATACAGGCTGATTCAAACCATGGCTTTGGCAAGAAAGAAAATACGGGCCAAACATCAGAATCATTAAGGAAGCCATGTCATTTTATATTTTATATCTACTGTATGTACAAATATGCTGTGTCTGCACTGTGTTTGTTTTTATGTTTCCTGTGATTGTGATTACCTATGGTTTAACAGCAAAGCCTTATTGATTGATAGAGATGGGCACGACCAGAAATTTTTTCTGAAAAGGGGATTGGTCCGTTTTGGGTCGTTTCCAGAAAAAAAAATTTGAGGTTACAAACAGTCGTTACAAACCATGAAACGATTACAAGCCATGAAAGAAGTGGCATCCGGCACTAGGTGTTTTTACTAACCATGATGGAGGTGGTGGGGTGGGCCATGGGTGGGCAGCCAGCGGCAGGGGGAGGGGCACGCGGGCCACAGGCAGGGGAGTGACCCAGAGCAGGCAGAAAACACTTTAAACTGACTTGCTGCACAAGACTGCATCGAATAAAGCAATTAAGATCTAGCCAGGGGGCCCTCTTGAAAGAGCCATCCCTCAAGGAGGTGAGAGGGATGGCTTGGACTAGATGGGCCTTTTGGCAGCTGCCCCCAGTTATGGAATGCCCTCCCTTATGAGATCCGCCTGGCACCAACATTGATGACATTTCGGCGCCAGGTAAAAACCTTCCTGTTCCAGAAGTTTTTAATTGATACAACATAGACTGGGGTCCTTTGATGGCAATTTTAGTGATGATTTTAGTATAAGGTTTTGCTGTTGTTTTAATTATTTATTGATATTTTATGTCTTAACTGTTTTAAACACCCAGAGACCTTTGGGTAGTGGTCATATGGCTGTAAAAATAAATAAAATAAATAATAAATAAATTGCAGTTTTTGCAAACAAAGTGGGCAGTGCACCCACAGCAGAGCTGCAGGCAGGGTATGAAAGGACCTTGGCTTGCCACCAAGCAAATGAAATTTTTAAAATAAATCCACACCTCCCCTCCTACTCAAACCTCCCCCATTTGAAGCACTATCAGAAAAGAAATCCTAACAAACTGCAGGAGAATAAAAAAGAATAAACTGCGTTGCTATTCCCCACAGCAGACAGAGAATGAAAGTAATTATGGTATTATTATTTCCTAAAAATTCAATTGAATCAATTCCCTCCCTGCCTGCCTAACTGAAATCTAAAGAAATCGAAACTAGTCTAGCACAGCAGCCAGCTACACACAGCCCTCTCCCACCCACATCCAAGCCCGGACTGCGACTCTTCTGGGAGTGCCTCGGCTTTTTATGCCCTCTTGCACATCCAGAAGTGTCAGTCAAAAACCTGGCCATGCGATTAGTAGAATGGGTCCAAAAATTTGCATGGTCCCATCCATGGCCAACCATCATTGGCAGGTGTAAAAAAATAAAAATAAAAATAAAAATAAAATAAAATAAAATCAGTGCAACCTTTTACTGCTATAAAAACCCACTGCTGCTACTGTAAAAATTCAAGCATTTAAAATAGCTAATTTTCGCATGTTTCTGTGGTGCTTTGGTGGTTTGTTGGACCACGATTTCAAAAATATCCCCTCTTCATTTTGACATCCATGGCAAATATTTAAAGGATGCCCCCTCCCAGCCCTACCAGCAGCCCAGGACAGGAGGGGAAGGCTGGGGATCTTGAAACCCCCCTCTCAGGTGCCCTCAGGCAGGCATATTTCAGCCTGCTTTTTTAGAGGGTTTTTTTTTTTAAAAACTTTTTTCTGAGCCATGCTGGATCAGGCCAAAGGCCAATGACAAATCAGACCCAATTTTTCTTTTTTCAGTTCAGTTCGAGTTCTGACAGCTTTTGGGAGTTTCCGTTATGAGACTAGATATCTGTCTCCTGAAACGACAATTTCGCCAAGTCGTGCCCATGTCTATTGATTGATTGACAAATCAATCCAGACCTTTTAACTCTCAACACAGCCGTCTTTTCCTGCCATAGAGTGGTTTTTGTTTTCTTTTAACTTTCAAACCTAAATGGATTTTCCCCCCACATGTGATCAATTTATTTGTTCTTGCAAAGATAAAGCTTAGGAGATTTCTGTGGGTGGTGTTTTGGTGGCATAGGCGTTTGGAGTACGATGTCAGGGTCATGGGATACACCACCCCCTGGTTTCTTTCCCCCTAATCATCCTCCAAATTTTATTTTTTACCTATATGAGATTAGTGATACATGACCTCATCACAGGTATTGGTACGCCAGTTTAGGGCTAGATCACCTCTGGGTGAGAAAATTATTTATTTATTTATTTATTTATTTATTTATTTATTTATTTATTTATTTATTTGAAATAATGTTTACCCTGCCTCCCTCTTTAAAATGAACTGAGACAGGGTTTAGTTTGCAATTTAATAATTTTATAAATTGTAATAACTTTATAATTTATACTTTTATAAAGTGACATAACTGTAATAATTCTATAAAATTACGAACAAACAGAAACAACCTTGACAAAATAAGGATTCTTATTATTCTTATCTCCAGGCTTAAAACCAGGGTACTTCAAGGGCCAGATGCAGGGGAGTGGTATCAGGAGACAGATATCTAGTCTCGTGCGCTCCCAGACTCATCTGGTGGGGCCACTGTGAGATACAGGAAGCTGGACTAGATGGGCCTTTGACCTGATCCAGCATGGCTCTTCTTATGTTCTTATGTTCTTATGTTCTTATGTTCTTATCAGGACTCTCCTGTCATACGTGGCATTTCTGGACATGTTAAGAAGCGCTTTGGAGCATTGCTACCTTTTTGGAAACACTGTACAACTCTTTGAAGGTCACATGGCTTGACAGCAAACCATGAAAGGGTCAGCAGAAGCGGTACCAAAGGAAGGAAGGAAGGAAAGAAGGGAGAGCTGTGGTTTGAAGTGTGAATGGCATCACCTTGAGTGTGGACACTTGAAATCCCAAATCAATCGGGTGAAACATAGGCTGCGAATCAAATTGCAGCCAGGTCAAATCAGAGTGATTAGGCTTGCCAGGGTAGTTACAGACTGAATCAGGATACATGTCAAATCCCTGAATCATAGTATCATACAGAATCATAGAATTGGAAGAGACCTCAGGGGCCATCCAGTCCAAACCCCTGCCATGCATGAACTTCCATCACAGTACTCCTGACAGATCACCACCAAGACTCTGCTGCTTAGAAAACTCCAAAGGAGACTCCACCAACCTCCATGGCAGCATATTCCACTGCTGGGCAGCTCTAAATGTTCTGGAGTTCTTCCTAATGTATAAATTGAATCTCTTTTCCTGTAGTTTGAGACCATTGCCCTGACTCCTAGTCTCTGAAGCTATGGAAAACAAACAAGTCCCCTCTTCAATGTGACATCCATTCAAATATTTAAACATAGCTGTTTTATCTCCCTGCTGCCTACATGCCCTAAGCACATCTGATCTTGCCTGATTTCAGAAGCTAAGCAGGGTCAGCCCTGGTTAGGAGAACATAAGAACCTAAGAGGAGCCATGCTGGATCAGGCCAAAGGCCCATCTAGTCCAGCTTCCTGTATCTCACAGCGGCCCCACCAGATGCGTTTAGGAGCGCATGAGACTAGATATCTGTTTCCTGATACCACTCGACCGGAATCTGGCCCTTGAAGTACCCCGGTTTAAAACCTGGAGACTATACATCTCCATCACGGTTTGTAACCTGTGATGGACTTTTCCTCCAGGAATCTGTCCAATCCCCTTTTGAAGGCATCCAGGCCAGATGCCATCACCACATCCTGTGGCAGGGAGTTCCATAGACTTACAACGCACTGGGTGAAAAAATATTTTCTTTTCTCAGTTCTTACTCTCCCAGCCCTCAATTTGAGTGGATGTCCCCTACTTCTGGTATTTTGGGAGAGAGAGGAGAGCTTCCCTCTATCCACTTTATTCATACCCTGCATTATTTTGTATGTCTCAATCATATCCCCCCTCAAGCGCCTGTTTTCCAGACTAAAGAGGCCCAAATGTTTTAGCCTTTCTTCATAAGGGAGGTGCCCCAGCCCGGTAATCATTTTAGTCGCTTTCTTCTGCACCTTTTCCAGTTCCACTATGTCTTTCTTGAGATGCAGTGACCAGAATTGTACACAATACTCCAGTACTTGGATGGGAGACCACCAGGAAGTACCAGGTGCTGTAGGTGACTGGAGTGGGAACTGGCAACCACACCAGTATTCCTGCCAAGAAAACTCCATGGACATGGGGTCTCAAAGAGTTGGTCACGACTGTAATGACACAACACACACAAACATCAGATCTCCTCTCAGCCTTCTTTTTGTAAAGCTAAACTTTCCCAGCTCCCTAAGCCACTCCTCATAAGACATTTCTTACAGACCCTCAAGCATCTTGGTCGCCCTCCTCTGGGTGTTCAAGCTTGTCAACATCCTTTTTAAAATGAGGTGTGCAGAACTGGACACAATACTCCAGGTGGGTCTGACCAGAGCAGAATAGAGTGGCACTATCACTTCCCTTGATCTAGACCCTATGGTTCTGTTGATGCAACTAAGAATCACATTGGCTTTCCTGGCTGCCACGTCACACCCCTGACTCATGTTCAGTTTTTGGTCCACCAAGACTCCCAGATCCCTATTCTCCAGCCAGGTGTCTCCCATCCTACATCTGTGCAATTCATTCTTTTTACCTAGGTGCAGCACCCTACATATCTCTCTGTTGAAACCCTTTCCGTTATCTTTGGCCCAGCACTCTAATCTGTCAAGGTCATTTTGGATTATCATCCTATCCTCTAAGGAATTAGCCACCCCTCCCAATTTGGTATCATCTGCAGATTTAATCAGCATACTCTCTATTTCTTCATCCAAGTCATTAATAAAGATATTGAATAGCACTGGACTCAGAACAGAACCCTGGGACACCCCACTGGTCCCATCTCTCCAAGCTGAAGAGAAGCTATTTATGATCACCCTTTGGGTGTGATCAGTCAACCAATTACAAATCTACCTAACAGTAGCACTGTCTATCCCCCATTCTACTAAGTTATTTACAAGTACAGTATACCATGGGGAACCTCATTGAAGGTCTTACTGAAATCTAGATAAGCAACATCCACAGTGTCTCCCTCATCCACCAGGCCTGTAACTCTACCAAAGAAAGACACTGGCCTCCAAATCAATTAGGGTGATCTCGGTATGGCTCTATTTTACAGCTTGTTGAAGCACAAGCTTTGTGAGCTGAGGATCCGCCCCAGGGCCTCCAGTTAAAAAGATCAGGTTGCAAGTGGTGCAAACAAACACTTTCCCACCAGGAAACCATTGCGGCTCGCATCAGCCAATCGTAAAGGTGGATCCATGTATTGTTTTCTGCCACTTTGGACCCACATGTGCCCCTTTCACCTGGATGCTCTCTATTCCCAGACACCCAGACAGTGAGATGCTTCTGGGATACCCTAAAAAAATACAAAGAAGCCCCTCCTCCCTCCTTTATTACTTCCATGTAAGGAGGGTCCCAGTTGAGATTGCGCAACACGTGTTTGTGGTGGATGGCTGCTGGCATTCTGAGATATGCAGTCCAAGAATGTAACTTTATTATTTTGGGGGGGGGGGGCATAATCATGGCCGTCCTGACACACGTGACTCTTGGGTCGAATCGCTTCCACTGAGTTTTGGAAGAACCGGTAGACAAAGTGTCCATTTGTCCTGCCTTCTCCTAGGACCCTTCCCCAATGAGCCCAGAATATGCTGTGGGTTATTATTATTTTTTCATGCATGTTTCGAGCAAGCGGCACTCGCACTACCCTAATACTGTGGAGGTAATCGTTGAAACTTGCGAGGTTTTATGTCTCTGCTAAGTGTTTTAGCAGCACTGCTGGCATCTGAAATCTCAAATGCCCATTAAAAGCCCAGAAATGCATGTTACAAGAGAAATGGTTTACAAAGGGTAAGTCTCTCCCCACCCCCACCCCCCACAGTCAAGCTATAAGAGCTGAGACTGCCAAGAAGCAATAAAAGAAAGATCAAGGGTCATAGCAAGGATGGGGGGCCTGAAAAACCTACCTCCATCATGCCTCTGTGTGAGCCAGCCTAGCACTTCATCATCATCAATCACCCCTCTATCACATTTGAGTGTGCAAAGTGCTTCACAGTTATTTCCGCAATAGTCGCCTTATCTGGAAATGCCAGAATGAGTTTCTTTCTCAGTGTTCCTTCTCTAGGCTGGTTTTGGGGTTCCTCCATTTTGTGGACCTTGGTGCATTATAATCATTCGTTCACCTTCTTCTATGCCATGTAACAACCTGGTTGTTTTTGTGGAAGAGTATTTTGTTCCCAAAGGTTTCCAGTTCAGGAGAAGGCCATTCCTTCTGATATCAAGGTCAACACTGGGACCCATGGGAAGCCCCTTGTGATGTCAACAGGGTGGTGGACCCAACCTGTTCAGCAATAATTGCAAAGCAGCAGTGACGTAGCATGGGTTTCCACCAACCGGGGGCACCCAGAGAAAATCAAGAATGGTGAGCCACAGGCCATGTGCCCCCATGCAATGTGTGGGTGGTATGGGATATGGGGCACTATGAGAGTAGCCCACATTGGGGGCAGGCCTGGCATCCCCTGGCAGTTCAGACGGCTGGGAGGAGGAAGGGGAGCACAAGGTATGAACATAAGAACATAAGAACATAAGAAGAGCCATGCTGGATCAGGCCAAAGGCCCATCTAGTCCAGCTTCCTGTATCTCACAGCGGCCCCACCAGATGCGTTTGGGAGCGCATGAGACTAGATATCTGTCTCCTGATACCACTCCTCTGCATCTGGCCCTTGAAGTACCCTGGTTTAAAGGCTAGAGATTACACATCTCCATCATGGTTTGTAACCCGTGATGGACTTTTCCTCTAGGAATCTGTCCAATCCCCTTTTGAAGGCATCCAGGCCAGATGCCATCACCACATCCTGTGGCAGGGAGTTCCATAGACTTACAACGCGCTGGGTGAAAAAATATTTTCTTTTGTCAGTTCTTACTCTCCCAGCACTCAATTTGAGTGTATGTCCCCTAGTTCTGGTATTTTGAGAGAGGGAGAAGAGCTTCCCTCTATCCACTTTACTCATACCCTGCATTATTTTGTATGTCTCAATCATATCCCCCCTCAAGCGCCTTTTTTCCAGACTAAAGAGGCCCAATTGTTTTAGCCTTTCTTCATAAGGGAGGTGCCCCAGCCCAGTAATCATTTTAGTCGCTCTCTTCTGCACCTTTTCCAGTTCCACTATGTCTTTCTTGAGATGCGGTGACCAGAATTGTACACAATACTCCAGGTGGGGCCTTACTATTGTTTTGTATAACAGCATTATAATGTTGGCTGTTTTATTTTCAATCCCCTTTTTGATAATCCCTAGCATGGAATTGGCCTTCTTCACTGCTGCCACACATTGGGGAGACACCTTCATGGATGTCAGAGCATGCTGGACAGGGTGGCCCTTGCAGACCTAAGAATTTCATGCATGGGGAAACCACTCCTCTGGTCTCTCCCAAGCTATGCCACTGCAGTGTGGGTGATCAACCAATTGGGCAGGGACTCTAAGATGAATTTTAAGGAACCTCTTGAATAGTGGGTGGCATATAAATTGTATAAATAAATAAATAAATAAATAAATAAATAAATAAATAAATAAATAAATAAATAAATAAATAAAAAATAAATAAAATTTCCAGTGGCAACATCTCCAAAGTGTGCAAGATGACACAAAAAGGAAAGGCCCTTTCAAGCATGCCTAGCTCACATGTCCTGAAGTCATGAGATAGAATTCCAAAATTTAAGCACGCCAGGTTGATGGCCTCCCATTCCCTGTGACTTCTGGAAGGAACTAAGGCTGAGATCTGGAGAAGAGATCCTAAAACCTGAACTTCTGGGCCAAAGCCTCAGTCTTGGCAATCCTGTTTAGTCCTTGTGCAACTTGTTTACATCACTGGTTCCCAACCAACTGCATGTGTACCACCAATGGGTTGAAGAGGTTGCCTCCATAGGAGACAGTGTTTTCATGTCATGCAATTATGGGATTATTATTTTTATGGGTTTCTGTCTTTGCTTTTGTTTAGTCACGTAAAAACAAATTATTACAATGTGATTCCAATTTTTAATTATTTCTGAGTTTTACAGTTACCGCAGCAGTGCTGTTTATACTCAGCAGTATTGCTAAAAAGCCTCAATTAAAAAAACCCAGAATTATTAATTATGCTTGTTTTCCATTGCTAATGAGAACAGTGGAATTTCCAGTGCTCATGGTACGCTAATGATGACCTTAAAAACAGAGTGTCTGTACAATATATCTGTGCCTGTCCTGGGAGATAAAAAGTGACCCACCATCTCCAAATTGTTGTTGGACCCAAATTCTTTGATAGAGAATCAAAGGGCTAAGGATACTGCCTTTTAAATGATATAAGATGCCCCTTTAAATTCATTGTTCTTGACCTGAATATGTCTTAAATGTTCTGGGTAGTATATTGTCCTTCAGTACTGTAAAACACCTTGGATCCTTTTCCAAGGAGAAAGACGGGGTAAAAATATTCAAAATAAACAAATAAATAAGTAAGTAAAAGGATGTCAAGGGCTGTTTTTTTAGCATTTCCCTATTTATTTATTTATTTTTGGTTGAAAGGACTCCATGACTTCCTGTTTTGTGATACCAGAAGAGCTTAATCCTGTTTGGAGGAAAGACTTTTGGAAGGAAATCATTTGGGCAGTTACTTCACATCTGTTTTGTCTCTGTTAGGGCCTTTTCACACGCCCCCTAAACTCCGCGGCAAATGGCCCCAGCTCCGGAGCTTAAAATTATTTCCCCACCAGCTCTGGAGTTTACAGATAATTAAGTGCGACCACGCCCACCTAAGCGCGTCCCAGCGCACTTTTCAGGTACCTGCTCTCCGGAGGTGAACATTCCTGATGCAGATATAACAGTAGTGACTGCCGGGCTCTCCTTGCTTCTGTTTGTTCTTTTTTTGCCCCCTGCCCCTTTAAGAGATCTGAATGCAGTGCCGGGATGGCAGAACGGAGGTGAGCAGCATTCTTTTCTTCCTTTTTTTCTCCCTCCCCTCACGCAGCCAGCAGCCACGGGGTGCGGAGGGGGTGGGAATGCAGGAACAGCGATAAACCCCTAAGATCTCTGGTCCAAATTTAAGTGGCCAGTGGATGTTAGGGGTCGTGTGAAAAGGCCCTTAGTGTTGTGCTTAGGAGCAGTACAAAAAAAAATGTTACTTCACGTCCATCACGCAACTACTGAAATTTGTCTCAACCACGTCCCCAGAACGGGTGGTAAGCGTGACAATACTGTACTTGGTGCTGGGGTCGGGTTTTCCCTTGTCACTCTTTGTTCCCGCTTTCTGTTCCAAGACAAGACACCATGTAGTAACAACTGTCACATGACAAAACATTCGTTTTTCTCAGAAAACTGTGTCTGGGTTTGTTTGTATTTTATTTTGACTTTTCAGAAGCGAAATATCAAAAAAGAATTTTTAAGCCCCCCAAAAAGCAAAAAGGAAGCTAGACAAATTCAATGTTTGTCATGGTACAAGACCGTGAGGTAACACTTGTCATGAGACAAGTTATCACAACCATGGGAACACTGAAACAGGGACAAAACCACGTGACTGCAACCAAAGATGTCACGGTACAAAACTAGTCACAAAACAAAGAAGGACATGAAGTAACCGCCTTGCTTGATCCATTCCTGCTACCCTTGCCCTTCAAGCCACACCTGTTATAGCATCATCATAATTGTGGCTATTGAAAAGTTTAATATCTGCCATGACTTCGACTAATCTGTTTTGGAAGCCAATTGAGATGGTAACTTAGAAAAAAAAACTTGAGTTGGTTGGGAATTCTGGATGTTTTTGTGCCCCAAAAACATCTTTTCCAAGCTCTGGATGAAACTGAAGATGGAACAAGAAACTCCTGGTCCAAATATCACCACTGTTGTTAAGACACTTATGACAACACTCTCTTTCTCATTCCTTTACTCCCCTCTACCTGTCAAATATGAGTCTTCCTTCCAGATTTCAAAGGCTCAACAAGGCTAAAGAACCATGAAGATTGTCTGAACACACTACGCAACCAGTAAGCCTGAGTTAACAGCGCGGGCATTATATTTAGAGAGGCTCGTGTAAAACATGTGTCTACTGGTGTCGGCAGAAATGGCCTAGGAGCCAACACAGGAGAAAACAAGAACGTTGAGTTCTGCATAGGGCCGTAGGTAGACCAAGGAAACAAAAACAATGCCGAGGGCTTGGAAAATGGCCAACAAATCAAGTCGGCCGAACCAAGCTGGGCATCTCTTGCTTTCGAGAGGTAATTATCGGGACATGGAGAAGTGCCCTACGTAATCAGGCTTCTTTCCCTTCTAGGGAAGTTGGCAAGGCAGAAGCTGGGAGGAAGGCTTCCGCGAGAAGGTGGCCAAGAGCTGTGTGCATCTGTGAGAAGAGGGTGGAGCTTCTGGCTCAAAGGGCAGGACTTCCTGGCAAACCAGAGAGCCGAGGCGCCTCTCTTTCTTCAAGGAACTTGGCTAATCGGGTTATTGAGTTCTAGTTGCCAAAAATGACCTGTTACCTTTCCCCTGGGCTTGGACTTGGAACGATCGCCTTTCCTGTTGGCAGCTGAAAGAGGCAAAGGGTTGACGTGTATATGGGTGCATTTTTTTTTTTAAAGTTTTCCCCTTATATTTCAAGAAGTTATCCCATTGCAAGAACTTGGAAAATAAGTCAAGAGCTGCTCGCTCTCCCCCTCCCCCTCCTAAATCCATCTCCTTCCTTCCAGACCCATTTCTGGGGACGATAATGTCATTCGGCCTTTATAAGGCCATTTCCTTTCAGAGCCATATGGAGGGAAATGTACAGGATGTTTCCCTTTTCTTTCCAAAGTTGGGAAGGATGGTGCAATATATTTTTGAAAGCAAAATCCAGCAATTCTGCCCAGGCTGAACAGCCCAGGGGTGGCGGAGGGCCAGAATTTCTTTTTAGCTGATGAGGTCACTTTTCCTCTTGCATTTATTTCTTCCTGTTACCTCCCTGGGCCTTGTTAACATGCTGGATGTTAAACAAAGCAAAGCCTGTCACCGTAGGATTAATGGAGACCCACATCCCAATCTGCCTTTTAAAACAAAAGTTATGCTTTTGTTGTTGTTTGCATTCTGAAGCAAGCCAAAGTGAAAATACGGTCTCTCAATCCAGACCCATGGAAATGTTGTCTTCAGAATGTCTCAATAAGCACTGTGATTGGCAACCTCTCTTCTCACAATCATTTTGTCAACAGTAATGGTGAAATCAAAAGAAACTTGCATGAACTGTATGTTCATACAGTATATGTATACATACATACATACATACATACATACATACATACATACATACATACATACATACATACATACATTGTGTGTCTGTCTATGTATCTGTCTGTCTGTCGAGAGGTTTTAAATTGTCATTATCATTCCATGTACAGATATTACAGCATTTTTCAGTGCTGAAATTTCCTTATTGAAATATCTTAGACATATTCATGTACACATTTAAAACATAGAAGCTAGTTAATCAGAAGCGGTTAATTTACTAAAATATATACAGCAATACCTCTTAAGGCAAATTTAATTTGTTGTATGAGTTATTTTGTTTTATGAAAAATGTGTCTTGTGAAACACGTTTTCCCATAGAAAATTATCTTATTTTATTTTTCAATTTCATAATGCTTTTTCATCTTGCGAGACATCCCATAGGGAATTTTCATTATGTAAAGCAACCCTATTCCCAGAAAGTTTTTTTTTTCATCTTACGAATGTTTTGCCTTATGGGGCATTCGTCTTAAGAGGCATGGCTGCATATATATGAATGGAAAAGAACTGAAATGAAGATGAAAAAAAAGAAAGAAAGAAAGAAAGAAAGAAAGAAAGAAAGAAAGAAAGAAAGAAAGAAAGAAAAAGAGATCTGTCTAGGAACCAAGACAAAACATTTTTTCAAGTTCCATATACACGAAAGTTCCATGTATACAATGAAAAACAGCAAATGAGACAGAAAAGGCAAAGAGGAATTTGAAACAACTGCTAAGACTTTTGTGAAAACTAATGATGCAAATGGCTCTACCCAGTTGAAGTCCGATGGAAAAGAGAGCCATCAGTCAGCAGAAAAATCTGTCTTTGGGGAAGATCTCACAACTTCAGAGGTCATCTGTCTCCAGTTCAATTGAGTTTATGTTTCTAAGCAATTATGCTCCATTGATCGGAATTTAACTGCTCGTTCCCAAAAATGTTTCCATAAGAAATATTAAAAACTGTGGGTTTTTTTTTTAAAACTGTACTTGCCGTGCCAGGTAAATCAGACTGTAGATTTTTAAACAAAGCTTTCTGTCATCTCAAATTAACGGTGATGCAACAGAGTTTTAAACACATTCTTCATGTAAAAACGCTTTAAGATATTTTTGCACCAAAAAGGGGGGGGGAAATCACATTGTGATGAAAATAAGGGGACATACATCCGTTGGGCCAGCAACATAACAAAAGACAAGCACAGAGAATGAACACGGCAATTCTCAAGACAGCTGAAGTGGGGGCAAGCGGGCTTAAAACCAAGCCGTTTGACGTCATGGAGTTATGTGTGAAACTGTAAACAGAGCATCAGAACACATGGAAGGAACCGTATTTCTGTCGTGAATCAATTGATCTTAAGAGGCTTTACTACCATTTCAAATTTCTGTAGCCCGCAAACAATGTAGAACTTCTTACGACATGGGGCTGAAGGGGGAGGGGGTTGAGTTTGTAAGGTTTGAAGCTGGCACAGATTGCATACAGTTGTGCTAACAAACCGAAAAACCACACA
The DNA here is from genome assembly GCA_029282475.1 of Phrynocephalus forsythii. Classification (NCBI taxonomy): domain Eukaryota; kingdom Metazoa; phylum Chordata; class Lepidosauria; order Squamata; family Agamidae; genus Phrynocephalus; species Phrynocephalus forsythii. The sequence goes on along the minus strand of JAPFRF010000005.1, from coordinate 124,997,586 downwards.
CAGACATGGTTGGGGGGGAGAAGGATACCGTGGTGTTTTATTAGGGGAGACAGAGCTTTTCAAATCTGAGAACAGACACCATGTCCCAGTGAAGACGCCAACAATTTACAACATAAAAAAAGAGACAGGCTCATGGATTGGCCTCTGCTGGCAACCGAGCTATGATCAAACACAATCTTTCATATCTTTCTGACAGCATCTACATTTCCTGTCCCCGCTCTCCACCTCACAAACGTTGCTTGGTGGGAGGTGTTCTCCCAAAAAACCAACGCAAAGTCTAAACAAGAATCGCCTGCCAGAAAAATCTGGAAACAGTTGGGGGCAACATTTATTTGGGGGAGAAACATGTGTTCTCGTAACGAGCACATGGAGCCAGGGAATCGGGAAAAGATGTTTTAATAATTAAGCATCAAGTGATGCAATATGGAGCCCAAGTCAACAGTATGCTTCCCGCACAAGCCTTAACGTTCCCATTCATGTCAATGGAACTTGCTCATAACATCCCACTGAACTGGAGTCCCTTCACAGGTGTGGAGGCCATCAAATTTCTCCCCGCAATTTTCTTTAACTCCCGATTCCAGAAGATTAATTGCATACGATTCGACAACTTAAAACTGCTCCTTCCCCTTGCGTTGATTCAGAATCCCTAAAGAAATCGTTTCAAACGACACGGATACCCTTCGGGTTATGGTCAAAAACAGAAAAAGACGGTAGTATAAAAGGCTTGAACAAATTTAAATATTAGCTATAGTTCAATAGACAGATCCAATATTTTAAAAGGCTTAATAAAAAAAGAGAGTCCTGCTGTCCAAACGAGAAAATATTTTTGATGCAACGACATAAATGCTATGGAGGGGACCGCTAACCTATTGGCAGCCCCATCACAGCTAATACAAAAGGTTGGGAAAGCTATCTTGCTTGTCTGGAAGTTGAGTGATGGCTACTGGACTTCTTTTTGAGAGATAGAAACGTTTCACTGCTCGTCCAAACAGCTTTATCAGTCTGTTTTGGATGAGCAGCGAAACGTTTCTATCTCTCAAAAAGAAGTCCTGTAGCCATGACTCAACTTCCAGATAAACTCACCTGGAGGACTGAGAATCTTCACAGACTAACTTGCTCGTGTGTTTTTTTTTTTAATGAGTGCTAAAGACTTCTCTCTGAAAATGTTGATTCTCTTCTCGTGGCACAGCTCAGACCTTGGTGAACATATACAGTGGCAGTCCCCCTCGCGGGTTGTAAAGAGGGCTTCAGCTTATTGGTTGAGTCCATGGTACAACAAAGGGTCCACCTGCCAAGTTTTTTTTTTTTTGGTTTTTATAAAAAGAACAGCCACCAGTTAAAAGGACTACTAGATGCTCCAATGGTCTGACCTGATATTTATAAAACAGCTTTGGAATATATTACCAAGGCATGGATCACAGAGCTTGAAAGGCATGAACTGACAGGCTTTAAGATTTATTTTAGAGCTCAGGATATGTGATTTTTGGACTGTAAGAGCCAGCATCCCCATGGCAGTTTGCAGCGGTAATTCTGAGAGTTTTGGCAAAAAATAATAATTTTTAAGTACAGTGGACCCTCGTACAACAAACGGTTTGTATAACATAAAATCTGTACAACATAAAGAATTCCGGAGAATGGGGAAAATTTGCTTAACAGAATCGCCTATGGGGTGAATCTATACAACATAAAAATGGTTGCAATTAGGGATTACACTGTTTTCAATGCATTCCTATGGGAAATTTGCAGAAAAGAAAATTTGCTTAACAGAATTTCATTTGGAACAAATTAATTCCTTTATACAAGGTACCGCTGTACTTTTTAAAGTACTTTTTCCGAAGCTCTGGATTTGTTAGGTAGACTTTGACCTGGAAACCCTAACCCTCAAATCACCTGAGTCAGTTTTACAGGAGTCGGATTAATTAATAGTCCTTGTAATTAGGTTTACCTGAGAATACAACCTGAAAAAATGAAATTAATCTGAGGGTGAGTTCTCAAGCATTTTGGAAACAACTGAAATGAATGGATGGGTTGACAGCTAAAGGTACACAATCTAGGGAGAATGATTCCAACCTATAAGGACCATCTGTAAAATGTACTGCCTTTTAAAAGATGTTTTCTTCTCTTTTCCATAACCGTACCCACACAAACCCCGAACCTGCTGCTTAGCTTTGTCAGAACAACAGGACTGACAATACTAATAGGAACAGATTGCTGCTAACTGAAAAACCTTTTTTAAAAAAATGGCTTGTGCACAACTCATGCACAATGAGATGGCGTTGCATACAAGTAGTAAATTGCACAGGGTCTCTTCAGATTACCAGCCGTCTTCTGCTACCAGTGACATCATTCTTGCTGGATTCAGGTCAGTACACAACAGATCAGGAGACTACAATTCCCAGAACCCAAGCCAGCTGGGAGTGGAGACTCTTGGGGAACTGTAAATGCAGACATTTAGGGGAAATCCTTCTCTTAATATCCCTTTGCTAGTCTTTCACTTTGGTCTAAAAGACTACTGGATTCAGCCTTCCAACAGCTGATGTAAACCATCCCAATGAACTCTACAGATGACCCACTTTCTCCCGATTGCTCCCATGCCAATATGATACATGGAATGTTTGCTACGTATTCCTTTGGGGTGTAGGTGGCGTGGACCACAGAGGTTCCTATCTTAAGATTCATCTGCTGCTTCAGATCCATAGGTTTCTGTTGGGCTTTGGACAAATGGGCATTCCCACTTTAGACATTGCATCGCAATCCCTCTTCAAACCAAGGCTTAAAAATCATGGTCTCCATTTCTCCAATTATATACAGGTAAATAAGTTGAGACTTTGAACCTGGAGACCCAATGCAGATAAGAGAGACCCTATTTCTTGGCATGTTATGGTGCCGATGGCACGAGAAATGCGGCATCCACCAGATTCCTGTCCAGTTCCTAAGACACCCAAAGTTCAGGGACGCCGTCCTATCTTAGCAACCTATAAACGCAGTTTCCTTCCGCTTTGGGATTCTTCATCTCTTTGTGCTACACATTAATACAGTATATCAGTGGTTCAGCGTTATTTTAAAACAAAAAAAGCAATACGTTTTATGAGATTATCTAAAAACTGCCATGTTCACAAATAAGGGGAGAAGGCATTGAGTGGCATGAAATGGTTTCCAAAGAGTTCAGGTTCTCGTAGATCTAAGTGAGCATCAATGTCCTTTATGAGCACAGTCCATGCTTGCTGCTGCTTCACGCGGCAGGCAGAACATGAGAGGGCCACAGCGTGGCACGCACTTTAGCCTTCTGTCCTCCTTTCTGCTGGACATGCACCAAACAAGCATTTCACACTTTAGATGGCAACAAACCTGGGCTCGCCACTGGTTCGAGACCGGTGCTCACCCTGAGCTTTGCCAAGTGGCAAAGACCCAAGGGCATCTGCAAACATGTCTGTTGGCATCCACTTCAGCCTTGTAGGTCTCCCCCTTGAATGTTCGGAAGCACACAATTCAAGACTGTCATACACAAAGAGCTGTTTGGGCTGGAGCTTGCAAGGGCTACTTTTTAAAGTCCAGAAAAGAAAAAAGCCCACCACCCCTAATCGATTCCAGCTCTGCCTTAAATATAGCTCGAGTTCTAAGATGGGCTCCCCAAACACTGCTTTGAGCACAACAGCAGAAATTTGAGACGGTGACTTTTTCAAAAAGAAATGACCGCGATTTCAGAGTTGTGTGAAAGCTTTGCTCAAGATTCAACGGCCGCATCCTTTTGGATCATTGTTCACTTTGTAGAAAGTATCACGTCCAGGACGACAGGGGATCACGCGGTTCTTATCTTGAGCAAATATGGTTAGAATCTGTGCACCGTGGTTTTCTGGCAACTCAGCCCCTAAGGAAACATACACACTCCAAGCTGACACCAAAAGTCTACCAGTTTAACTGTCACAGCTTCTCCCAAAGAATCCGGGGAATGGTTGCAACAAGGGGGGGGCAATATTGAAGATCCCATGGCCCCCGTGCCATTCCCAGGGCTCCCTGAGAAAGGGGAAATGACCGTTGAACCAGGTTCAGCTTGTAAGGCAGGTGTACCCTCAACCTCTCCCCCAGGTGAACATGGAGTGCAACGTGGCTGCCTTACCCAGTAATGCAGGTGCTGTAGTAGACAGCACTGCTGGCGTCGGACAAGGCCGATATCAAACTACTCTCCTCGCAGGAGAGGCTCCGAGGAGTCATTTTGGACATGGACAGATGATAAGCGAACCCAGGAGGTTCGGGACGAGTCCTGTTCATATTCAAATACTGGTCGAACTCGTTGCGGTCCACTTCTGTCCAAAGGTCATTGGGATTGATGTGTTCCACGCCATCCAGAGGGTGAGATTCAGGAGGCGGGGAGAGTTGGCCCAAGTGGGCGGAAAGGCCATTGGTGGCTCCGGCACAGATCTGGTTGTAGTAAATGCCAGGCGGGTGGGGAGTCCTCATGGCATCGGCCAGATGAGATGTGGGGTTCGGAGGGTAACCCATGGACAGGTTCCGCCCCATGGCTTTTTCTGGGGAAAACTCCATCTGGGGAGGAGGAGGAGGAGGAGGAGGTGGAGGAGGAGGAGGAGGTGGGTGATGGTGGTAACCCCGAAAGGGCATCACATTGCAGTCGTCTTGCATGTGAGGAGGGAAAAAAGCTGGCTCAGTCTGCTCCAGGACATCCAGGGGGGACATCTCGGGAGTCGGAAGGCCATAGTTCTCCATGTCGGAGCCCACGGAGCGGAGCTCCCTGAAGTGGTTGAGCGGAGGAGGCTGGGAATGGACCGGGTGGCCGATGCCACCCGAGGGGCGGTGGTTCATCCCATAGTTGTCGTTGCAAGGCTGGGAGAGGTTGTGCAGGAGGATGTTGGGCTCCATCCTCTTGATCTTTTTGGCTTGCTTCTTCCTTCTCGGGCGGTACTTGTAGTTGGGGTGGTCCTGCAAGTGCTGGATCCTCAACCTCTCGGCCTCCTCCACAAAGGGGCGCTTGTCGCTAGCGCTGAGGGCTTTCCACGACTGGCCTGAGAGGACCAAAAAGAAGGGAAAATGGAGACATGAAAATAAAGCCAATACCGTACTGTTCAGGGTTAAAGAACATGGCAGATCCAATGCTACGGATCAAGAAAGAACGTGGACCTGTCCACTAAAGCTCACATCACACTACAGCACTTAGTCTTTAAGGTCCCACAATGTTTTTGTCCTCTTTATTTTATTTTTTATTTTTCTTCCATGTCTCGCCTGCTATTCTGCAGGTGGAGCTTCTTCTCTACACGCAAAGGCCCACTTGCTAACCTGTGCACAACCGCAGCCTACAAAGATCCTTAAAAATTAAACATCACTCACTCTCTTTTAAGCACGCTTCGTACTTGGTGGTATCAGAGAAGGTGAAGCTGCGAAGTTCATGTAGCTATGCTCTGCCTCCCTCTGGGCAGGCTCGTCTTTCTACTCATCCCCTAAATTTGTACACCCAGACAGAGTCCAGGGCGATGTGACAGCACGGAAAACAGAGAGAAATAGGCCCACCAGAATCTGACTTCCCAAGTGGAAAACGGAGGGGTGGCAGATGGTTCCTTGCTTAGGACCAGAAAGTTTGTGCCTAAGAAAGCACGTTTGACCCCTAATCCTTTGGCTACCCATCTTAATACATTCCTCCCATCCCAGGTGCTACTGAGAATAACAACTTTCTAAAAAAAAATATTCTTGATTTCTACAGGATTTATTTATTTTTACGGTTATGCTAATTGTGTGTGGCATTGCCGTATGTTTTGAAGTCTTTAATTATGGGGTATTGTAAGATTTGTGTGTGCGTGCGTGCACACGCATGCACGTGTGTGTGTGTGTGTGTGTGTGTGTGTGTGTGTGTGTGTGTGTGTGTGTGTGTGTGTGTGTGTGTGTGTGTGTGTGTGTGTGTGTGTGTGTGTGTGTGTGTGTGTGTTGTGTCATTACAGTCGTGACCGACTCTTTGTGACCCCATATCCATGGAATATTCACTGGTGGTCTCTCATCCAAGTACTAACTAGGGCCGACCCTGCTTAGCTTCCGAAATCAGGCGAGATCGGATAGGCTTAGGGCATCAGGCAACTATTGTAAGTTTTAACCTTGTTTAAATCGCCCAGTGTAGTGCTCACACCAATGGGGCCATATAGAAAGTGAACTCAGTGAATAAATAACATTTATAAACATTCTCAAAAGTATTTCTGCCTCAAGTGAAAAACCTGCAGGCACTGGCCGGGCTTGTTGGTGAAATCTGGGAGCAGTAGAACCAATAAAAAAGGAACTTGTCCAGGTTCTGTAACTGATCATACGTGGAACTGGGGGGACAGCTACTTCCAAAGAGAGCTGAATAACCTCAAAGCTTTGGGGAAGATGATGAAGGATGCTTTCTGTTCTAAATTGCATGGCTTGCTGACTGCTTCAGCCAATTTTGATGGATAAAACACATAATAAAACACATTTCTTGCTGGTTTCCGTGTTTGTGTATGGCTGCTGTCTGTTTTTATTATTATTATTATTATTATTATTATTATTATTATTATTATTATTATTATTATTATTATTATTATTATTATTATCAGAGAGCAGACAAGATAACTAGGTTGGATTTTGTATTACAAATCACCAGTCGAACGCTTCCCAAGCGTTTAGGACTATGTGATGTACTGGCGAATTATGCGAGCAGATCCCAGTAAGGTGGCTTTCTGCAGCTGACTGATGGTGACTTTGTCAACTCTAACTTCTTCTAAATACTTGCTTAGCTCTTTATTATTATTATTATTATTATTATTATTATTATTATTATTATTATTATTATTATTATTATTATTATTATTATTATGTTTTTGTTTTGTTTTTGTTTTTGTTTTGTTGTTTCTATACTGCTGTTTTATTCTAATTGTAAACCGCCCAGAGTTCCGTCTGGAAGATGGGCCGTCTATAAATATTACAAACAAACAAACAAATAGTTGTTGTTGTTGCTGCTGCTGTTGCTGTGTTTTTATTTGATTTTTATTGTTGGGGTTTTGCTTTTTTTGGATAGATTGTTTCATTGTAATTTCTTGTACACCTCCCAGAGTCACTGAGGGAAAGTTGGGTGGTTAATAAGTATAAAAATAAATAAATAAATAAATAAATAAATAAATAAATAAATAAATAAATAAATAAATAAAGGGTGGTTCTATGAGGGAACCCTAAAGCATATCAGGAGGAGGGGAAGGGAGCAGCAGTGCACATTCAGAATGATTGTGAGGCTATTTCTCCACAAACAAAACTGCAAAACGCGCTGTATTAGAGCTCTTTTGCAGTTCTCTGTATTCATGGCCACTCAGTGGGTTTTTTTCCGCCTTAGACAAAAATCTCAACTGCATCGGAGGGCTACGCTTTTATTACATCAACCAAAATGTCTCAAATAAGTAAGCAAGTTCATAGGACTTCTCAAGATGTGTGTTTGTATTTAGGTGGCGGTGATGGCTAAAAACTACCCAGTACTTCCAGGTGAAGTTATCCAGGAGTTGAGTCATGGCAACTGGACTTCTTATAGGATCGGAACATTTCATTACTCAGAGTAGTGAAATGCAGTTGCCATGACTCAGTCCCCAGATATCCAAAAACATTGTTCTCAAACGTAAACTGTAAATCTCAGAAGTCCAAAATCCATGGTTAAAAAAAAAAGGAATAAGAAAATCCCACTCTCTAGCTCTGAAGAATTTGAACCTAGAATTCCAGAACTTGCTGCTGGAAAATACCAAAACTATAGTTCTAAAGAACTTGAACTCAACTTTTTAAAAAATTATATATACTTTTAAATTCAAAGTACTGTGAATTCACTGCGGATAAAAATGCTCTTTTGATGGAGCTTAAACAGCTCCTTCCTGCTCTCAGAGACAATCTGAAAGAAATTAAGCAGCAAACAGATTCCACCCGTACACTGGACCGTTTATTGAACTCCAGTGTTGGTTTTGATAAAAATCATATTTGTGTCTCTTTCCCACAGACCTGGGGAGGTTAGGCTGAGCATTCTCGACTTTGGCATGTTTTATGCAACTCATCATGCAAAGGTTCAAGCACGGAGCCAGCACCACATCCAAGGGGCAATTGGCTTCCGAAATTTTTTCCAGCATATGGTGAGCTAGCTACATTTTGGACCTTTCCCAAACTGTTGTCAAGGGTGCCAACATTCCCTTAAAAACTCAGCGCAGGTTAACTTTACCATGGTTGATTCAAGCAGGTAAGGAAGAGGAGGGTGGGAATGAAACCCAGAGAGAAAGCAGTGGAGGGCAGAAGTCAATTTTAATATTGCTTTTCCCGTATTTCCATATGTCTGTATTTCCTGTATTTCCTTTACATCCCTTGTGTGATAACCTGCATTGACCAAGTTTACAAGTGGTCAATGCCCACATTAATGAAGATTTAGACACAACACACTGTGTTAGCCAGCGGTTCCCAAACGTAGGAACCTGAATGTCCTTGGACTACAACTCTCAGAAACTCAGATCATTGGATATCTTGGCTGGGGCTCATGGGAGTTGTATTCCGAGAACATCATGGACTCTTAAGTCTTGGAACCACTGAGGTAAGGGTGTGATAGAGCTGCAAAGTGGGACAGAGGAAGGGGTTGAGAAATCCCATCATCTCAGAACTCAGGGTCATTCCTTGAAAGTCAATGTCGGGCGCTTCAGGGCAGGCAGGAAACTTTGCCCCACATGCACACCTGTGATGCACAGTGAAGCTGTGGAACTCCCTGCTGCAGGATGTGGTGATGTGGCTTCTGTCTTAAATAACTTTAATAGAGGGAACTGGGCCAGTTCACAAAGGAGCACACTATCTATGCCAACTACTCATGGTGGGCTGGGCAGCATACCCCCTCCATTAGCCAACCTGAGTGGGAAGGAGCATCTCTCTTGGTGGTTTTCCATAGGTGGTCCACAGGTTCCCACAGATGGGCCACCATGCCAGATTAAACAGGTCTTTCGTCTGATCCATCTTGGGGTCTCCCCTGATGCTCTTACTGGAGAGTCCTAGAGTTACTATTCAGGATGTAGAGACAGAGTGGACTCCCCCCCCCTCAAAATTTCCCCTGGGCAAGATAAAATGGCATTGCTTGGGGGTTTTGTGCAGCAGAGAAGAATTCCTTCTGGTTCTCTATGTGATGGATACGCATCTCACTGTGTTCAGTTCATGACTGGGAGTAGTTTTCCCATGAGCAGGAGGAGAGAGTCCTCTGACTAGGATTTGTCTGTGAAGATTCTCAGTCCTCCAGGTGGGTTTATCTGGAAGTTGAGTCATGGCTACTGGACTTCTTTTTTTGAGAGATAGAAACGTTTCGCTGCTCATCCAAACAGCTTCATCAGTCTGAATACAGCCAGTGCGAGTCCTCCTTCTTCTAGTCTGACTAGGATGGGAAAAAGTAGCTGGCCTCCTGTCCCATTAAGGACATATCAGAGAGTCATAGGACTTGGCCAAGCATGCGTGTCTACTGGCTACGCCCTTAAACGGGAAGAGATGACCACTGGCTTTAGTAAAGAACCCTTCGTACACCCCAGGCAGCTACACAATTCCATGTAGTGCCAAACGAACATACTTATTTACAACAATCTATGGCGTTCCGTTCCATGATGTGAGCAAAGAGAGAATGTTGACTCACTACATAGCTTTGTCATCCCTCCGCTTGAATCAGGCTATTCTTTGTCTCCATCTGTAATGCCTCCTGATGATCTCTGTTACATTGGTCAAGCAGGTAACTGGTACCTTTTGTTGTATTCTAGACAGCTGCGCTCTAGACAATTCTTGTTGAGCTCAAGGCAAATCTTGTCATGGACTCTAGACCGATGTGCAGCAGATTTGCCTTTTGTATATCAAAACCTTGAGGGATCTCTCTGTTTACGTTCCCCCAAAAAAGTATAAGCATGCATGTACATCTGAATACTCAGATGCTCTCCAACACGGATAACATCTCTTCCCCCCCCCCCCAGAAATCTACACATCTATAACTAATAGAGGACAAGAGAAGTGGCGTGCTGCCGGTTCTAAGACAACAGAATGAAGGGCACACAAGTGGCAGTCGTAAGTTTGCATCCCCCCCCACCGCAACTGTTTTGGCACACCCTGTCCAAAGAAAAATCTGTGAAAAAGAAAAGCAGTTTTCTGTTCCAGGAGGCCTCCAGAAGTGGTGGTCTTGCAACAGAAAGCAGCATGGGACCCTTCCAATTCCCCACCAGCCCCAAACCCACAAAAATGAAACGGAAGGTGAGCTACCAGAAACATATGGTTGTGGAAGTTTGTACTTGGTCCTAGTTTTTCAGGGCTCCTGCAGCCTCCACTGGGCCCTGGGCTTTGAAGATTGGCTGTGGGCTTTCTGAAGTGGCTGACCCCTGGGGTCAAGGATGTAAATGGAACTGAATGGATATAACAGGGGTTGGTACAAGAATAAGGGTTGAGTTGGCTCACTCCCATCCCCTTTCATCTCTTAGAGATTGGGCTGTATGGATCAGACCCAATGGATCCTAGTCCAAGCCACAGAGATACCTCCAGGGAACTCCCATCAAGGACCAGAAGACCACAGTCCTCTCCCTTCTCTTTTGGTCACTGCCTCTATTCCTCAAGGGATACACTGCCTCTGCCTAAGGAAGTTCTCCTTTCCTACCATGCCACTGGGACCAGAGGTGCAAAGGTGAAATTTCATAGTATGGTTTTGGATCCAGCCATGGCTCAGCCACATTCCTATGATGGAAGGGCTCGGCCACATTCCTATGATGGAAGAACCTCCTGGCGCAGTGGTTCAATGCCTGTCCTGCAGCTCACACTGTGCTCACAACCTGGGGTTCAGTCCCAGGTAGCCGGCTCAGGGTTGACTCAGCCTTCCATCCTTCCCAGCTCAGTAAAATGAGTACCCAGCTTGCTGGGGGGGCAATGTGTAGCCTGCATAACTAAACAGTAAACCACCCAGAGACTACTTGAAGTGGTATGGGGCGTATAGAAGCAGGATACTTTTTGCTTTGCTTTATTATGATTGTAATTATTTTGGATTACAATTTCCCAAGTCCTTTAGGCAGCAACAAGTGCAATGGCCACCCCAGCTAAAAGGGAAGGTGGGCATTGTCGCCCAAAATATGACTTGCCCGGACTGCTTTTTCTGAGCCCCTCGGACCCGTTCTCCAGCGCCTCACTCGCTGCTGCTCTTGGCTTCCCCAAGGGGACTGGACGTAACACTCAGTGCAGGCATGTCCAAACTTTGGCCCTCCTGATGTTTTGCACCACAACTCCCAGAATCCTAAGCTTTGATTGTCAATGGCAAAGGACTGTGGGAGTTGGGGGGTCCCCAAACATCTGGAGGGCCGAAGTTTGGACATGCCTGACTTGATGTTTCCTCAAGGCAGGGGAACGCCCGCGCGCCCTTACCCACCTAGCATCTTGCTCAGCACCGCGTTGTGGAGGTCCGGGTTTTGCTGCGCCAGGCGCTTCCGTTCGTCTTTGGCCCACACCATGAAGGCGTTCATGGGGCGTCGGATGCGGCAATCTTCGACGACTTTGCCGTCGTTGCTGCTGCTGCTGCTGCTGCTGCTGCGTCCCGAGACGGAGCTGCCCCGGCCGCCGCTGTAGCCATACCCGGCGCCGTCTGGCGGGCTGGGCGAGCGGCTGCTGGGCGCGCCGACGACGACGGCCGCCGCCTCTCCTCCGCCCGACGCCGCCGACGCCGCCGGGGCTGCGCCGGGGCGAAATCCGAAGGCAGGCTCCGGGCTCGGGCTCCGGCTAGAGGGGACTGGCTGGGCGGCGGCGGCAGCGACCGCAACCCCACGGGTCTGGGCGAGCCCCGGATCAGAGGCAGCAGCGTTGGCGGGCGGAGGCGGTGGAGGCGGTGGAGGAGGCGGCGGCGGCGCGACGGCCGGGACGGCTCCCCATGAAAAGTCGCCTCGGGCTTGGGATCGGTCCTCTCGGCAGAAACTAGGCTCAGATATATTCATTCCAGCTAGACGGATCTTTGGGGATCGCGAGCCCAGCAAGAAAAAGTGGCGGCGGCGGCGGCGGCGGCGGCGATCGGCTTCGCTTCCCCCCCCCAAAAGCAAGGGGATGGATGGATGGATGGATGGATGGATGGCGTCGGGCAGGGCGTCGGAGCGCGTGGGAGGCAAAACGGGGCGGCGGCGGAAGAAAGCTCTCTTTTCTGCCGGGAGAGGAGGTTTTTTTTTAAAAAAAGGATGCGTCGCGTCGCGTCTCCAAGGGCTTCTTCCTTGATTCGCTCCCCCTTTTCTCCTCGGATCGGAGGAGGAGGAGGCGGTCGAGACGAACGTGGGGGAAAGGATGCGCCCTCCGACGGGGCGACATTATAAAGGCTTCGGTCCCTCTTAGGAGGAGGCAAGAGGAGGAAGGGGGGAGGGCTCGGCCGGCCCCGTCAGGAACACCCGCACTGGGGAAGGGGAGAGCGATGGGCAAAGAGGGGGGGGGGAAGCGCCGGTAGGAAGGCGCGCCACCCCCTCCCATGCGCGCACCTCTGTCGCCGCTTCCTTCCCGTCGAGGGTCCCCCACTCCAAACCAGGAAAGGCGAGGCAGCGCTGCCGTCTGGGCTTGGGAACAGCGGGGTGCGAGTTGAACCACCGCCAGGACGATGATGGAGGTGGGGGGGGCGGGTTGGGAAAAGAGCTTTTAGTGATTCCACCCCCCCACACACACACTCCGTCTCCAGCCGACAGGAAAAGTCCGGAATCTTGGGATCTCCATTCCATCCCCCCCGCCAACCTAAAAGGGGAGAGGGGAGAAGGGGGGAGGTGCACTTCTCGGGGGATATATAGTCGCCTTGGGTCCCTTTGGGGAGAAAGGCGGCATAAAATTATTATTATTATTATTATTATTATTATTATTATTATTATTATTATTATTATTATTATCATCATCATCATCATCATCATCATCATCATCATCATCATCATCATCATCATCATCATCATCATCATCATCATGGGGTTTATCGTTCCCAAAGTAGCGGAGAGTTTCCAAAAAAAGAGGCGGCCCTGGACCAAAGTAACAAAGTTAAAGGGGGGGGGAAAGGGCGTGTGTGTTGGATTGGTCAACGGATTCTGGGACTTGTAGTAGTAGTAGTTTGGAGAGGACGGTTTCCAAAAACCTGGTGACGAAAGTCGAGTGGGAAAGAGGAAATGCTGGTGGGGTAGGGGTGGAATCCAATGCCTCTCTCAGGAATTGAGTTGAAAGTGAGTTCACACTGAAACAAACCGTGCCTCTTCAAGGTGCTGCAATATTTTTTCTTATTCTTTTCTCTAGTTCTCCATCTCCCCCAACGACCCCCGTTTTAATTTTATTCGGATGCCACGCTCGCAGAATTTCCTCAGCCCCGAAGCTCTCCAGCGGGCGGCTCCGCGGCTGCGTTCCCGGGCGCGCGGCGAACCCGCTCGCCTGGGTTTCGCCTCGCTCTAAAGTTTCGCGGCGGGATCCCTTTCCCTCTCGGCCGCCCGGAAAGCGGTCGCGGAGAACCCTGGCGTCGTCGGAAGCTGTGACAAGCGGGTTGGGCGGAAGGCTTGCGGTTTCTCCGGGTTCTCGCCAAGAAGGAGAAAAGGTGCGCGTGGTGAAGCGCAATCTTTTTGGTCATCGCTCCTGCACAGGACATGGCTCAGAGTGGTTGAAGGCAGGAAGTGCCGCTTAGGAGATCTCTCAGTGCCATTTGCCGGGAATCATAAGCAGGTGAAGACATCTGCCTGGGAATACCCTGAAGCAAATGGTGAGCCGCTGTGTGAGACAGAACGCTGGACTGGATGGTCTGTGGCCTGTTCCAGCAAGGCTGGTCTTATGTTCTTATACGCTGGGGTGTTTCAGGTGGCAGCTGCTGGGACAGTCCTCTGGTACCCGTTACTTTGCAGACCCGAAGACGTTAAAAGTAATGGATTAAAAGGAAGGAGTAATCAGAGGCCTGTATCTTCCCCGAATGAGACACACATCTCAGGCCCTTTGTACACGACCCCTAAACTCCGCCGCAAATGGCTCCCAGATCCGGAGCTTAAAATTGTTTCCCCACCAGCTCCGGAGTTTACAGATAATTAAGTGCGTCCCAGCGCACTTTTCATGTACCTGCTCTCTGGAGGTGAAAATTCCTGATGCGGATATAACAGTAGTGACTGCCGGGCTCTCCTTGCTTCTGTTTGTTCTTTTTCTGCCCCCCCCCCGCCCCTTTAAGAGATCTGAATGCAGTGCCGGGACGGCAGAACGGAGGTGAGTGGCATTCTTTTCTTTCTTTTTTTTCCTCCCTCCCCTCAGGCAGCCAGGAGTGCGGAGGGGGCGGGAACGCAGGAACAGCGACAAATCCCTAAGATCTCTGGTCCGAATTTAAGTGGCCAGCGGATCTTAGGGGTCGTGTGAAAAGGCTCTTAGTGTTCTTCCTATTCCCAACTTGTGATTTCTCATAGATCTGGGTACATTTGGGATTCATAGCAGAGACAGGGTCCCATCAATTGGCTTCTTCGTTGGCTGTGGGCAGAGACAATTGCTGCTAATTAACAGCTGGCACTTCAGTTCAGTTCCACCTTTGGTGTCACCTGTGGGACTTTTAGTGTGCAGCCAGGAAACACTAAACCAGGGGTGTCCAAACTTTTTGCAGGGAGGGCCAGATTTGGTGAGGTGAAAATGTGTGGGGCCAACCATTGAGCCCCATTTGGCCCCCTGGCCAGACATTGGACGAGCAAGGAGTCGGGGAAGATGCTGCAGCAATGGAGCTGGGGGTGGGTAGGCTAGGCAGGTGGCTGGGGGGATGGACGGAGGCAGGGAGGGTAGGCAAACCGTAAGACTGCAAGCTGACGTCTCCATCCAGTATGGAGAGTGGCCACCTGCCCGGGATGCATGCCAGGCTGAGCAGGTGGGGAGAAGAGGCCACGGGCCACTCAGAATTTGAAAACGGGCCGCATTTGCCCCCCAGGCCTGACTTTGGACATGCCTGAGCTAAACAATCAGTGACTTGTTTCCTTGCAGAGTCCAGATCCTTAGGTTTAAAAGGCAGCCCAGATGCCTCTCCAAAGATGTAACTCGCCATATGGTCACTGTTTAAAGAAAAGTAGCCGCACTTCCCATTTCTCTGAAGTGATTGGATTACCTTTAGGGCATTTATACACGACCCCTAAACTCCGCCGCAAATGGCTGCAAGCTCCAGAGCTTAAAAATGTTTCCCCACCAGCTCCGGAGTTTGCAGACAATTAAGTGCGACCCCGCCCACCTAAGCGCGACCCAGCGCACTTTTCTTGTACCTGCTCTTGGGAGGTGAAAAATATTTGATGCGGATGTGCTGGGCTCTTCTCGCTTCTTTTTCTTTTTTGCCTCCCGCCCCTTTAAGAGGAACCAGGAAGTGACCGGGGCTCCCCCCCCCCGCAGCTTCCACCAGCACCGGGAGGTAAGGCTTTATTCTTTTGTCCCTTTTTTTCCTCCCTCCCCTCACGCAGCCGGCAGCCAGGAAGTACGGAGGGGTGGAGACGCACGAAGAGCGACAAACCCCTAAGATCTCTGGTCTGAATTTAAGGGGCCAGCGGATCTTAGGGGTCGTGTAAAAGCGCCCTTAGTTACCTTTTCAGAATCCACCACAAAATGCCTGGTCCAGAATACACTGTTTGGCTTGACACAGCAACAACCACAACAGAACAGGAGGTGACCAATGGATCAGCACTGCCACCAGTTGCTGTTTCTCCTTCAGCAGTTGGTGACGGCTACCCCAATCTAGCAAAGTATAACTAAAAAGTTACAATTTCACCACAAGAGAAGTGCAAGCATCCCTTGTTATGTTACAACCCTAAGGGAATGTGATTCTGTTTTCATTAGCTAAAATACTGTTGCACCAGCACTGGAGTAAATAGTAGCAGTAAATGATTGCTAATTAACGAGCCAGCACTTTGTTCCACATTGTGTGTCACTGTGTGGCTTGGTGTGGATTAGAGATGGGCACGACTCAGCGAAATTTTCGTTTTCATTTTCGTTTTTTCATTTCGTTTCGCAACGAAAACGAAATTTTTTTCAGAAGCAAAACGACAACGGACACGAAATGAAAAATTTGCTGTGTTTTTTGTTTTTGTTACGGCAGAGACATTGCATTGAAAAGAATGCTAACGAAATGAAATTTTTTCATTTTCGTTTTCTCGTTTCGTTTCATAATGAAAACGAAAATGAAAAATGTGCAAAAAAACCCGAAAAACGAAAACGAACCGAAACGGACCCCTAAACGAAAAATGAAAAATTATTTTTTGAGTCATGCCCATCTCTAGTGTGGATCCAGGAAACAAAGAAATCACTCATTAAGACAATTTATCATTGTGAGTTATACCTTCTACCAGCATAAGCACCCAACAAGAGTTATGCGATTATGTGGAACATTAATCACTTTTCTCTGTCCCCTCCCTTTTATTTCTTTTGATAACCATGTATAGCCCAGATCTTGTTAATTGCCTAGTCCTTCCCACCCTGTGGTGCCTCCCCCTCCCTCTATTAAGGGGGATGGAAAAGATAAGATCTCATAACTTCAGGAGTTTAAACCCAGGAGATACAAGGCCAAATTAAATGCGACAGAGAGCACAATATTAGAAGCAGAAACTCCCTGAGTGTCAGAATGACATCTATTTGTATTATCAGGAGCATTCCTATCTTACAGATAACTTACTGTACTTGCTAATTGGTTATTAGTAATTACAGTTACTCGCCACTGCAGGAGTATACTGGCTACCTTGTAGTTGTGGCCTGGTATACAGTTGGACCCCCGTATTCACTGATTCATTATCCACTGATTCAGTTATCCACGGTTGGCAGAGGAAAAAAAATTAATATTTCAGCAGCCACAAAGCAAGCTAGTGTCACAAACAGCAGCTGTAAAGCAAGCTGTTGTCACAAATAGCATCTGTAAAGCAAGCTACTGTCACAAACAGCAACCTTAAAGCAAGCTACTGTCTCAAAACAGCAGTCATAAAGCATGCTACTGTCAGAAAAAGCAGTTTGGGGTGGGTGGGCAGGCATTCTCTCTTATCCATGGGAAGGCCTGGAACCAATCCCCAGTGGATAACAGGGTCCTACTGTATATTGGGACCACAAAGTGCAGCATTCAGACCAGAATCAAAGAACACAAAAGACACTGCAGACTAAAACAGCTGGACAAATCAGCAATAGCTGAACACACCCTGAAACAAATTGGACACGAAATCCTCTTCCAGGACACAAAGATACTGGACAACACTAACAGTCACTATATGTCAGACTACACAGGGGAGCCACTGAAATGCACAAACACAAGCAAAGTTTCCACAAAAAAGAAGAAAGTCTGAAAATCACAAAGCCTGGCTTCCATACTGGAAACTACAACCTGTAAAAGGTCAAAGCTCAATGATTCACTTTCACACCTAGGCACAACAAGCACCAATTCGCATAATAGAACAGCTAACGATACCCATCAATCACAGAGAAGGATAGCTGTCACCCCCCCCCCACACACACACACACACTGCAGTGAAACTTCTTAAGCCCTCCATCACAATACAATGACTAACAACTATTCTCCTGCATAGGACAAGTTTCCCCTTTCCCACAACTTTAAAACCCCATAGTCTCATTCACTCTATACCCCAGAGCACAGAGAGAGCTCCTAGTTCCCCGAGCTTCTTGCCCTCTGAAGATGCCGAACACAGAGTCTGATGAAATGTCAGGAAGAAAAACTTCCAGAACAAGGCCAATCTGAATACAATCTAATTCACAAATGAAACGAGGTATTTAAAAAATCCCCTACTGTGACAATCACTTGATTACAGGAGTCAAGGCATCCCTTCTTCTAATGTTGGGGTCTCTCTGCTCAACCTATGTGTGCAGAACACACAAGAAGAAAAGCTAGATTCCATTCAGATGGGAAAGGAATGTGAAAGGGCATCAGTAATTTAAGCTATGTAAATGACACCATACTACTACCAGAAAACAGCAGCACCTATCAAGGAAGAAGAAGGAAAAGGTGCAGAAGTAGGATTGCAGTTGAATATTAAGAAGTCCAAAAGAAGTGTTTTACTTTAATAATGCTGACAATTAAGAAATGAAGAGTGCTGAAAGGTTTTCTGTGCCTTCGTTTGCTCCTCAGTTAGCTGACCAGCACTTAGTCAAAATTGAAACGGCAGCCAAGAAATGACAAGGAGATCAAGACTTAGAAGGGCAGCTTTGAAGGAAGTAGAAGAAATCCTCAAGAATAAGGATTTGTCACTGGAAACCAAGGCCAAGGTTACCCATACTAGGGTACTGCTGGTTTTATATATGAATATGAAAGCAGGACAATGCGGGGGAAACTGACCACCAAAAAATAAATTCATTTGAAATTGAGTGCTGGGGAGAACTTTGGAGGCACTGTGGACTATCTAAAGGCAAATAAGATGAAATAAAGCTTAAATTCTCAGAAGCTAAAATGACCAAACTGAAGCTAGCGCAATGTATTCTCAAAGGCTTTCGTGGCCAGGATCCAATAGCTGTTGTGAGTTTTTTTGGGCTGTTTGGCTGTGTTCTGGAAGTTTTTCTTCCTGATGTTTTGCCAGACTCTGGCCGGCATCTTCAGAAACCAAGGGACTCAGGGAGCTAGGAGTTCTCTCTGTGCTTTGGGGTATAGAGTGAGTGAGACTGTGGGGTTTTAAAGTCGTGGGAAAGCGGAAACTTGTCCTATGCAGGAGAATAGGTGTTAGTCATTGTATTGGGATGGAGGGATTAGGAAATTTCACTGCAATGAGGGGTGGCAATGATCCTTCTCTGTCGTTTTCAGTACTAGAAGTTAACACACTTTGGACATAAGAATCAGTGGAAAAGATAATAAGGCGAGGAAAAGTGGGAGGAAGTAGGAAAAGCCTAACATGAGATAGATTGGCTCATGACCTTGAGTTTGCAAGATCTTACCTGGAGTTTATTCATTCATGGGGTTTAAACAGGTCAGGAACAACTTGATCCACATGTCAGGAACAACATAATCCATTGCCAGGTTCTGTGCAAGTGTTGTGCGTGCTTCCATCCTGAATTGGTTTTCACACAGGCACTGTTACTAATTTATATTCCACAACAGTGTCAACATAACGTCAGGTGATGGCTCTAGATAAAAAGATGCCTATAAATGACACATTGCTAATCTCAAAAATAGACTACTGTGATGCCCCTTACTTAGGGCAGTACAAAAGCTTTGGCAGGTCCAAAATGCAGCAGCCCCACTGATTTCTGGGATTTGTAAATTCGAGCCTATATCTCCAGTCGTGGCCATTTCTTCATTGCCTCCCCATCAGTTTCTATACTCAGTTCAAGGGGCTGGTCGTGACCTATGATTTCAGCCCTTTACATTTGTCAGAATCTCGCTCCCAGAAATGCCTGATCCAACCCTTCCTCTCAATCTGTGTTGCTAAAAGTGGCCACACTGAAAAGAGGCCAAAAAGGCAACAACAAGGAATCAGCAGGGGCATATCTGAGGGGGGGGTCAGAAGGGTGCATGTGCCCCGGGCACAGCAATCTGGGGGCGCCTGGAGGGGGGGGGACAGGAGGAGAAAGCCATGCACCCTCCCACCACCCAGCAGTCCTCCTTAAACCTTGGCGACGGCACCCCCTCCGACACCGCGCAACAGGTGAGCGGAGAAGTAGGCAGGAAGGCAGGCAGGCAGGAGCACAGTGGCTGCGGCGCCCTCCTCCTCCTCCTCCTCCTCCTCCTCCTCACCTTGGTGGGAGAGGTGTAAGGTGCACGCGCACTACCGCACAAGTGTGTGCGGGTGTGCGCACACACACACATGCACCCATTTGCCCATCCATCTGTGTGCACGCATGCACACGCACCCACCCCACAGCCACAGGGTTCACCCCCCATTACTGGGGGAGGGTACGATGTGGGGGGGGCAGCAGGAAGGGCACAAAAACGAACTTTTTCTGGGAATCAGGGCTTTTTTGTGATAGCTCCCAGTCTCTGGAGTAAGTTACAAACTAAGATATGCCTGAATTCTTTCCCTCCTTAAGTTCAGGAAATTTGCAACAGTGGAATTATTCACAGCTGCCTTCAACCACTGAACCTTCAGGATGCTGGATTTTGTTTTCTTTTTTTTTTCCTTTCCTTTCCTTTCCTTTCCTTTCTGTCCCCCCCCTTCCCTCCCTCCCTCCCTCCCTCCCTCCCTCCCTTCCTTCCTTCCGTATGAATTTTAGATGTTCTAATTGTCGAACACCATATTAGTTGAATGCACATTCTTCTTGAGGGTTTTTAAGTTATCACCTTGCACTAATGCGGAACTTTGTAAATCAATACTTCACATAAACACAGAGACGTAATCCAGATATCATCCTGGCATGTCTGAATACAGGGCCAGCCATTGCATCAGGACTGAGTAGCTGCAGCAGAGCTGGGACTGCCCAGCCCTCAAATACATTTCTGGGTCTTTCCAAAGTCGTGCAAATAGAGATGTCATTACAATTACATCTGACACCAATAATGCACATACAGTCTTGAAAATGCCTGCGGACACCTCCTGGGGCCTCTGAAATTTGCACATTTCTCCATTAGAGTTTATGCACCTCCAAGCCGGGCCAACCCCTAGCCTTAAGCAGAAGGAGACAGACATCTTGGCCAGCAGTTTGCGGGTGTCGTGAAAGGGCTGCCTGCCAATTCTGAGTTCTTGTATTTCTTGTTGTTTTATAGTTGCTGCTACATGGGATTTTCCGGCCGTGTGTGTCAAAATGAGTTCTCTTCAGGCAAGCTTTCCCTGAACAATGGACTACGATGTGTATTTCATGTGAATCTATAGGTTCACATAGACTTTGTGTTTATGACTACTTATAACTGTGTTGCTTTAATGTAATGTTCTCTATTAATGCTGTAAGATGTCCCTCAATTCCTTGTTCTCAACTACTTGAACATGTCTTAATTGTACTGGACTGGACTGTATATTATCCCTCATTACCGTGAGCCACTTTGGGTCTTTTTCCAAGGAGAAAAACAGGGTAAAAATACTCTTAAATAAATAGATTCTATGATTTCTAAATAAATAAATAAATAAATAAATAAATAAATAAATAAATAAATAAATAAATAGGCTGCCTTTAGGTGCTTTGCACCACCTTGATTTGGATGGCAGGGTAGGTAATCTTTGCTGCCCTGCCTCAGACTTCAGTGGACCAAAGGTGGTGAGAAGCAGGGTAGAAGAAGCACTTATGGGTTCGGCCCCAGGATTCGGGACAGTGTAGTGTAGAAACGCAAGTGTTGTACTTGAGGGAGCTAAAATCTGTGTTGTGTGTTGCGTCATTACAGTCGTGACCGATCCTTCGTGACCCCACGTCCATGGAGTTTTTCTCGGCAGGAATACTGGAGTGGTTTGCCAGTTCCTACTCCAGGCGCCTGCAGCACCTGGTATTCCCTGGTGGTCTCCCATCCAAGTACTAACCAGGGCCGACCCTGCTTAGCTTCCGAAATCAGGCGAGATCCGATGTGCTTAGGGCGTCTAGGCAGCTCTATCTAAGATCTAGCCCCTAATAATAACAATGTGCCACCAAGTCAATTCTGATTTATGGCAACCCTTTCCAGCAGTTTCTAGGTAGAGAGCACTCAGAAATGATTTACTCTTCCCATTTTTTTTTTTTTGGCAGGGTGGGTGGGTGGGACTGTGCAGTTTGCCCAAGGCCAAACAGGCTGTCACATCTGGGATGCATAATGGGGAATCAAACTTCCAACCTCTGGCTTCACAGTCACTGTGCCACCTAAGACAGTCACACCTGATAACCATTCAGCTGTTAAATTTGCTGGGTGATTTCAGGCCAATCGTTTTCTTTCTCAGCTTGGCCTACCTCACAGGGGTGTGGCGCGAATAAAATGGGAAGGAAGAGAACCCTGGGTGCCTCCTTCAGCTCACTGGATGGAGGGCAGGAAATACAGTGGTACCTCGACTTACAAATCTAATCAGTTCCGAATGCATGCTCTTAAGTCGAACTACTCTTAAGTTGGGGTACCTATCTAAAAAACTGGAAAAAAAATACATTAAAATATTTTTCAAAATGGAAAAAAAATATTTGTAAGTCAAGCAGACCATATCTAAAATTTGTAAGGCAGCAGTTAAAATGCCAACACTTTCCCACTCTTAAGTCGAATTGCTCTTAAGTCGAGCTGCTCTTATCGGGGTACCACTGTAAATGCAATCGAGTAAGTAAATAAAGTTGAGAGTGTGGAGTCCTGAATACTTAAACCTAGAATGATTCAAATATGAAGAAAGAGATATAAAATCCCAAATTCCAAATAAATTTCTCTAGAAACGACCACTATGATTAAGTAAGAATAAATTGTTCCCTTCCCACCAGCCTCAAAGGCATTTCCCCCCAAGGGTTTATAGGTTCAGAGGGCACGGTTGCTACCAAGCCAGTTTGCGCCTCAAGAGCTCTTGTTTTGGAAATAAACTGCTGCTTCAGGACACCAAAAAGAAGTCAGAATATTGTTAGTAACTTAGTTGCCCTGCCGGAAGGCAGACAGCCACCTCCACTTGAGGTCAGGGCCGACACAAGGCCTAGATGGGTTAAAGTCGGTCTCCTTGACCAGCTGCAGGGAAACCTTTCTCGTTTTCCTGATCTACTCGCATACCCAGCAGTAAGTCTCGTTGGACAAAAAAAAGAAAACAGAAGAAAAACATACGCCATGGATAAGAGGGCTTATGGGACAACCATTCCCAGAGAAAAAAAAATATTAGGAACCTTAGAGGAGTGCAAGGAAACCTGCATCAATCATGGGGGATTGTAAATAAGGGGATTGAAAATAAAACAGCCAACATTATAATGCTATTGTACAAGACAACAGTAAGGCCACACCTGGAGTATTGTGTACAATTCTGGTCACCGCATCCCAAAAAAGACATAGTGGAATTGGAAAAGGTTCAGAAGAGAGCAGCTAAAATGATCACTGTGCTGGGGGACCTCCCTTATGAGGAAAGGCTAAAACATTTGGGGCTCTTTAGTCTGGAAAAAAGGCGCCTGAGGGTGGATATGATTGAGACGTACAAAATAATGCAGGGCATGAGTCAAGTGGATAAAGGGACAAAATACCAGAACTAGGGACATCCCCTCAAATTGAGGGTTGGGAGAGTGAGAACAGACAAAAGAAAATATTTTTTCACCCAGCGTGTTGTTAGTCTGTGAACTCCCTGCCACAGGATATGGTGATGGCATCTGTCCTGGATTCCTTCAAAAGGGGATTGGACAGATTCTTGGAGGAAAAGTCCACCACAGGTGACAAACTATGATGGAGATGTGTCATCTCCAGGCTTAAAATTGGGGTACTTCAAAGGCCAGATGCAGGGCAGTGGTATCAGGAGAAAGATATCTAGTCTCATGCACTCCCAGAGGCATTTGGTGGGGCCACTGTGAGACACAGGAAGCTGGACTAGGTGGACCCTTGGCCTGATCCAACATGGCTCTTCTTTTCTGATGGAGTGGGGTGGAAGTAAGGGAAGGTTATTTCAGTTCTAGATGGCAACAGAGGCACTGTGTTCCTATCAAGAGAAATATGCTACCAGTTAGAGATGGGCACAAACTGAACTATGAACCTGAATAAAAAACCCAATGAGTCAGGCTGGTTCGTGGTTCAGTTTGCAACACAGTTCAGGCATCCTGTTTTGCTGATACTGGAATGAAGCAGTGGACATCCCCCCCCCCCCTTGGTACTTGGTTTTGCTTCGACAAAAGTGATGTTCTCTCACCCTGTTCCAACTGCTCCTGTCAGCTTCCAATCTGGTCCTGCCGCCTCCAACACCACTCCTTCCTCTTTCCCCCTTCGCTTATTCTAGCTGGAACAACTAAAGGGTGGGGGGGCTGATAAACCAGTTTATGGCAAGATAGCAGCAGTAGTGTTAATGTGGAAGCGGCAGCCGAGTGATAATAAATATGCCTTGTCCAGGCACAGACCACATACCGAACAGTGAACTGGTTCAGTTTTCTGGTTGCTTCATGGCGGTTCGAGGTTTGCGAACCACCATTTTGCACATTTGTGCCCATCTCTACTAGCAGTCTACTCTGCTTCATTCAGATTGTTCTTGGAATACTGTGGCCAATTTTGGGGAACACAGTTGAAGAAAGATATATACAAATGGGAACAGAGAAGGGTGCAGAGAAGGGTGACTGGGATGGTTGAAGGGTCTAAGAAGCCCTGTGAGAAAAGTTTGAGAGTGGTCTACATGTTTAGGGTGCAGAAGAGAAAACGGAAATAGTGCATTTGATATGAAGTTCCTTAGATAGCAAAGATGTCATGTGCCATCAAGATGCTTCCAATGTCTGGCAGCCCATGTACATTTTCCAGGTATGTAAGAGGAGTAGTTTACCATTGCCATACACACCTCAATAAATTCCTACAGTGAACACAGATTTCCTGAGACCAAGGCTGCTACTGCACTTCCTTGAGCAGACACTTTTTATTTTGCATCGCCCTATCTCCTCCCGTGGTCACATGGTCGCTACAGCGGTTCGGCAGTCCGCACTTCAGCGGTTGCTTAGGAGTTGTCTTCCCTGTTCACACTTGGCTGAACCGCTTTAAACTATTTGACAGGGAAATGGCAGAAACGGGAGAAATCGAAAAAAAGACGGTGTAGTATGTCCGCAAATACAACCAAATTGCTTTAAAAGGGGGTGCAGGAACCGATTTACACCGACACAGCGGTCAGGGGAGTGGTATCAGGAGTCAGATATCTAGTCTCGTGTGCTCCCGGATGCATTTGGTGGGACCACTGTGAGATACAGGAAGCTGGACTAGATGGACTTTTGGCCTGATCCAGCAGGGCTCTTCTTATGTTCTTATGTTTAAGTTCAAAGGATGATTGGGGGGCTGGAAAGCAAGCCTTAGGAGGAAAGACTGAAAGAATGGGGCAAGTTTAGCCAAGAGAAAAGAAAACTGAGGAATGATATCATAGAACTTTTCAAATATTTGAAGGGTTGTCATATAGAGGAGGGGCAGGATCTGTTCTCAGTCATCCCCAAGTACAGGATGTGCATCAATGGGTTCAGCTAAGAGAACTCTGCTTTTGACTGAATATCAGGAAAAACTTCCTAACTGTTAGAGCAGTATGACAATGGAACCAATTACCTCAAGAAGTAGTGAGTGCTCCAACACTGGAGGCACTCAAGAGAAATTTGGCCAACCCCTGGGAGATATCCTTTGATTTCAATTCCTGCCTTGAGCAGAGGGTTGGACTCGATGGACTTATAGACCCCTTCAAACGTCACTATTCTATGATTCTATGAAGGCAGCAGGAAAAGAGGGAGACTAAATATGAGATGGGCTGACTCCCTAAAGTAATCACAGGTTTAAGTTTCGCAGAGACGAGCTGGGCAGTTGACATTTTTGAGATTGCTTGTTCATAGGGTCGCCATAAATTGAAGGTGACTTGATGACACACAACAAAAACAGCAAATACAGTTAACTAAGGAAGGTTAATGCTGTTATTGTTCAAACTAGAGGAGACCCATAGAATCAATAGGATGCTTGTAAGTTCAAGATGATATAAGGCTGATACTTCACATCCATCTCATCACTGTTTGCAGTCCCACTGGGGGCCAGTACAAAGAAATCTAACCGCACGTCCATTGCGGGATGAGGGGAGTTTGTCCCGACCACACCCCCTGAACTGCGATCTAAGCGGGATGAGAGATTCCCCTCCCTGGCCTCAGGAATCTCCTCATCTTGCTTCTCGTTCCGAGATGAGAGCCCGTGAGGTAAGGCTCATCACGCAACGTGCCATTCTCCATCTAGTGGCAGGAGTGCAAAGTGACATTCACCAGTACATTTCCTATGGAGTCAGCAATGCAGTGCAGAGAGATTAAAATACAAATGCCTGAAACTTAGCTCCTAACGCATTGAAGGCAAGGCTTCAGAGAATCAAAACATCGAAAAACGGAAGGTTGGGCTGGAAAAAAAAACGGAGAACAAAGGCATGGAATTCCACATCTCATCATGGAACGAGGACGTGCGGAAACCGTCATGCCGGTATCATCAAGCATGCCCATGCGTACATGGGAACAGGGACAGAACCGCAAGAACACGTGACCGCGACCAACATCAACACGCAATGAACTTCCTCCCGGGACAAGTGTGGATGTGAAGTAACTGTCTAAGTTGTATTGACTCAGTGGCTCCAATCCAGTTGGGTGCAACAACTCAATTTGGCCATCACCTGACGAGTTCCCAATCTTCTTCTTAGATGCCCAAAATGAGAAGTAGTTCTTGTCCATAATAACGGAGAGATATGCAGGGAAATTAATTCAGGGTGTGAGGTTTTATTGGCTATGGCTGTGGTTCACTTCCAGAATGGAAAAGGGGCTTGTTAAATACATTTGCATTGTTTTGGAGCTCCTTCTCGGAGAGGCCGCCAGAAGATCCTGCTTGCAAGTAAGGGTCCTCCACTCCCTCCTATCCTCCCTAAACCTCCAATGGTTGCAAATACATCCCGGGACTCCAGCTTGAAATCTGAAACGTTGCATTGGCTCAGATGGGGGCACGGGACTGATTGTGCAAGAGGCTGGCAAAAGGGAGATTGCACGCTATGGGGTTTTGGGGAGGGGAGGGGAGGGAGTGTTATGTCTGGAAGTGATTTGGGAAAATCCGATCTGTTTTTAACCCTAAACAAAACAACAACGCTTTCTCCCTGGGGAGATTCCTTTGCCTGTAGACAAAAACAGCCAAAGGTTTAAGCTGCATTTAGAATTTCCAAATGTTAAGCTACAGAATAGATGGTGCCAACCTCTTTTTCCATTTTTCCAAAACTCCTCATTGTTTACATTTTCTTTTGGAAGGTACCTTATCAGAGTGGGAGGGGATGCAAGAATTATTGGATAGCTCAGTGGTTTGGGTGTCCAACTGCAAAGCCAGAGGTTGGGAGTTCAATTCCCCACTGGGTCTCTTTGACGAGGGCTAGATCAGATAGATAATCCATGGGGTCCCTTCCAGATGATAATGACATTTTAGAACTATATTTTTGAGAATCCCAGTGACAGTGCTATTAATTGATATGGGATCCTATGAATTGTACTTTCAAAGGTCACATTTAGAGGTGGGCATGAATCAGAAAACCCATGGTTTGGGTTTGTCTGGTTTGGGCCCACCCTTGGTTTGGTTTGGTTTCGGGTTCTTACTGGTGGTGGTGGTGGCCACTCGGTGGTGGCGGTGGTGGTGGCGGCAGCAGATTGTGGCCCCTGGCAGGGGCTTTTTGAGGCGCTGACATGGGCCCAGTGGCTCTTTTTTCTTTTCAAGTGCCGACGGTGTGGCCCCTGGAGCTGGGTCGGTGCTGGGTTAATTTTTTTAATTTTTATTTAACTTTTATTGTTTTTTTTTTTTTACTGCCAACCACGTGGCTGTGCCCCGGTCACCGTCTCTGAAGCCAGGAAGACCGGACCTCTGGACCAAACCAAACCATTTTTTTTTCCATTTTGTTTCGTTTTAAATTTACCCTAGGTTTGTTATTCATTTCGTTATGTAATGAAACAAATAACGAATAACAAAACAAACTAAACATTCATTTCGTGCCCATCTCTAGTCACATTTCCTATCTGTCCCATAGTTTCTGTTTTGCATGTACAAGTTTCCAGGTTTAATACTGGGAATAGAAAGACTTGAGACTAGCACTGACTGCTGAGAATTAGGAACAACACAACAATGTTCAAATTTGATTGCGTTTGTGCATGCACATTCACCCACCATATGCTGAGATTATTTGAATTCTTCAGTTTTCCTCTTCCCTCCCCATCTCTTTTTTTCTTTTGTGCCATGTATCATAGAACGATTTCTTGCTGGCTGGAGCTGTTCTGTTTTCAGTCTGTGTGCAGAACTAAGTGAATTGTAGATGTACCGTCACACTCATGTTCATCACCACGAGCAGTAGCAGTAATAACAATGGAGAATACCTTGAGTGTACCTTCAGTATCAGGCTGCAGAGTATGGGTAATAAAATGGGAGACGAGAGGTACGTGGCTCAGCAATACTAGGAGCGAAAAGGATATTGGAATCGTTGTAGATCACAAGCTGAATATGAGCCAACAGAGTGACGTGGATACAAAAAAAAAGGCAAATGCCCTTTTAGACTGCTCTGGTCAGACCCCACCTGGAGTACTGTGTCCTGTTCTGTGCACTTCAATTTTAAAAAGGATGTTGACAATCTTGAGTGGGTCCAGAGGAGGGCGACCAAGATGATTGAGGGTCTGGAAGAAATGTCTTAGGAGGAGTGGCTTAGGGAGCTGAGAATGTTTAGCCTTTCAAAAAGAAGGCTGAGAGGGGATATGATAGCTATTTTTAAATATTTGAAAGGATGTCACATTGAAGAAGGGACTGGTTTGTTTTCCATAGCTTCAGAGACTAGGACTCGGGGCAATGGTTTCAAACTACAGGAAAAGAGATTCCATTTGAACACTGGGAAGAACTTCATGACAGTTAGAGCTGTTTGGTAGTGGAAGATGCTGCGACAAAGGTGGTGGAGTCTCCTTCTTTGGAGGTTTTTAAGCAGAGGCTGGATGGCCATCTGTCGGAAATACTGTGATGGGTGTTCCTGCATGGCAGGGGGTTGGACTGGATGGCCCTTGAGGTCTCTTCCAACTCTTATGATTCTATGATTCTATGAATCTATGAAAATAGAAGCATAGTCTCCAAATCCTGTGAGGTACTAGCTCCCCTCTATTCAGCACTGGTTAGGCATCTTGAGTACTGCGTCCAGTTCTGGACATCAGACTTCAAGAATGATGCTGACAAATTGGAACAAATTCAGAGGAAGGCAAGGTAGGATGATCAGGGGCCTGGGAACCATGTTCTCCTGAAAGAACTGGGTATGTTTAGCTTGGAGAAAAGAAGACTAAGGGGAGATATGCTAGCACTTTTCAAATACTTGAAAGTAGAAATGGGCACGAACCAAAAAAATGATTATTCATTTCGTTTTGTTTTGTTTTTAATGAATTTTTCCAAAAAAATTCATTTTGTTGGTTTGTTAATTCGTTATTCGTTTTTACCCTTTCCCCCAGTGTCCACTGTGGAGCCCCTGGGTCCCGGTCGGCACTGGTTTTTTAAAACATTTCCCCCTTTATTTTAGGGTGCCAAGTTGACACCCTAATTTTAATTTAATTTTTTTTCACTTCCAGGTTTGCCACGCGCTACAGCTGTAGCGCGGGCCTTTTTTTTCTTTCAGCGCCGTCGACCCCTGGGGCCTGGTCGGTGCTGTTTTTTTTTTAATTAGTTTTATTTTATTTTTGTTAATAAAAGGGAAGGGTCAGCACGCAGCAGGTAGTCAGCATGGGCGGGTTGCAAACCCGAGGAGGGATGCGCTGCGCCTAGCTGCGCTGCAAGAGCAGCCGCCACTGCCACACGGCGGGGCTTCCATCACCTCCTCCACTGTCCAGGAGCAGAGCCTGTGGGGACCTTCCTGATCCTGAGCATAGCCCTGCCCCAGTCCTGCCTGGTGGCGCACTGGTCCCCGGAGGAGTCCTCCTCGCCGGCAGGCTCCCAAGGCGCCACCAAGTGAAACCCCACGCCCTTCGCCGGTGGCAGTGGGGAGACGGATGGGCTGCTCTGCCTCCAGAGGCCTCTTTGCCCAGGCACCCGGCTCACGAGGAAGCCGCCGACGCCACCCGCTTTGGGGGAGCCCTCTTTTGGCCATGCCGCCTGCTCTCCTGCAATCCTCCAGCCTTCCACCTTGCACCTGCCTGGCTTTGGGCTGGAAAAATCTGCCTCGCCTCCACCTTATTTATTTATTTATTTATTTATTTATTTTTGTATTTATATCCCGCTTATCTACTACATGTAGTATTTTGGTGCACCCTTTGGGCGGTTCCCTCCAGGAATTTATATTTATTTATTTATTTTGCTTCCCCCCTTTACTTCTGGGTTCAGGCCCCGCACTACAGCTGTAATGGGGGGCTTTTTTCTTCTTTTTCAGCACCAACCGCGTGGCCCCTGGGGTCCGGTTGGTGCTGGATTTATTTTATTTTATTTTATTTTATTTTTTATTTTAGGGTGCCGACCAGGCCACCCTTGGGGTCCAGTCAGCACACCCTTATTTATTTATTTATTTATTTATTTATTTATTTATTTATTTATTTATTTATTTATATTTTTATTTTATTTCCCCACCCCACTTCTGGGTTCATTATTGCATTATTATTATTATTATTATTATTATTATTATTATTATTATTATTATTATTATTATTATTATTATTATTTTAGGGTGCCAACCAGGCCGTCCTTGGGGCCTGGTCAGCGCTCCTTTTTATTATTTTTATTGCTTTTCTTTTCTTTTTATTTTATTTTTTTACTGCTGACCACATGGCTGCGCTACAGCTGCAGCGCAGCCATCGGCTTTTTTCCCTGGTCGCCGTCCCAGAAGCCAGGAAGACTGGACCTCCGGACCAACACCAGGTAGGAGACATCTCCATCCCCCTCCATTAACAAAATGAACCTAACCAAACCAATTTTTCTCAGGTTCGGTTTGTTTCGTGTTAAATTTACCCCTATTTGTTTCATTAAAATGAAACGAACAACAATAATGAAATGAAAAAAATCATTTCATGCCCATCTCTCCTTGAAAGGCTTTAATCCAGAGGAGGGGGTGGGGAATCTGTTCTCAATCACCACTGAGGGCAGGAAATTACAGGATGCCATATTTCAGTTGAATATGAGAATAAAAATTCTTGACTGTAAGAGCAATGCGCCAATGGAATCAGTTACCTTGAGAGATAGGTACCTTGAGAGATAGGCTGGTGGCATTCAAGAGAAATTTGGACAACAACCTGACCGATACCCTGTGATTTGTATCCCTGTCTTGAGCAGGGGGTTGGATTTGATGGCCTTAGAGCAGTGATTTATTTATTTATTTATTTATTATATTTAAACTGTGCTTATCTTCAAATCTGAACTTATTTTTACAACAATGGGGTGCCAAGTATTACAAAGAAAATTTTATGCAATAAAAACAAATAATACAGCAATACATAAAAAGAAAAGGTTAGAGGCAAATGCATAAAACCTAACATTATGGTAATACACGAAAGCGGAAAGAGAAAAGAAAAAGGAAGAAATTTAAAAGAAATTAAAACTATCGCCAAAGGCCTCTGAATAGATGAGAGACCCAGGTGAAGGGACTCTGCAGGCGCACTTCAGAGGGGATGGAGTTCCAGAGGCCCAGGGGGCCGCCACCAGCCACACCGCTTTGGGGATGCCCAGAGCGGTATGGCTGGAGAGTAAACTGGGGTGGCGAGTCCACAAGCCACTGCCTCCCCCTTTGCCCGGGCCGGGCACAGTGGATAGCTGGGTGGTGTGCTCTGAGCAAAGTAGGAAGTCCCAAGCCATGGAGGGTTGTCCCGTGCTCACAGGACCTTGAATCTAATGCCATCTTTGGCACCAGTGCCAGGCGGCGGCCCACTGCCTTGAGGCCTTCCAACTTCATGATTCTCTGAGGACCAGCCACCATTATTTAAGATCCGCTGCAGGCCCCGGAGAAGATTCAAGGACCAGAGATCTTGGGGGAGCGTTACAGTAGTCCAGCCTCCTCACCACCACTTGGACCACTGTTCCAGCTTCTGTCTGCACCAGGGAGGGAGGATCTGGGCGATCTTACGGAGAGGGAAAAAGAACCTGGTCCTTACGCCACCTGGGACTTCAAGGAAGCGCTCCGGGCCCAGGGTCACACCCAGGTTCCTCTTTCCGCGAACTGGAGGCAAAACCCCAACAACAAAAAAGGACCACCGAAGCCCAGACGGCAGCTCCCAAAGAATCAAAACCTTTCTTCTCCAAGAGTTGAGCTTAAGCCTGTTCGCTGGGTCAAGCCAGGTGGGCTCCAGGTTGGTCGAGATTTTCTGTTAGCTCCACAGCTGGTGTTAAAGGATTTTTAAGCTCCGTGTCATGGGCGCCATTTGACAGCAAAGCCAAAACTCCTGATGTATAAACGCCTTACATAGATGTTATGGGGGACAGAGACTGCCCAGTGGAACCCCACAAGGCATTCAAGGGGGATTCCCCATGGAGACATGCTGGGGCCGGCCCTCCAGGAAGGTATCCCTGTCGAGCAGTGCCTCCGATTCCCACCTCAGAGAGCCAGTGATGGTGAAACTTTTAGAGACCGAGTGCCCAAACTGTGATTCAAATCCCACTTATTTTTCGCAAAGTGCCAATACGGCAATTTAACCTGAATACAGTAGCACCCCGGGTTACAAATGCTTTGGGTGCTACCCTTCGGGAAAGTGAAGATCAAAGAGCGGGCTTTTGAATTTATCAGTGCGGTCTGGAAACGGCTCTGTGCAGAGACCCAGGTGAAGGGGTGGTGGGGCTTGCAGGCTCTTTTGTAGCCCCAGTTTACTCTCCAGCCACACCGCTTTGGGAATGCCCAGAGCGGTATGGCTGGAGAGTAAACTGGGGCTACAAACGAGTCCACAAGCCACTGCCTCCCCTTTGCCCAGCTCTCTGCTCAGAGTACAGTGGTGTGCTCTGAGCAAAGAGGGAAGTGCCGTGGCTTGTGAGGGGACGATGTCCCGTGCTCACAGAAAGGGCTCCGCATGCCATCTTTGGCACCCGTGCCATAGATTCGCGACCATTGCCTTAGAGGCTCCTTCCAACTTCATGGTTCTCTGAGGGCCTTTTCACACGACCCCTAAGATCCCCCTGGCCCCCCGTCGGACCAGAGATCTTGGGGCAAGAGATCTTCCTTCCTCCCCACCACTCCGCATATCCTTGCTTCTGTCTGCGTGAGGGAGGGAGGAAAAAAAGTTAAAAAGGGAAAAAGAAAAATACCTCCGGTGCCCGTAACTTGGCCACACGGTCACTTCCTGGTTCCTCTTAAAGGGGCGGGAGGCAAAACAACAACAACAAAAAGAAGCGAGGAGAGCCCGGCACTCTCTGCATCAAAATTTTTCACCCTCCAAGAGCAGGTACTTGAAAGCTGTGCTGGGTCGCGCTTAGGTGGGCGGGGTTGCATTTAATTTTCTGTTAGCTCCGGAGCTGGTGGAGAAACATTTTTAAGCTCCGGAGCTGGGAGCCATTTGCAACGGAGCTTAGGGGTCGTGTATAAACGCCCTGAGTCTATGTTTTGGTGCCTCTAGTCTAGGTGGTGTCTCATCCCCGAGGCGAACTGTCAAAACCCTCTGAATCAGCAGTTGACTTCCTTTCTACCCCACCAAGGTGGAATTTGCTGACTGAAGGAAGAGGTGGTATAAATATAGAAAGATAAAGATTCGCAAGAGGAACCTTGCTGGTGGAAGGCGGTATGTGGGGGAGAGAGATAGTGAAGGGCATGGGCCATTTCGTGGGAATGTTTATATATGTGCCTCACTCCACTCGCTTAATCACAACCCATGGTCTGTGTGGATAAAAGCAGGATGTCTTTTGCGAATTTTAGAATACGAGAAAGGAAAAGAATCCCGTTGTCGTCTCGTGGGCCAAGGTTAGAGGTCACTCGTTGATCATCAGCTTATGTAAGGACGCTGCCTCAGTCAAAGATCAGCTGGAGCTCTGTGGTGCATTTCCTTGTGACACATTCAAAGCGACGAAAAGTCACCAGCCGGTGATGGGAGAGACGGGAAAATTTGGCTCCGGAAGGAGGATGAAAGGGAAGCCAGTTGGAAAATCCAGACCGTCTAGTTGCCAGGATCTAGCCTCTCTGTGTAAGGGCTGGATTCTCTGCCAAGAGGAGAAAATGGGGCAGAAAAAAACAAAACACAAACAAAACACTCAGCCCTCAAAATGGCAGCTCTTCAGACCACAAAAATGAAAAGGTGGTGCTTCTTCGTCTTCACAGGGATGGCCCCCACGTGGCCTGGGCACCACATGGCACCACAGGGCCATTTTGTGACACCACCCAAACAAAACATCTGGACAGACAGACACACACACACACACACAAAATCTCTCTCTCTCTCTCTCTCTCTCTCTCTCTCTCTCTCTCACACACACACACACACACACACACACACACACACACACACACACACACACACACACACACACTGCCACAGCCCCTGATATTTTAAAAATGTTTTTTTTTCAGGAGAAAATAAACAATGTCCCCAGAAGCCTGTCAGTGCTGATCTACTTGCTCCTGCCGCTGTGTTCTATTCATTGTTTTACATTGTTTTTCAGCTTTTGGGGTTGCAACGTTAATTTGATTTTGTTCTGTTATTAGAAGTAAGTAAGAAGCAAGAGGAAGGATTATCTGTGATTTATTTTAAATGGCTGTTCTTTATTTTGTTTGTGAATCACTTGGAGTGGTCTTGTAGAAATAAATAAATAAATAAATAAATAAATAAATAAATAAATAAATAAATAAATAAAAAGTAAATAAATAAATAAAGTCCACATGTGCTCTCAAGGGGGTTGCTGGTGGTAATTTGCCCTGTTTGGAGGGGAATTCAAGAGATGCCCTCACCAAATCTTTTGCCTCTAAACTATGGAAAGGGGCTTTTTCAGTTAGAAACCCCATTTTTAAAAGCTAATTCCAGATTTCCAGTAATACAAATACATGATATACTTGACAGTACATGGTATTAATTTTTCCTAAAAATATAATATAAATACGAAATGCTGTACAAAAATTATCATCTTTGGCCATGTTCTCCCTCCTTTAACCCTACTTTTTTTAGCTAAAGGAGATGAAATCTAAAGAACAATGCTTAACTCAGCTGAGACCACTTACCCCATTCTTATCAGTTTAATATGCTTCATCTTTATTAAGGTGATGTTTCCATGTATGCAAATTTAAATCTCACCACATTCCTTTCCAGATGGAGCATTCATGCTCTTTTTAAAGTTCCTCACCAAACACGAAATATTGTACTAATTCCTGCGACATCCAGACGACGTTCCTCATAGCTCGCTGAGACCGGCTTCTTTTTCATGGGTTCTCAGCCTTTCCCCCCATCTATCTTGGTTTGTTTTATTATTTATTCACTTAGTGTCATTTATATGCTGCCATTGTCCTGGGAAAACAACCCATGGTTTATTTTTTTAATACTGCTTTATACCAAGGAGGAGTTTACTGCTCTGAAGTTTCTTAATCTTAGTGTGAATGCATTGCCTACATCAGTGGTTCTCAACCTGTGGGTCCCCAGATGTTCCTGGCCTGCAACTCCCAGAAATCCTGGCCAGCTCAGGTAGTGATGAAGACTTCTGGGAGTTGCAGTCCAGGAACATCTGGGGACCCACAGGTTAAGAACCACTGGCCTACATACACTACAACGATCACTCAAGACACAGCTCAAGCACAAGAAGTGCCTGGTTTGTCCTTCCTCCATTTCAGAGGGAAACGGTTGGGAGAGGCAGCCCCTAACTTGGCCACAGCAGTGACAGCTGTGGATTGAATACCTTCCAGCCCAGTTTCTTGAAATTACATCCTACTGTCTTGGTAACTCAGGAACCAGGCAGCGTTATCACTCATCCATATCCTGCCAGGCAGGGTCAAGATGTGCGTTGCAGTAAATCCCAGGTTCTTTCAGCGTCTTTCAAGACCAAAGGGACCAGAAAAAGCTAACACACACTTGCATTGTCTGGAAAGTCCCGTCCATATTGCAGCAACATCACTCCTTGGCCAGCCATACACTGGAGCGAGTCTGGTAGAACTGGGGAACTGATGATGATCAGTTAAGATCTAGTCAGGGAGCCCTCCTGAAAGAGCCATCCCTCAAGGACGTGAAAGGGATGGCTTGCAGGTCTAGGGTCTTTTCAGCAACTGCCCCCAGACTATGGAATGCCCTCCCAAGTGAGACCCGCTTGGTGCCGACCTTGATAACATTTCTGCTAAGGGTAAAAACCTTCCTGTTCCAGAAGTTTTTTTAACTGATGATTGTGGGTCCTGATGGCAATAGTGTTGTGTTTTTAATGTGTTGTATTTATTGCATTTACATGTTTTTATTGTTCTAATTTTATTGTAATTTTGATGTTTTAATTGTCTATTTTGATAGTGAGCCGCCCAGAGACCTTTCGGTAGTGGGTGGCATACAAGCTAAACAAACAAACAAACAAACAAACAAACAAACAAACAAACAAACAAACAAGCTGCAGAAAGGTTGCAGGAACAATTCCCAGCCTCTCTAGGAAGGGTCAGGGAGGCTCAGGAATTGTTGCCTAACGCTTGGGAGAATCGCTGCCAACCAGTGTCCATCGGACTGGGCTAAATGGACCAAACCTCCTATGTTCCCAGAAATACAACCACAAGGACACCAGAAGTTAATGATGGGAGGTAGCCCCGAGGTCTCTGGAACTGTCACATAAAACTGATTTTTATGGCACCGCAAGAAGTGCGGAGAAGCAGCTGTTTGAGTCACTGACATTGAACATCATAGAAGTCTGTTGTCCAAGCATAAACAGGAATCATTTAGAAGGCTGCAAACCCATCATTACAACAGGATGGAACATTTGCCAGCCTCTTTGCGCGATGATGGAGATCTGGAGGTTGAGTCATGGTTACCGGACTTCTTTTTTTGAGAGAGATAGAAACGTTTCGCTGCTCATCCAAACAGCTTCATCAGCGAAACATTTCTATCTCTCTCTCAAAAAAAGAAGTCCAGTTGCCATAACTCAACTTCCAGATAAACTCACCTGGATGACTGAGAATCTTCACAGACATATTGCTGTGATGGAGAGATTTGCTACATACACACACACACACACACACACACACACTTTCTCCTAAGGAAGGCAAGGTGACATACAATTTTCTCCTCCCCGCAACAACCCTGTGAGGTAGGCTGCCCTGAAAAATAGTGACTGCCTTAGGATGACCCCATAACCTTCAAAGCTTAATGGGGTTCTGAACTCAGAATGGCCCTCATTTACCAGTCTGAACCTTAGAGCACTCTGACCATCCTCTTATCTTTATTTTTCACCATGGATCTTTGACTTGTTGAATTTTGTAGAGAATGAAGAGAAATCTGCCTGCGTTGGAGGAAGGCATGGTTTGACTCTATAGCAGCTAGTCCTTGGGAAAGATTCCCTAGGTTTTATGGCAAGCCACTTGATTTCCACCTCATTTGGCCATTTCCCACCCCCACCCCACCCCAATTTGTTTTTGTGAGTTCTCGGCCTAATGTGGGAACGGAGAGTCTGGTCAAAGCATCCTGACTCCAAAATGTCCAGCATGATGTAGGGAAAACCTTGCAGGTATGCCATTAAGTCAACACCAGGCCTCTATAACATGTGCTCCAGGTTCCAAGGACTCTAGAGTGGTGGGACATGATGGTGACATCAATGAAACATGGAAAATGTCTACAAATGCCCTGGGAAAGCTATAGTTTTAGACAAGAAATCCAATGGTTCCCAACTTTGTGTCTTCAATGTTCCCAGAAACCCCTGCCACCACAGCTAGTGGTGAAGTCTAGTGGGAATTGTAGTCCAAGAACATTTAGAGACCCATGGTTGGGAAGTATGGATTTTTAAGCCATATGCAAGTGTTTCATGCAGGTTTCTTAGAATGTTAAGGAATACAAATCAAGGGCTCTGTCTTAATACTTCTTAAATGTCACTCTTCTAGATGACATTTCCTAATATATATTTTAATTAATCAATGTGGTGTAGTGGATAGTGTGATGGAATATGAGTTAGGAGGCCTGGTTTTGACTCCCCAGTCGAACATTCAGGGTGTGTAAAAGGTACAATCACCCCTTAAATGCCCCAGATTCCCAGAATCTTCCAGGAAGCCAGCTAGGGGATTCTGGGACATCATGGCATAAGAAGCCACTTTTCCAGACTCTGTACAGTGAAGAGGAGCCCTGGGATTCTTCCCTGACAGCACTTCCCTTCCACCACAGCTGTTGGAAGTGCCTTTGCCCCCACCCAACTGGATGAGGTTAGTCACATGCACATTAAATGCGCATGTTGATTTGATGCGTACTTCTCCAAGACTGGTCGCATGACATTTGATGCACACTTTCTGTCCCGATGGTAGCATTTTTGATGCTCTATTCACGCATCCCCATGGTCCTAAAGCACATCAAATTGCTGTTTTGAAAAGCTGTTTTCTTCATCACTATTACATATATAATATATATAATATATATCATATAATTTGTATTATAATATATATTGTATAGTTATATCACATGTATATCGTATAATCATATATATTGTATAATGTATCGTATATATATTGTATATAATTATACGATATAATATATATTGTATAATTTGTATTAATCAAAAAATTATATCTATCTATCTATCTATCTATCTATCTATCTATCTATCTATCTATCATCTGTCTATCTATCTGTCTGTCTAATTTTTTGATTAATACACTTTGATTACCAGCATGCCAGGTTTCTAGATTTACTGCTGGAGGACATGACAAACATTTTTTCCTGTACCAGTAATCCACGATTTATTTTAAAGAGCAAATAAATTTAAGAAACTATCAATAAATTGAGCAGAATAACAAAAATGTGCATTAACAATGCCCCCGCTTACTTTTGATACACACCCAATCCTCCGAAAATGCAGATCAAAAAGTTACTACAGGAGGCGCAAGGATCAGGAAAATGCAGTGAGTTGCACTTCTGGAGGCATGGCAGAGGCATGTACAGTGGAACCTTGACGTATATGCTGCTTGACTTGCATCATATTTGACTTGCAGCAAGAAGGGGCCTGTTTGACTTGAGTCGCAGGCTTTGACTTACATCTTGGAGACCCGGTGCAAGGCAAAAATGGGCGGCAGCCACAACCCAGCATCGCGGCTGCCGCCTCCAAACTGCTCCTGACTTCTTCCCCTCCTGCGGCTGGTTTGTTTCCATCGAGGCCAGCTCAGAGCACCTGGAGCTGGTTCTCAGCCTCACCGAAGCCGCCGCTGCTGCCGGAGGAGAAGAAGGGCTGGGAGCTCGGGGCTGGCCTCGCTGGTTAGACAGTCAGCTCAGTCTTGTAAAACATCTGGCTGCAGAAGTCTGGTCCACAATGGAAGCATTTTAATTGGGGAGCTGTACAGTTGTGGGACTCTAATGGTAAGCATAGAGTTGTTCAGAACTTGGAACGTCAGGTTAAAAATCAGTAAAACTTAAATGTTAGACATTGTTGCTATGATCATTAAAAAGTGGAGGCATATAACTTGTGGACTGTAATTCCACTGCCTCCTCCTCTCTTTGAAGAGACATTTCATTTACATCCCCAGAAGAAATCTCCTATCCCAGTCAAATTTGTGTTAAATTGCTGTTTTTGGGGGTCTTTTTCATCATTTGGAACGGATTAATCCGCTTTCCCATTACTTTCTATGGGAAACGTTCATTTGACTTAAGTCATGTTTGACTTAAGTCTAGACCACTGGAACGGATTAATGACGTAAGCCAAGGTTCCACTGTATATTGTTTTGAAGCACGTCACGGTGGAGACCAGTACTCCAGATGCAATTTTTTTTTTAAAAAATGCAATTTTTACTTGCAGTGTGATAGAGGCCTTATAACTGGCAGGTCAAAAATGATCGCCTAGCATTTGGTCAAGTGGCGCTGGCTACGTGGAGACTCTCTCAGTGCTTTGCTGACTCTCACCCTTGTCTGCGGCTGGTTTGTTTCCATCCCCATCTCCCTAGAGAGGGGACGTGTTCCAAGCCCAAGGAGGGTGTGACATAAACACACTGCCTTGCGTCCCGGGCATAACAATAACCTTGGAGGCCCGCTGCTTCACTTTCACCGGGGAAAAGACCGGTGTGTGTGTGTGTGTGTGTGTGTGTGTGTGTGTGTGTGTGTGTGTGTGTGTGTGTGTGTGTGTGTGTCCATTCTGAGCCATGCCTGGACCCCCAGCCCTCGCCTCTCCCTGCCCCAGGTGGCCTTTGGACAAAGGATCAAACCCCAAACAGCCTCCAGCTGGTGGGGCAGGTGGGTGAGCCAGGGACAAGGCAGGCAGGCAGCAAGCCGGGTGGGGAAAGACGTGGAATTGGGGAGGGAGGGGGGCGCCGAGCTGCCTCCCCTCTTGAGCTGCTTGCCCTTTGTGTTTGCAGTGGCTGCGCAGAGAGAGGAAACGTTGGATATTCCTGGGCAGAGATAAGATCGCCGCAAACGCCATCTGGGTGACCTCTCCCATCACCCTCCGCCGCAGAGCTGGCGTCGGACAAGCTGGACTGTGGCCCAGCAGCCGGCTTTCTCTGCAGAATAGACACAGGTTTTATTGGATTTGCCTGTCCCCCCACACACACACACACACACACACACACACGTTTCTCTTTATAGACTCCTGTGTCTCCAAGCGCCAGGACCACACCTTGGAGAGAAGGGAAGTAAAACTTCAGAGGAGGTTGATTCAGCAGCTTTGCGCTCTTTGGAAGACAGAATGGGCCGTGGGGCTGGGAGGGGTCTCCCTCTCCCCCCCTCCTGGTTCCCCTGCATTTCAGAAATTCTCAAAATTGGCTCCTACCACAAATAGCTGCCCTATACAAGAGCTAAGTAATAACAACTTCTAAGCAATGTAAAGCAAAGCAAAGCAAAACAAAGTGTGCTACTTAGGGACTGCCCAATAGCGTTTAAGGCACTCTCTGGGCAGTTTGCAAGAAATTATGTATGCTACGCAATTTGCTCCGCCCCCGGCAAGCTGGATACTCATTTTACCAATGTCGGAAGGATAGAAGGCTGAGTCAACCTTGAGCCAACTACCTGGGATTGAACCCTGAGCCATGAGCCCAGTTTTGGCTGCAGTACAGGATTTTAACCACTGTGCCACAAGGCTCAATGTAACTATATATGACTAAACCCCTTTGGTTACAAAGATGTAATGGAATGATACACCCACAGCAACACGGCAATAGTTATTTGCACAGCACTACACCACGCAGTATTGTTGAAGCAACAAACATGAGTCAGCAGACTCAGCACCTTAAATTAATGTGCCACGCCTCATGGCACAGTGGGTAAACTACAGAATTGCAG
This sequence comes from Phrynocephalus forsythii, assembly GCA_029282475.1. Classification (NCBI taxonomy): domain Eukaryota; kingdom Metazoa; phylum Chordata; class Lepidosauria; order Squamata; family Agamidae; genus Phrynocephalus; species Phrynocephalus forsythii. The sequence continues at coordinate 124,956,753 of JAPFRF010000005.1, read as the reverse complement.
CCAACCCAGATTCAGTCCTGGGTAGCTGGCTCAAGGTTCACTCAGCCTTCCATCCTTCTGAGGTTGATAAAATGAGTACACAGCTTACGGGGGAAGGGGTGTGTGTAGTTTGTATAATTAACTTGTAAATTGCCCAGAGAATGCTTTAAGCACCATGGGGGCAGTATATAAGTGGCACACTTTGATTTTTACTTCTATTGTGAGGAGTTCCTTTAAAAGCTCCAAGCTCTCTGCCCATCTTGGAAAATATAGTTACTAGTCTTTGCTCTGTCTTACAGTTACCTGTAGTCATCTTGGGTTAATCAGAACGGGGGAGGAAATGACTAATTATAATGCATATATATGTCAGATATTAGTTAGTGAAATACATGTATTAGACAGGATGTTCTATATATATCTGATATGTATTTAATTGATTTAAAGATGGAGTCTGTAAAAGTGCAAAGTCACAGTGACTCAATGTATAGTTTTTTTCTAATGGAGTGCAGATGTTAAGAATGAAGATAATGAATTTTGGCTGATGCAAGGGGTTGCAGAGGTAATGTCGTTTATGATTGGACAGACACATGTATAAAAATGTTCTGTAAATCATTGTTCATTGGGCCTTCTGTGAGTAAGGCACCCACTTTGTTTCTCTGCCATATATTTTGTCAATGTAATGTATGCTGTTATGCTGTTGAACTTTGTATAAGTTCTGTGATGCTGTGATATATTTTTGTACAGTTTCTAATATAGCTGTTTGGTTTTAAGAAAACTCTGTCTCTGGCTAACTATTTATTCAATAAGTCTTGCTTCTGCTGACTGATCAAATAGCACAAAACTCTGACCACATACACACAAAGAGTCCAATAAACAACAGAACAAGTGATGTAATGAATCCTGCCCCCCCCCCGGTAATAGCTGCCCTTTTAAACACCTTACAAATAAGACATGCAGTTTACTTTTTAAAAGTCATTTTCCAAGCTGGAACCCCTCTTTTCTCATCCACCTGTTTTATCTGCAAATGCTGTGACTAGTATATGTTTCATGGACTTGTTTTGCTTCAGACACAAGGGCACTTGTGTTCCATCCAATTGTGTGTTGGTTATGTGTTGTTTCCCCCTCTGTGCAATTTGTGAAAATGGCCACCGTTCCCCATCCTGCCCTTTGGTGCAAAATGTCCCCCAGACTAAACAGAAGAAAGCAAAACAAACAAGCACCCTGGGGAAAAGTACACAAGTCTATAGCAAGGCTGCTTTTGATTCAGCCAGGTGGTGCATCAAAAACTCACATTTTGATTCCTTTTTTTGCTATGGCCATTATGGGTTCAAGAACAGCAGGATCGGATTTGGAAGAAAGTATTCCACACAATTTAAAGTCCATTGGGGCAGGATGCAGGGATTCCTTGCCCATTTCAGACTTCAGATGCAGATTTAACAACAGCCCTGATGCTCCCCGCCTCATTTAAGAAGACTGCCTGGGAAATATCATCTTGCCCAAAACTTTACATCTAAGAATGATCTCCTGGCAAATCACATCTTTTGCCATATTTGGACTTTTGGTACATGCTTTGAAAAAGAGGGTATTGCCCTCGAAAGCTTGCAACGATTTTTTTGTTTTGTTATTTTATTAGTGGCCTATAAAGGTATCACCTATAGCCTAGTATTGCATTTGTATTTTGTAATACAAAACACACATCTGATCTCGCCTGATCTCGGAAGCTAAGCAGGGTCGGCCCTGGTTAGTACTTGGATGGGAGACCACCAGGGAATACCAGGTGCTGTAGGTGGCATAAAGCAGGAACTGGCAAGCCACTCCAGTATTCCTGCCAAGAAAACTCCATGGACATGGAGTCACGAAGAGTCAGTCACGACTGTAATGACACAACAACAACAACAACAACAACTGTTTTGGCTCCATTTGATTTTGTTTTGTTTTGTATTTTTGTTTTTAATTCTGTTGTAAACCGCCCAGAGTTCTGCTGGAAGATGGGTGGTATAGAAATAAAATAAAATAAATAACTAACTAACTAACTAACTAACTAACTAACTAACTAACTAACTAACTAACTAACTAACTAACTAACTAACTAAATAAATAAATAAATAAATAAATAAATAAATAAATAAATAACAGCAGCAGCAGCAGCAGCAATGGCCACATGGCTCCTCCTTTTTTACTTCAATTTATTTATTTATTTATTTATTTAAATACTTATATCCCGCTCCATCTTCCCAATGGGAACTCTGGGCGGCTAACAGCGCAAGATAATCAGAAGCTCTTAATTGACAGCTGTGAGGGCCATAAAAGGTTGTTTGCATTCAGGTGAGAGGTGTCTCCCAAGAGGCACAATGAACATAAGAACATAAGAATAGCCTTGCTGGAAGAGGCCACAGCCCATCCAGTCCAGCATCCTGTCTCACATAGCGGCTCACCATTTGCTTCAGGTTATTCCCAAGCAGAGGTCTTCACCTGCTTACAACTGCTCCTCCCTCTTGACCTCAACTGACCCTTTGTAGCTCCATCCGTCCGGCACAAAAGCAGCCAGTCTGGACAGGCCTGCATGTGTCAACGGAGTCATTAAGCACACTGACTGGCTCGTGACTGTGGGAGGTATTGGCCGCACGGAGTATGTATCGGCATGCTTTTCAATCAGCTCATTTTGTTTCTGCTGTGTTTATTGCAACGCTCACGGTTTACTACAGAGACAGCACATTATTTCCAGAACAGAGCACGATGCTCTCTGTCAACCATTTCCAGATGCCCAGAAACATGCTTTTTTTTCTTTTTCTTTTTTGGAAAGTGGTGGTGGTTGTGGTTGCTTTCAGCATGAAGGAATTACCTCAACACTATGTGGTGGGTTTGCCAAAACAAAAATACAACAGATGCTACGGTTGGACAAACGGAACCCATTCACAAAGGACAAAAGGAACCCACTCGCCACCGCAGGAGTATATTGGATACCTTGTAGTTGTGGCCAGATATATATTGAGACCACAAAGTGCAGCATCCAGACCAGAATCAAAGAACATGAACGGCACCGCAGACTAAAACAACCTGAAAAATCAACAGTAGCTGAACACACCCTGAAACAAACTGGACATGAAATCTTCTTCTAGGACACAGAGTTACTGGACAACAACACCAATCACTTTGTCAGATTACACAGGGAAGACATTGAAATCAACAAACAAATCAATCAAGCTCAAGAGGCTTAAGACACATAGAATCATAGAATCATAGAGTTGGAAGAGACCTCAAGGGCCATCTAGTCCAACCCCCTGTTATGCAGGAACCCCCATCACAGGACTCCCGACAGATGGCCATCCAGCCTGTGCTTAAAAACCTCCAAAGAAGGAGACTCCTCCACCCTCCTTTGTGACAGCATATTCTACTGCCGAACAGCTCTGTCATGAAGTTCTTCCTAATGTTCAAATGGAATCTCTTTTCCTGTAGTTTGAGACCATTGCCCCGTATCCTAGTCTCTGAAGCCATGGAAAACAAACCAGTCCCTTCTTCAATGTGACATCCTTTCAAATATTTAAACATAGCCAACATATCCCCTCTCAGCCTTCTTTTTTTCCCAGCTCCCTAAGCCGCTCCTCGTAAGACATTTCTTCCAGTCCCTCAATCATCTTGGTCGCCCTCCTCTAGACCCGTTCAAGATTGTCAACATCCTCTTTAAACTGAGGTGCACAGAACTGGACACACAGTACTCCAGGTGGGGTCTGACCAGAGCAGAATAGAGTGGTACAATCACTTCCCTTGATCTAGCCACTATGCTTCTGTTGATGCAACCAAGAATTGCATTGGTTTTCTTGGCCGCTGCATGACTCATGTTCAATTTTTGATCCACCAAGACTTCCAGATCCCTTTCACAGGTAAAAGTGTTCTACTTAAGTGTACAACACTTTTATATATGCTTATATCCTGCTTGATATCACTTCAAGTAGTCTCTGGGAAGTTTAGAGTTTTTAATTACAGTATGCAGGCTACACATCCCCCCCCCCCAGCGAGCTGGATACTCATTTTACTGATCTCGGAAGGATGGAAGGTTGAGTGAACCTTGAGCTGGCTACCTGGGATTGAACCCCAGGTCAAGAGCACAGTGTTACCTGCAGTACAGGCATTTAACCACTCTACCACTCCAGCCAGGACATAGGAACAACTCCTCAGCCCAAGGGATTAAAGCCAGTTATCCCACACTAACATGTTAATACAATTCCCAAGAAAATATGTATCCACTTTTGGTGGTGTCAGCAGAACCTTTTCTGCTCTGCTGAAATGGTCCCCTGAAGAGCTTTACTCGCTTCCTGTTGGTAGCAGAGGGTGTCCCCCATGGCCGGTATTGTCATTGGGTCATTCAGGAAACATATACAATGTCAGGACATTTGAACACTGACCTCACCACTTTATGGCTCGGCCAGCTTCCTCCACTGGAAACCAAGTTCTTCTGAGACAGAGTCTCAGCCACAGCTGTTGCCTGGAAGTCTGGGGGAACTTTTACCTTCAGAGCCCTCTCCACAAAGTTCTGACCACTTCTGTATGCTACAAAATGGCGGCTGGAACAATCCATTGCTTTGCCTACTTTTGCCTGTGGAAATAAACAGCCACACCCAAAGGTGACTAAGTTACTGGCATTCTCTATATGATTTGATTAGCAACCATTTATGAGCCACTTAATAACAATCACTGTGGTGAAAACAAAACAAAACTACAAAAATAAAAAGGCGAAAAAATGTGGTGGTACCTTACAGATCAGTCTGAAGCCCAGAGTCAACAGAAGCCTGAATAATTAAATTGTAAACCACCTAGAGCAGGGGTTCTCAAAGTTTTCAAACAGCGGGCCGGTCCACCACCGCCCAGACCCCACTGGGGGCCAGATCACAGTCCAAAAGCAGCTGCGGAGGTTGGCTTGCTCACAAAACAGGGGGTAGGTGGGGGGGTTGCAATTGGTCCCAGGGGCTGGATTCAGGACCTTGGGGTTGAGGACCCCTGACCTAGAGAGTGCTCGAAGCGCTGTGGGGTAGTATATAAGCAGAACACTTTGCTTTTGCTTTGGAAGATCCAGAAGAACAAGGGATCAGCCTGAGACCCAGACCCAATGTAAGAACCTGGTCATTCCTTCCATGGCTGGTCTGTCTGAAAAGCTTCAAAGGATTTTTGGCAAACAACACATCCCCATTCACTTCAAAATCACAAACAGACTCATCCAGGCCAAAAAAAAAAAAAAAAAAGCAGACACCAAAACACAAGAGGAGCAATATAGGGTATGTCAGTGGTAGCAAACCTTCAACACTCCAGATGTTTTGGACCACAACTCCCAGAATTCCAGCCTGTGTTGCCAATGACTAAGGACTGTGGGAGTTGTGGTCCAAAACATCTGGAGTGCCGAAGGTTTGCCACCACTAGTATAAGTGGTCCAAGGCAGTGAGGAGTGTGCAGAGCTCTACATTGGAGAAACCAAACAGCCACTAAACAGGAAGATGGTCCTGTACACGAGGGGCAACAGCCCAGGACCCGAATCAGAGGTGTACCATCATCTGAAGGACAAAGGACACTCATTCAAAGATGAGGATGTACACATATTAGACAGAGAAGATAAGTGACTGCAGAGAGGAGTCATGGGATTCATGTGTGTATTGAAAATCCCTTTCTCAACAGAAGTGGGGGACTTAACAATCTGTCTACTACTTACCATGCTGACCTTTCATTGATTCCCCAGACAAATCAGAACCACTTCAAACATCCACCAGGAAGGCCACTGCTAATGACCTATACTTAATGCATGATGGGAAAGGCTGCATAAGGTGTGGATTTAAATACACCAGGCCATCTAATGAGACTATTTAGGTCATCGCCTCTGCCTATTGAAGCCAGGGTGGGGGCAAACCAAGGTGAACTATACATTGGAAGCTTTCCCCCAACTTTTTCTCAGACTGACAAAGCTACTTGGATGAATAGTGAAGCATTTCAGTCCCAGAAGAAAAGAAGTCCAGTTGCCATGACTCAGCTCCTAGATAACCTCACCTGGATGACCGAGAATCTCCACAGACACCTTACAGATGAACTTTTAGATTGTTTAATGTGAGCTTTTATGGACAAGTCCACTTCATCATACATAAGATCATGTCAGTTAAAATGTGATTTGTATTTTCAAAGGCTTTCATGGCTGAGATCGGATAGCTGTTGAGAGTTTTTCGGGCTGTTTAGATGTGTTCTGGAAGTTTTTCTTCCTGACGTTTCACCAGACTCTTAGTTCCCTGAGCTCCGTGCCCTCTGAAGATGCCGTCCACAGAGTCTGGCAAAACGTCAGGAAGAAAAATTTCCAAACACGGCCAAACAGCCCAAAAAAACTCACAACAGCTATCATAGAATCATAGAGTTGGAAGAGACCTCAAGGGTCATCCAGTCCAACCCCCTGCCATGCAGGAGCCCCATCGTAATATTTCCGACAGATGGCCATCCAGCCTCTGATTAAAAACCTCCAAAGAAGGAGACTCCACCACCCTCCGTGGCAGCATATTCCACTGCCAAACAGCTCTAACTGTCGTGAAGTTCTTCTTAATGTTCAAATGGAATCTCTTTTCCTGTAGTTTGAAACCATTGCCCCGAATCATATTAATATGATTAATAATGATCTTGTGCTGTCAATTGTGATTCATGATAGCCCTTTTCATGTTTTTTCAAGTACTCAGAAGTGGTTTACCATTCCATTCTACAGTGGGGTGTCCTCGGGCTATGCAGTTTGCCCCAGGCCACACAGGCTGGCTCTTCTGGAATCCACCATGGGGGATAAAACTCCCCACCTCTGGCTCCACAACCAGATAATTAAAACCAATGGGTTTATCCAGCCAGCTTATAGGATGGTTACAACATCCGAATTGATATTTCAGATCTGTGAATAGCAGGGAATATTTTAGTTTGAACCAAAACAGTCCAGAGTGTCTTCAAAGATGACCTTACAAAAAAGTATACAGGATCTTCTGAATTATGAAATCTGTATTTTGAAATTTGTCAAGTTAGCTGACCAGCAGCTGTTGGTAACCTGTAGGTCTGGTAATTGAAAATCTACATCCCACTTATGTGCCAGGGCTCCATTATCCTCAAGTAAGAGGCTGGGATTTGTGTGTTTGGACCACAGCTGCCATAATTCCCTAGTGAATTTGGAATTCTGGAAGTTATTAAAAAAAAAACAAAGACAAATCTACACACTTCTACTGAGGCTTACATCGAGAAGGTGCACTAGACAAAACAACCATTACTTAAGTATGTTCTACGGGATGAGAATCCACAGTGTAGCCCAATTCTCTTAAATGCTGGTAAGATTTGCTGCCTTCAGTGGTTGTTGTTGTTGTTGTTCAGTCGTTCAATCATGCCCAACTCTTCGTAACCCCATGGACCAGAGCTCACCAGGCCTTCCTATCTTCTACTGCCTCCCGGAGTTTGGTTAAATCCATATTGGTTGCATCGATGACACCGTCCAACCATCTCATTCTCTGCCGTCCTCTTTTCCTTTTGCCTTCAGTGGTAGATCCTGCTTTACACCCTTTTTGGTGATATTCTTAGCTGCAGACATATATACAAAGAAGTGTAGATGTCTTCTTCTGTAGGTGCCTTTGCACCTGTGCTGGCCAATGGTTTCACAGGATGGCATAAGTAAGTGATGGCTGGGAGAAATGCAACTACATTTAACGGTCCACCACAGCTGGGTGTGACATTCTGAACTGCTCTCTGTATTTTTCATAATATGGCATTCCATCCATCTCAGCTGGTTGATAGGGTTATGCTGTAATATGTCATTTTTGTGGCCTCAAGAGTGATGGATGCTGCTTTTCTGAGGCTTCCTCTAGATCCAAGTACCTTCACCATGAATCTGGAACAAAGAAACTGAGTAATGAGAAAAGAATATACAAGAGGTGTTTGCAAAATAATGCAATCCTCTTGCCTTCCACCTCCTTCTGATATTGATTGTCTTGGGAATGGTCAGAACTTAAATCATCTACCTTATGTTCCGGAGCTGTTGAAAGTTAGTCTTTAGGACTACAGCTTCCAAAACTCTGCAATTATTCTGAGCACCAGTTGGAAGAGTTCTGAGAGATGTAACCGCCCCCTGCCCCCGCAAATATAACCCCACAGCTCAGCTTCATGCCTTTTGCTGAACAGAAAAAGCTGGGAATTTGCTAAGGACACCGAGAGACCAGCATTGGAGGTAGGATTCTGGAGAGAGGCGGAGAATGGGAATATTCTCTCTCCCAAGCCACTTAGATGTGAGTGATCTAATCATCGGAGATGTCTCCATCTGGGAAAGGTTTTCTGTTCTTCCCAACTGCTTGGGGTCCTTGATGTGTTATAACTTAGAACAGACCATTACCTCACTGGTTCTTTGCAGATGGCTGCAGTTTGAAAAAACATTAGACTCCTTCCTTGCTCTCTTCTTTTAGTCTTTTCATCAAACTCCTTGGAGGGGTCTGTAATCCCCCTACTTCCCCATGCTTTTACCCCCCCCCCCAGTGTTCTGCCTGATTCATAAACTACTTTAAGACAGGATGGATCTGGGGAACATATACATTCAGAACGCTTGCTTTACACTCTCAAACAAGGTAGGTCTTGGCCCAAGGTGGGCGGGCCTCGTTTCAAAATTATGGGGGAGGTGTATTTGCCATATGTGTACATGTGTGCATTTTCAACAGGCCAAAAAAAGATGGGGGAAAGCTGGAAGAAAAATGTTCTCAACAAATGGAGTACATTTTGTCAGTTCCAGTCAATTTTAAATACTGGGGGGAAATCATCATCATCATCATCATCATCATCATCATCATCATCATCATCATCATCATCATCATCATCATCTTCTTCTTCTTCTTCTTCTTCTTCTTCTTCTTCTTCTTCTTCTTCTTCTTCTTCTTCTAGCAAGCCTTGATGCTGAGAAGCAGAAGTACCCAATGGAGATATGACTGAGGAATGGAAGCAGCTGCTCTGGTTCACGAGTCAAAATCAGCCACCGAGGCTTATGCAGTTTCTCTTGTGTGGATACCTCCCATATGAAACCCCAGTTATACCGATACTATATGGCCATTATTTAGATCATTTCATAATCTTCTGTTCATACAGCCAACATTTGCTCCACCACTCAATGTTTACTCCAGAAATTTATTTCCTCCTCACTGGGAGGATTGACTTAAAATGTATGATCATGTGTTACTTCATTCCTTATCATTTCAATGTGTTCAGACATTGCTGTTGATGATTTACTTCAAACCCCTTTATTTAAATAAAAGGGATATTGATAAATTGCTAGTAGCATCTGCCACAGCCACTACCACAAAAACATGAATACATTGCTCAGAAGGAGGCAGCTTTCCCCTTCTTCCACCGGGCCTGAAAGAGAGATTGAGATTTCCCGCTTTGAATGGTCTCCTCTCTTGCTTTTTAAAACTCGGGTTGTCAGAATAGTTTGTAAAGTCTTTTAAAACCCATTTCCTCCTCCTGAGGTTGTTCAAAAGGGAAATAAAAAATGAAAGCCCCAGGAATAGAAAGGGAGATATATGTACGGATATAAGGAAAAAGGTGACAGGCTGTATAGGAGATTACAAAGAAGCCCAATGTTTTGGTCCAGAAGGTAAAAACACATGCGTGCTAGTCATGTTCGACTTTAGGGGCAGTGCTCATCTCTGTATTCAAGCTGAAGAGCCATTTTCTACTTGCATTTACATGCTTTCCAACTGCTAGGTTGCCAGAAGTTGGGGTTAACAGCAGGAGCTCACTCCGCTGTGTGGCACCCGGGATTCGAACTACTGAGCTGCTGACTTTGTAGCTGGCAGTTTTCAGTGCTCTAGCCTGCTGAGCCCCCACGCCAGTAGGAGGGCTAATTTTTTAAAGAAAACCCAACTGAGTTATGATAGCACTTTTCAAACACTTGAAAGGTAGCCATCCAGAGAAAGGATCCTAACCCTAACCGTAACCCTATCACCCTACAATGCAGAACACATAACAATGGGCTCAAGCTACAGGAAGACAAATTTCATTTGAATATCAGGAAAAACATCTTGACTATAAGAGAAGTTTGACAATGGAACCCATTCCTTTGGGAAGTGATGGGAGCTTCAGTGCTGCAGGCATTCACTAAAACACTGGACAACCGTCTGTCAGATTTTCTTTGATTTGGATTCCTCTATTGAGGAGGGGGTTAGACCCGATTGACTTATATAGGCCCCTTCCAGCTCCATTATTTTGTGGTTCTATGCTTCATCCTGAATTCTTTGATTGAAAAAAGGGCTGAAATATGATTGATCTATAAATAACAAACCTGAGGGGAAGGAATCAAGAAGGGGGGGGGAGAGGAAAGCAGGGGGGAAGGGACGAACCTTGTTGATGTTTTTTAGGCAGCCTTCCGGCCAAGAATCTGTGATGTGTTTGCCTGATGGTTCAGGGATAGACGGAGAATGGAGGAAGCCATCCTGCTAGGCCTGACGCCTCTTTATAAATAACTTTCGTCCAAGGGGCAGGATGTGTGTCAGGGCCATTTTGATAGAGTTGTTTCTCTTTAATCAGGAAAGAACCACTCGATCAAAATGGCTTCCTTTTTTGTCCTTTCTCTCTCCGCCACCTCCCAACCCCCGCCGATGTGACTGCTTTGAAACGAAGGTCGCTTTCCTTTTAGGTTTGGACCTTGGCAGGAGATGCCTCGAGAGTAAAAGGTTTAGGCAGTGGGAACACTTTTGCTTTTCTTTACAGAAGCGGCAGACTGGGTGTGGACGCTGGCAGCGTGACAGAAAAGGGGGCAGGCCGGCGAGAGGGCTCCCCAGAGATCTCCGAGTACAAGACAGGATGTCAAAGTTTTTCAGAAATAAAATAAATAAATGACACACTGCCTGTTTCAAGGGGGGGGTGAGGGACACACAATTCTAGCAGTGACCCTTTGACTCTCACAGACTTGGTTTTGCAAGAGTGGAGGTACAGCTGTATGCATGAGGAGGCAGTGTTGAAAAGGAGGGTGTTTAGTTGAAGTGAAAGCCCTGTCTTGCCATGCAATTTTATTTGAAGGCCTCTGCAAAGCAAAGCAAAAAAGCAAAATGTATACAGTGCTTGGAGCAATCTCTGGGAGGTTATGGCTATGGATACTGTTGTCTACCTAACAAGCCTATTCAGGCCCTTGTTCAGTTTATGAGCCTATTTCAGACCAGGGTGACAAGAGGTCAAAGCTGACTATAAGATGGAGGACTCGCACTAGCTGTATTCAGACTGATGAAGCTATTTGGATGAGTAGCGAAACGTTTCTGTCTCTCAAGAAAAAGAAGTCTAGTTGCCATGATTCAACTTCCAGATAAACTCACCTGGATGACTGAGAATCTTCACAGACTCTGGGAGGTTTCAAATTTAATTATGCAAGCTACACACAAGAACCCACAAACCTACCCACCACTCGTTGGGTACTCCATTTACCAATCTCGGAAAGATAGAAGGCCAAGTTTAACCTGAAGGCAGGGGTCAAATCAGGATTGAACTCAGGTAGTAAGCAGAGTCTTCACTGCAGTACTGTAGCTTAACCGCTGCACCACAAGGTTCTCACTGTTCCATGAGGCTCTTGGGATATACCAGCCTTCTGTTCACCATTTAGGAATGATTTTGGTATTATAAGATAGGACTTGTGCACACAGTGGTGTTGTGTTGGGCTGTTCTGAGTGGGTTTTTTTTAAAGACTGAGGGAGCAGTTTACCCTACAGTTCACATAGGATTAGGCACAGATTGATCCAAGTCAAAGCCTAGTAACACCATGGGATAGGTTGACTATGATGATTATTGAGGAAAGTCACACACGGAGGTCATGCTAACTTCCCTCTATATTCTGAGTTGGACCTAGGAGGTAAACTACCACAGCAGAAAGAAGCCTTATTGATGGGCCTGTGGAATTTGTGGTCAGAGGATGTTTGAACAGTTCCACCTGTTGTCATTACCTGTCTATCTTATTTAGAACTTTTGAGTGGAGATAATGGGAAGCCCATTATAGAATCATCTCGTATCAGAATTAGAATCATTTGTATTGGCCAAGTGTGGTTGGACACACCCAAAATTTGTTTTGGTAAAAAAATGCTCTCCATATATAAAAAGAAATATAAGAACCATATATTCAACAATAAAAACACAGTACAACTAGACATGGGCACGGAAGGAGCAATTCACCGTTTCTGTTACCGTTTATCGTTTCCGTTACGTAACGGTAACGGAAATGGTAATTTAGTTGGGCCAACCAGCACCCGAACCGAAAAAAGAACAATTTGGTCGGGTTTTTTGTTACCGTTTTTGGCATTGCGCTGCTCGCGCGATGCCAAAGCACTCAAAAAAAAGGTTAGAAAAAAGGTTTAAAAATACCGGCCGAAAAAGCAGGCAAAAATATGCCTGCCTGAGTCTTTGCCACCGACCAGAGGGGTAATTTTGGGAGGGTCCCCTGCCTTCCCCCCCTCCTCTCCTGTCCTGGGCTGCTTGCACCAGGCTGGGGGAGGGCAATCATCCTCGTCGTCTCGCCATGCCATGCGGTGGGAGGGGGGGTCCAAAATGGCTACTGCAATTTTTATTTTTAAATCGTGGTCCAAAAACACACCAAAGCACAACAGAAAAACGTTGAAACTTATTTATTCTAATGCCTGAATTTTATTAGTAGCAGCAGTGGGTTTTTCTTGCAATAAAACGTCTGCATTGATTTTATTTTATTTTATTTTATTTTTATTTTTTTACACCTGCGTAATGATGGGCTGGCCATGGGATGGGACCATGCAATTTTTTTAAACAATTCAACCAATGGCATGGCCAGGTTTTAACTGACACTTCTGGATGTCTCAGAGGGTATAAAAAGCCGAGGCACATTCCAGAAGTCGCAGTCGGGTGTTGGATGTGGTTGAGGGAGGAGGGTGGCTGCTGGTGCTTGTGCGATCCGATATTATTCGAGGAGGGAGGCTGGAGGTTTTAGGGTTTATAGGCAGGGAGGGAGGGAACACAACAGGAGGCACGATTTCTCCTCTGTCCTATAAATCCAAATCCAGAAGAATATCGAATTGAATTTAGAAAATTATTTTTTTGATTCCCTGCAGCTTTGTCTGCCAAGGGAATAGCAGTTATTCTTTCTTTGTTCTCTGGCTGTTTGTGGGGAAAGGATTTTTCTGATATTATTATTGGGGGAGGGTCGACTGGGAGTGGGAGGTGTGTGGATTTATTTTAAAATATACAATTTATTTTCAAAGTTTTCCAACTTCAATTTGCTTGCGCACACACACACACAAGTTGGGGTGCAAGAACAGAAGTTCTCCTATACTAAGGGGACAATAGAAATAATATCACAATATTATTTATTTAGTTTACTTTACTACTCTACTAGCTCATCTTCTGTTTGTTTAAACTTGTTGTGTTGTTGTGTGCACTGAGGGCCTTTTTACACGACCCCTAAGATCCGCTGGCCACTTAAATTCGGACCAGAGATCTTAGGGGTTTGCCGCTCTTCCTCTGTCCCCACCCTCCTCCGCACTTCCTGGTTGCTGGCTGCGTGAGGGAGGGAGAAAAAAAGAAAGAAAAGAATGCCGGTTTACCTCCGTTTTGTTCCCGGCAGCATTCAGATCTCTTAAAGGGGCGGGGCGCAAAAAAAGAACAAACAGAAGCCAGGAGAGCCCCGCACTCACTATCCTTACGCCGGATCAAATATTTGTCACATCCAAAAAGCAGGTACCTGAAAGCTGCGCTAAAGTGGGCGGGGTCGCACTTAATTTCCTGTTAACTCAGGAGCTGGTGGGTAAACATTTTTAATCTCCGGAGCTGGGAGCCATTTGCCCCGGAGTTTAGGGGTCGTGTATAAACGCCCTATGTGAACACACACACTCCATTTCAGTGGATCAAGTTGCTTTTAGAAAATAACCTTTCTTTATTCCCTGCCCTGGCCAGCAGCGTTGTCTGCTGCTGAAGGGAAGAGCAGTTATCCTGCCTCTGTTCATTTTCAACTCAACCACAAGTCTGTCTGTCTCTGCCTGGTGGTTTTGGGGGAAAGGAAGGATTTCTCTGAGATAAAGGGAGTTGGGTGGACTTCTTGATTTAGTTTCTCAATAATACCATTTGAATTCAAAGTTTTTCATTCAACCTGAGAGAAAAGAAGAAACACTTTCTGCTGGCTGGCTATAACACTCATATATCAGCCTAATCTGTGTGTGTGGGGGGGGGCATTTACCCTACCCCTACCAATCAAGGTAATTTCCTGGGGGGTGATTAGGCAACCAATTTCATTGGCTGCTTTATTTTTTTGGGGGAGAATACACTACCCTCACCCTACCTCAGTCTCATTGTACAACAAATTCCAGTTACCACTCCAGTTCAATTTGAGTGAGAGCCTATTACTGTGCAATTTGCTTGCACACACATTTTTGGGGTGCAGGAACAGAACCTCCTCCTACCCTAAGGGGACATATAAATATTTTAGAATCTTATTTACTTCAGCTTATCTTCTGTTTGTTTAAACTTGTTGTGTTCTTGTGTATGTGCACTGAACACGCACTCCATTTTAGTGGATCAAGTTGCATTTAGAAAATAAATTTTCTTTATTCCCTTCAAGTTTTGTATGCTGCTGAAGGGAAGAGCAGTTATCTTCTCCTTCAACTCAACCACAAGCCTGTCTGTCTCTGCCTGGCAGTGTTTGGGGAAAGGAAGGATTTCTCTGAGATGAAGGGAGTTGGGTGGACTTCTTGATTTAGTTTTCAATAATACCATTTGAATTCAAAGTTTTTCATTCAACCTGAGAGAAAAGAAGGGCCTTTTTCACACGACCCCTAAGATCCGCTGGTCCCTTAAATTTGGACCAGAGATCTTGGGGGTTCGTTTCTGTTCCTGCGTCCCCACCCCTCAGCACTTCCTGCTCCTGTCGGCGTGAGGGGGGGAGGGAAAAAAGGACAAAAGAAGCCTTTACTAACCTGCCGGTGCCGGTCGAACTTGCCACGAGCCCCGTTACTTCCTGGTTCCGTCTCAAGGAGCTCTTAAAGGGTCGGGAGGCAAAAAAACAACAGACAAGCCAGGAGAGCCCGGCACTCTTATCAGCATCAATTTTTTTTCACCTCCAAAGAGAAGGTACAAGAAAAGTGCGCTGGGTCGCGCTAAAGTGGGCGGGGTCGCACTTAATTGTCTGCAAACTCCGGAGCTGGTGGGAAAACATTTCTAAGCTCCGGAGCTGGGAGCCATTTGCAGAGCAGCTTAGGGGTCGTGTATAAACGCCCGAAGAAACACTATCTGCTGGCTGGATATAACACTCATATCGACCTAATCTGTGGGGGGGGCATTCAATACCCTACCTCTCGTTGCACACTGGGAGAAAACAGTGGGTGCCTACAAGTTTTTAAAATTCTTATTTCTGACTGTGTTTAAGTGGCAAAAGTACCCTACTAGGGAAAAACTTTTATCAAGGACCAGCAGGGCAACCTTGAAAGCTTGTACAAAAGAACACAGTGTGAGAGTAAGCTTGTTGGCCAAAAGGATAAGTTTATTAGAATATTTTGTTACCTTTACACAAATATAACAACAAAATATATTTCTTTTGTTTTATATAAATTTGAGAAATAAAAAAAACTGAGGAGGCGTGGCAAAGGTAGAGAGAAGGGCAAGGGGACCCCCACTAAAATAAATAGGGGCATGTTTCTGAAGGAAGGCACAGGAAGCAGTGCAGATAGTGATACTGCTGGTCCCACTCCCTCTCCCAGCAGCAGCTGCACCACCAGCACCGCCGGACCATCTTCTGTCACTGAGGGAAGCATGGATGACTGCATGCGATCCCCATCGCCAAGCTTTCACACTCACACACACCCCATGTATCAGGAGGAAGACGAGTACTCAGAATCAGAAAGCTCTGTTCATCTGCATCTGCAGGATTCTCAGGACCTGTTGGCAGGAACAGATGAAAGGCAGGCTTCAGGCAGTGATGGAAGGAGGAGCCCTCCTTCCTCCCAGAACCAGGGTACTACCAGTGACATCAGTCAGTTGTCCCAGCAGGGTACAAGCCACACCACCACCAGCACGGCAGCGTCAGGCAGTAACAGAGGGGTAGTACTTTACATAAGCCTCGCGGCTCTCTCTGGGAGTATTTCGAGAATGGCCATGAAGACTCGAG
This sequence comes from Phrynocephalus forsythii, assembly GCA_029282475.1. Lineage (NCBI taxonomy): Eukaryota > Metazoa > Chordata > Lepidosauria > Squamata > Agamidae > Phrynocephalus > Phrynocephalus forsythii. The sequence goes on along the minus strand of JAPFRF010000005.1, from coordinate 124,940,642 downwards.
GCTTGCGGTGTGTAAGAAATGCAGGGTGGTCGTGTGCAGGGGGAATGACCCCAAACACCTCTCCTCAAGTGCCTTGCGTAGCCACCTCATGCGCAGGCACCCTGGGACTCTGCTTGGGACAGTGTCAGGCCCTGGTTCCTCATCCTCAGGGAGGAAGTGGGGGGCGACTCCGGTGAAAGCTCCACTGAGAGTGGAAAGAGGCAGGCCACTTTGCAGGAAGTGGTGTCTCTGTGTGGGAGTTTTGTGAGCCAACGTACTAGGGCCAAGGCACAGGAGTCCACCACTTGTGTGGTTGGTGAAATGGTGGCCATGAACGGGTTGCCCCTCTTCTTTGTGGAGTCATCGTGATTCAGGCACCTGATGAAGCACGTGGTTCCATGGTATGAGCCTCCTTCCTGGAGGACCTTCAGCAGGCGGGTGATTCCCTCCCTTTATGAGTCCGTCAGGGACATGGTCCGGGCCCTGCTGCAGGCAGCCAGAGGAAGGAAGATCCACTTCACTTCCGACCTCTGGACCGGTGGGCACCATGGATACCTCTCTCTGACGGCTCATTGGTGGCAACCCAAGGAGGTCCTTGACACTAGGGCATCCCAAGAACAGCTGCAGGGGGAGCCACAAGGGAGCACCCCAAGAGGGTACAGGGTGGTGCGTCTCCACGCATAAAGCATGGAGGACAGTGCCAAAGGCATCCACATTGCTGAGGTCCTCATGACAGCACTGAGAGATTGGGCACCCGAGGGGCAGGTCAATCACAGAGTCATGGTTACTGACGCAGGCCGTGACATGATCATCGCGGTTAAAAGGACAGGGATCCAGGGCATCATGTGCGCAGCACACAAACTGCACCTAGTGGTGGGCAATGCAATTGGGCTGGGTACACCAAAGGACTCCTGGTGTGAGGGGACCCTGGAGACCAAGGCCTTGCTGGACAAGTGCAGGAAAATAGTCGGGCACTTCTCACGCAGCATCAAGGCATCAAGGATGATGCGTGAGAAGCAGGTGGAGCTGGGCCAACCAGAGAACGTCCTGATCCAGGACGTGACCACCCGGTGGAACTCCACCTACGAAATGGTCAAGCGCATGGTGGAGCAGAGGCAGGTGGTGGAATACATCATTTCCCACACTCCCGTGCTGCCTGAGGGAAGGGTGTTGGACATTGGTGCTACCGAGTGGCTCGCCCTTCTCCCAGATGGTGGGTATCCTGCAGCCTTTTGAGGAGACCACCCACATCCTTAGCAACTACAATGCCAGCCTGGGCCACGTACTCCCCTTGGTAAATGCCCTTCGTCAACGCCTAGAGGCCAGTATCCGGGAAGAAGCCGATCTTCTTCCAAAAATCAGGGCCTTGGCAGACAGGCTGTTGACCGGTGTGGATACCCGCCTTAGCCCACTGAGGAGGGAAAAGGTGTACCAGATGGCATGCCTGTGCGACCCTCGCGTCAAGGGTTCCCTTGCGGGCATCCCTGCGGACCTAAACTCATGGAAGACGGAGCTATGTCATCAGGTCCACAGAGCTGCCTCAAAGCAGCCCCAGGCTTTACCGAGGGTGCGAGGAACCCAGAGCGATGCAGAAGAGGAATCCTCGCAAGGGTCCTCTTCCTCCTCTACTGGAGTAGTGTACACCCAGAGACCAGGTTCATTACCAGCAGCCACCTACCTGGCCTCTTCCCTAGCCATGGCAGTCTCCTCCTCAGTGGAGGCAAGGGAGGAAGAAGAACCGGACCCTGCTCGGACCATGGTGAGGGAGTACATGGCCGAGCCCCTAGTGAAGGGTATGGATCAAAGCCTATAGAGACAAACCTCATGGCAATCTATATCCCAAGCTGTACCATCTATATCCCAAGCTATACCCTGTATTATATGGGATATTTCAGGCTATGCCTTGCAAAGTATAAGCCACACAAATTATATATTTAGAGGTAATGATGTTACTAAGCATACATATATATATATATTTCATTTATATTATTATTCACACATGTATTCTTTATTCCTGCAAACGCTTGTCAAGCCTTAAGAGAAAGGGCCCCTGTTATAATATTGGCTGAGAAAAGTAGAGATAAGACTTGGAGATCTAATTATTTTCCTATGTAGCTGTGAAAGCCTTGCACAGTTACGCCAGCTGAAGAAAATCTTATCTCTTCATTCAGCCGAGGCAACAGCACCTGCAATCCATCACTTGTCAAATTCCAGGGTCATAAAACGCTTGCAGCTCCGTGGAGCTCTGTACTAGTCAGTTCAAACAAACGCTCCAATTAAAATATTTAGCTGTTGCCAAAAAGTGCAAAATAATGATCAAGAGTACCAATTAATGTTTGATCTGTGTAACCGATGCATATGACGTAAGATGCAGATGGGAGGGGGAAAGAGTGCTGGAAAAACCTTATAAAAATATCTCCTTTCGTTTTCTGGGGGGGACTTCTCACCAGCAGAGAGTGTGGAAGTGCCCTGATTGCAATCAATAAATCTTCTTTTCTGTCTACAAAAGACTCAGATTGCTTGTTGCATTCTGCAAAGCTATTAGCACGCCGGCAATGAACCCCATAAATTGAATTCATTCCTTTCATTTGGTGGAGATGCTGGGGAATTTTGCCGCTGCTAAAGAGGCTTGTAGAGTCTGACTCAGGTCACGGTAAGAAGTCTGTGCTGATTAATTGAACCTAGTCCGGACCCTCAAATTTGTGAGGAGGTTCACTTTGTCAGCACTAGATGGGCTACCGTACATGAGAGAAAACCAAGTGCCGGCAGGAGGAATTGGAGAGGACTGCGCAAAAGAAATCTGGTAAGAAGAGAAAACTAGTTGTGGGGTGGCGTGAGTTCGAATCTAACAGCTCTGTGGAGTGGAGAAGATTGCGGATTCTTGTTGTCGGCCCCGGGGGGGGGGGGTACAGGGAGGAGAAGGGTCGGATACGACCTTAACATCCCAAGGACTAGGGGACACTGAGGGACACTACGACCCTGAAGTCCCCAAGGGAGGAGGGGGTTTTTCAGACTGAAACAGGAGGAGAAGAGCGCTGCTCTAACATCCTGGGAAAGTTTGCAAAACCCAACATCCCTAGAGTCCGCCCCCTAAGTATTTGAAACAGGAGGAGAAGAGCGCTGCTCTAACATCCTGGGGAAAATTTAGAGATATATTAATGCATGGGCATGTGGGATGGTGATTCCACTTTTGAATTTTGTATGTGTGTTTTTCAAGGTAAGGGGCTGTGCCTCTATACCCTGCGTAACCATAGGGAAGTGGCCATTCCCTGTGTCTTAAGCAGGGGCAAAGACTGGCAATCTTTGCCCCACAATACCAACGGAGTTCCACCATCTTCGTTTGATTTTAGAGAAGTTAGAAAGATCTATTCTTAGGCAAGGGATCGCAGTTAACTGGGGAAACAGAAATGTGGGAGAGTTGTGTATGGTTGCTGAATCACATGTTGGCGTGTATGATGTGCATTTGATTGTTGAGGTGCGAGTCCGTTTGATGCTTGTGTGGGAGAAATCATAGGAACACAGTTAGACCTTTAAAGTAAACCTATGGGGATAAATTAGTGCAGTTTATGCACCCCCTTTTGATGTGCGATGTGGTAACATTGGAATTCTGCCACCAGAAGTAATGATTTTAGTATTAAATGGAACATGAGTAAGCTTTAAGAAGAACCCCTCTAACTAGGATGAGGCAGGACTTTACCATCTCAAATTAAGACTCTAGCCCTCAGGGAGGACAGACCAATTATGACCTGCTAGCAAGAGGTGTGTGAATGTACAAGGACGTGCTTAGTTAATTAATATAAGAGACTAAAAACTCTGCCAACTAGGAGACCCCTCCAGCAATTTTGATAATACCAGGGGGAATATGGGCAGTGAGAAAAATACTTTTGAATACTCAGGGATAAACAACATCCCGCATATTTTGTGACTGGCTGGTCACGCAACAAAATTTACCAGCTGAAGGGATATTTTACAAGGAAAAAATCATAGGGTATCTGAGTAATGCATTTTTAGTAAAACTGGGTAGGAAACCTGAAAGATGATGGAAGGAAAGGCAGGATGGTGAACTGAAAAGGTATAGAGAAAGACAGATGAATAGAGGAAGTGGAGTAGAAGGAAGGCAGCAAGACAGAAGTGGGATGGATAGGTATGATGTTGAGGGAACGGGAGGAGAGCACGGAGCATTGAGGGGACAGGAAGTGCTAGATGGGGGATGCGTACCCTGAATTGCCTTATTCAAGCATTCAGGAGGTACTTCCATCCCCTACGCCAATGCCCAACTCCTTGGATATGGAAGCTTTAAACAGAACTAAGGGTTGCTATGCACCACATGAGGAGATAGGTAGGGACGTTATTTCTGAACTATTAATAATCAAAAGCAGGGAAATCAAATCAGGGGCTGAGCCCCTTCTGGCAGCTGGCCACGACAGAAAGTAGAATCAATGCCTTTTTTTTTCCCCTTCTCCAAAAGTAGTTAAGAACATTTGATAAAAGACCAGGCAATTTAATTTCAAACACAGGGAGATTCTCAGGACCAAACTGCCAACAACTATCCTACTGCGCAAGTCTACCTTTTTTTAGACGAAGGAAAAGTGGGGAGAAGATCTTAGTCTCTCTCTCTCTCTATCCTATCTAGGCATTATTTGCCTCCCCATAGATATAAGGTTGAAGGAAGAGAGAGAAATTCTACATGTTCACCTAAGATTTTTTTTTCTCCCTCCTGATTTAAGTAGCTCTGTGTATTCATTACAAAAGCCACGCTTCTCAAATTAGGCTTAAGCCAACAACAAGATCAATAGCCACAGAAAGGGTGAATTGCCCCTTTGTTCCAGGGCATTTCACACCTAATACATTACAGAAGTAATTACAGGAGATTATCTGCTTGCCTCAGGCTGTAAAAGGCAGCCGCGGGGGAATTTAAAAGTCTGCAGCCCCTCCTTTCTTTTTCTGCTCTCGGGGCCCCCTTGCAGGGCAAGGCAGGATAACAACTCCCAACCCCTCCTTTCTCTCCCAAGCCACTTGATAGAGCTTGGACGCAAAACTTATATTGAACACATCAACCTAATGCATGCATAGTGAAGGGAATAAACTGACCCCTAAAAGCCATAAGCCAGTAAATTTTATAGGCAATGGCCAGTAGGTCACTCCTCTCCACTTACGGGAACGACCACAATTTTCCGTGCTGCCTCAAAAGCATAGAGAGGTGGCTTCTAGCCGACTCGCAGCATTTTTTTTTTCTCCTGGATAGGGGGAGAGGGAAAGGGAGTCTATTGTTTAGAAAAGAATCCAGGAATTCGGCCCCAAAACGTCACGTTTTAATTTAATTAAACCCTTGGAATCAAACACACCTTTCAGGTATTTTTGCTAAAGAATAAGAGGTGAAAATCTTGTTATCAGAAACTTTAGAATAAAAGAATTCTTCGGAAAAAGGACATAAGAGAAACCTGATTATTTTTTTTTTTTGGATGTGACAGCACACTAAAGCCCCCTCCCCTCTTTGTAAGCTGTCCTGCAAGCATATTTTTTTTTTTTTGCCTTTGAAGTAACTTACAAGTCCATCCCAAAGCGTTACAGTTAAGGCAGGCTTAAACACTAGAACTTAAGAGGAGCCTTGCTTGCCCAACACAGTGCACAAATTTCTTAATTAGATTTTTAGAAGATCTGTTCAAACGCTACTGGGATTGTGATTTTACTTGCGATTTTAATGACTCTTTAGAATATAAGAATTATCTTTTTGCCATAGGCGGTAAAAGGCTCGCCTGGCCACTAAAATGTGCATAGTGTATTGGTGCAGCTTTTAAATCACACCTGGTCTCAGGAGCTCCCCTGAGGAAAATGAGGCTTATTTTCTTTTTAGAAAACAATATGGACTTAACGATTTTCTTTTTCCTTTTTTTTGTGCACATGAAACCTGTATGTAAAGGGCAAGATTCCCTATTTTAAAGGATGGCTCTGCAGTGCACATTATTACTTTGTTCCAAATTTCACAGGGAGCCTAGTAGTGTGGTTATGGAATATTGTTCCAGCTGAACTTGTGCAAAACTACTGAAGTGCAGCTGTGTACTATGGCTTTTTTTTTTCATAGACTGCACTACACTGTGCCATAGAAATCTGCACACAGTGTACTGCATGTAGCACTATCACACCTGGAGATCTGCAGATTGCTTGGCCATTCTTGTGTGTGTTTGCTTGTTTGTCTGTCTGTCTGTCTGTCTCTTTCCACACGGGAAGACGCTGGAGGAAACACCCTGTTTTGCATCTCATGGATATTCTGCCAGCTACACCTTTTTGTTGTCCCCGTGTAGGAGAGCAATTTGACTTGGGGATGGGATCTGTGGTTGATTAGGGACACCTGAGCACCTACACCTTGCAAGCGCTCATTGGGGCCAGCTGAACTTGTGCATATCTCCTGATGTGCAGAGGTGTCCTCATCATAGACCCCCCCCTTACTTCACGTACTGGTTTTACGAAGAGGGAAGCCTCAATCTGCCTTTTACGACATTTTTCTTTCCCGAGACTGTCAGATAGACTATACCACCCTGCCTGGCAGCACAAGGACAGCTGAGGGGCCATTTTGTGTGTGTTTGTGTTCTGTGTTTGTCTGTTTGTGGTCGTGTGTCTGTTCTTCTCTTACCCAGGTACATCCTGGAGGACGGGCTTTGCTCTGGGAAAACGCCCACCCGTTCTTTATTTTTGGATCATGGAGTCGGTCGGGTTTGGAAAGCTGACGCCACCGGTCGTAGATGCTCAGATGGGGACCCTCCTGCCCTCCATTCTGCCATCCCTCCTGGACCTCCCCTCCCCGCCTTTGATGCCTTTGATGATGCCATCTTCGTGATAACTTCGCTCCCGCGAGTTCGATCGATGTGGGCTCCAGGATCCAGTGATGTCAGCCTTTTCACCCAGCGTGACCCGCACCCGCGACCGAGAGGGAGTGAGGCCTGACCGGTGACGCCTTCTGCCCTCTGCTGTAGATTGCCCCTATGCCTTAGATGACTTCACCCTGGACGGCGGGCGACAACATGAACCTGACCTGTGGTCACCGCATCCTTGCCCGTCCTTCCCCAGATGACAGCGTGCGTTTGATACTTCGGAGGGTCCCAAAGCAGCCTGCGGATTCACTTTCAACTCAGGTTGACAGATTAAAATCCTGTCTTCCTGCCTCTCATTTTCTTTTTCTTTTTTCTTTTCTTTTCTGTTTGTTAATGGGGGGAGAGAGTGGGTCTGAAACAGCCACTGACTCTTGTTTTGGATTGCGGCCAACAGACTTCACGTCTGCAATTTAACCCCCTTTTCACCGGGACAGAGACTTGGGGTTTAACTACTGCTTTCAGACCTTCATTGATGCCTGTGCGCGTGCCTGGATCACCATGAACTTGTGTTGCCACACACGCACACACCAGCCTCCCAGCATCCGACAAGTGAGCGCTTATTTTTTTTTCCTGCGCACGGTAGGCTCCAGAGCAACTTTACATATTTACATTACCCTGTGCTCTATTATGATATTGTTTATTGTCTATTATTGATAGTCACTGTGAAAACTCTTACTGAAGTGCTTCTCTGGATGTGCCTTTTTATGTAATGATCATGCTTTGCCACTGAAAATGCTTTTTACTCACAAAGCATTGAGTGCCAGAGATTATGACTTGCCTTTCTATGCAATTTGTATTGAATGAGAGACATTTTGGTGCCCATGGGTGTTCACGAGCCTTTATACCAAAGAAAAAAGTGGCTTTATGAAGTAGCTATATCTACATTATTTTCTTCACCAAAGACACTGATGAACTAATCTTGGCCCCATGTTTACGGGCAGATTTTTTTGTGTGTGTGTAAACTATCAGCCACAGGGACATTTCTGACCGGATTTCAACGGCTCATTCATGACTTTACCATGAGAATGTATGGCGCAAGGTGGGTTTTCTAAGCACCATCTAGATGTGTCTTATGCCTCTTTCAGCCTTCATGATATGTATGTTACCTTTATTTAGTATCATTGCAAATGTCTATCATTTGAGAATGCACACACAACTGGGTGATTCTGCACAGCCTGCTATTATCTGAGTTTGAATGCACACCACACACACCTAAATAAGGTTGGAAAAAACCTGGCAAAGTAGCCTGGCCCACATATTTCCTTGGTGGGCTAAGAAGGGCATATTTTCCTTATAAGTATTTGGTTTGCAAAATGAACCTACAGTGTGGTGCTTTGTTAGAATTCAGGGTTCTCAGCCTGACTACCAAACACACAAACACGATATCTCACATGTGCACTGCTGTGGCAGGCAAATTTATTTGGGTTTCATGATTGTCCTAAAATAAGGTAATGAACAAATCTGCTGTTTAAAGCATGTTTAATTATCGCTTTGGGACGGGGATCGTGATATCCAAGTCTATCACAATATTATCAAAAATTCTTATGCCAGCCCCCTTCAAAAGTTGAGAATTTGGGATCCTTGAGAAGTGTACAACATGGCCTGGGAGGTTACCTTATACTGCTGTGACCACGATGCATTTCTCCAACAGGGGGAACTTAAATGCTGTGGTCCATGGAACATATCCATCCGTTGCAGTCTGTGGGTCTGACCAGGGGGGGTCTTCTTACATCCCAAGCATGGCAACACTTCATCTGTTAACTTAACATTTTACTCTAGAAAGTGCCTAGTGGATTAAGGGGTATTTCTTTGTCATTCACCTGTTCAAATGCGTCCCTCACCATGAGACGCCACAAATCATGTTGTGATACTTCATTTTTTTGAACTGTGCCTATAAGCCCTTTGGGAAAACAGAGTGGGAAAAGTTTTCCTGGCAGCACTGCCTACACTCTCGTCAGGAACACTGAACAATCCCTGAGCCATGATGACACCCCTCTCCAAGGGAATGAATGGTAAGCAGGGAAGCTCAAGCAATATTCACGCTTCTGTACATACACCTTTGATATGTCTCTTTGTCCCTTACCAGTCTATCACAGGAGCCATAGGGGCAACCTATGGAGAATTTACTGGCGTAAATTTCCATAACGCGTCACGGGCGAGTGAAGGGTATGGATCAAAGCCTATAGAGACAAACCTCATGGCAATCTATATCCCAAGCTGTACCATCTATATCCCAAGCTATACCCTGTATTATATGGGATATTTCAGGCTATGCCTTGCAAAGTATAAGCCACACAAATTATATATTTAGAGGTAATGATGTTACTAAGCATACATATATATATATATTTCATTTATATTATTATTCACACATGTATTCTTTATTCCTGCAAACGCTGGTCAAGCCTTAAGAGAAAGGGCCCCTGTTATAATATTGGCTGAGAAAAGTAGAGATAAGACTTGGAGATCTAATTATTTTCCTATGTAGCTGTGAAAGCCTTGCACAGTTCGCCAGCTGAAGAAAATCTTATCTCTTCATTCAGCCGAGGCAACAGCACCTGCAATCCATCACTTGTCAAATTCCAGGGTCATAAAACGCTTGCAGCTCCGTGGAGCTCTGTACTAGTCAGTTCAAACAAACGCTCCAATTAAAATATTTAGCTGTTGCCAAAAAGTGCAAAATAATGATCAAGAGTACCAATTAATGTTTGATCTGTGTAACCGATGCATATGACGTAAGATGCAGATGGGAGGGGGAAAGAGTGCTGGAAAAACCTTATAAAAATATCTCCTTTCGTTTTCTGGGGGGGACTTCTCACCAGCAGAGAGTGTGGAAGTGCCCTGATTGCAATCAATAAATCTTCTTTTCTGTCTACAAAAGACTCAGATTGCTTGTTGCATTCTGCAAAGCTATTAGCACGCCGGCAATGAACCCCATAAATTGAATTCATTCCTTTCACTACAACCCCTCACCTTGGACCCACTGCACTATTGGGCCAGAAAGGCAGACATCTGGCCTGCTCTTTTGACTCTGGCATTGGACCTCTTGTCCATTCCACCCACCAGTGTCCAGAGTGAGCGTGTCTTCTCCCACATGGGAGATGTCCTGAGGCCACGCCGCTCATGTCTGGACCCAGGGACCGTGGAAAGGTTGACTTTCATCCGGTTCAACCTCTCCACGTTGGGGTTGCCCCAACATTCCAACCCGTAGGTCCACTCCTCAGTCATTCGTCCACCGGTTCCAAACCAATCATGCCTCCCTTGCTCTAACATCCCCGACTACCTGCATGTATGCCTGCCTGCCTGCCTGCCTGCCTGCCTGCCTTCCTGCATTCTCACTCAATTTGAAGGGTTAAATAATTACTGCCCAATTTTTCTAAGCCTTGCCTGGCTCCAAACCAGGGAGGACCACTCAAAGTTTAATTTTGAAGGGTCAAAATAAGAGGGGTGGAACTGGAAAGTCACTTGCGGCCTATTATAGCCAGAAAATAGGTCAGGGACGGGAATAATCCTTCTTAGCACTCCTGCTTCCCAACTTCGACTGCCTACCTACCACCATGTCTCCTCTCCTGGGTTGACGAAACTCTGTCTCCTGGCGTGACAAATCTGTAGGCTGCCCACAATGTAAACTCCCTTCACTTGGTGTATACAATGGTTGCACTAATCCTGGCACCCAAAACTAGCTGCCGTGCTACAGCTTGTCCCTGCCACTCAGCTTTAGCAGCCCGACTATGGCTTGTGGAGTCGAGGACAATTTGAAAACACACAGAGACTTGCCGTCCCTGGGCAGGGACCAGGGACTTTTGAGCCACCATTGCACTGCTGTTCAGGAGGAAGAAGAGAACATCTAGACACACAGAGAGAGGAACTGTGTAGGACGAAAGGATGCTGGTAGATGAGCCATGGCCCAGGAAAAATGTCTGCAGGTCAAAGGATCCGGTCGTGGCCTGGAGTGATCCTTAGAGCACCCACCTGGTGATGACACCAAGATGGCCCTTCTCTCTGGAGAAGGGATGATGACTGGCTGACTCTCAGCCACAAGGTTGCAAAAATGCAAAGCCACAGTAGTACACCCTTACCAGCAGCAATGAAACAGACAACACTGCTGTGGTTGCAGCCGTGCAAACTTGCCCTATTATCAACCCCATCCAACCAATGACTGTATACCTCCCATCGTAACATTCCCCAGCCCAACGCAGTTGTGCCTAGCTGTCTGTTGTATGACTGCTTGCCTGAATGCCTGAATGCTTTGTCTGCCTTCCTTCCTTCCTTGTCTGCCTGACTGCCTGTAATCCCGCTCCATGCATGGAGCTAATAAGGGCTACCTAATTAGCAGTTTTTATAGGGGTTTCCTGGTCCTCTTTATTGCAGCCCAGGAAGGTTTCCTTCTAGGGTCAGTGTAGGCCCAATATTTCCCCACTGGCCATGGCTGGTCTGAGTGTACTACACCCTAAATACCTGCCTACCTCGATGGCTTCCTCCCTTCCCTGGGTTTTGGAGCCACTCTGCTTACAAAGTGCTGAGATGCACTTTAAAACAACCTACCTCAGAGACTGATTAGCAGGGGCCTAGCTCTCCTTTCTGCCTTAAAGAAAAGGCCCTGTTCTCCTGCATCCACTCTGTATCCTGTCCTGGGTTGATGAAACTCGGTCTCCTGGGGTGTAAACTCACTCCTGCCTCTAACTGGCGGAAAATCCATAGGACAAGGCGGGGAGAATCCCTCCTTGCACTCCACCCTCCCTGCATGCATCCAGTCTGTCTCCACTCCGGGCTGATGGAACTCTAGCCTGGTCTCCAGACAGTTCCCTACCCTATCCTCTGTAAGAGGAGGGTAGGAAAGTCACTCTGGCCTAAAGACTGAAACAATCCCTCCATTCTGGCACTTTGGCTTTGTTCCTTCCCTAGCCTGGGTGGGTACCCTGCCAGGCTGCCTCCCTACCTGCAAGCCAGACTTCCTGCTTCCCTCCCTGCCTGCCCGCCCGCCCGCCCCTCTGCCTACCTGCCTGCCTTGGAGGAGGCCTTCCAGGTGCTTCTCCAGCCTATCAGCGGCTCAGTGCTTCGTGTTAAGCCTCCGAGTCGAAATGCGGCCTATCGGCCAGTCTCCTCGACTTGCCCAGGCAGCAACCCTGACTGCTCCCACCTCCATTGACTTTGGGCTGTAAGAGGCGGAAAATCACTTGGGGAGACCAACTTTAACAGGCACATCAAATATTTTGCATTGGGGGAATCTGTCCCCTGACATGGGGGGGGGAGGCACTCTGGATGGTTACAGTCCAGATTTGGAAATCCCTTGGACAAGGAGGGGAGATTCCTTCCTGGCACTCTGGCTTCCCTGCGTGGAGTCTGCCTCCTCGGTTGGAGATACCCGGTCTCCTGGGTAGGCAAAACTCTGGCCTCCAAAGGCAGAAGCAATCTCTTCCCTGGCACTCTGGCTTTGTGGCTTCCCTGTCCTGAGTAGGCAAAACTCTGGCCTCCAAAGTAGGCGGCTGAAGCAATCCCTGGCACTCTGGCTTCGTGGCTTTGCTGCGTGCATGGACTTTGTCTCCACTGGGTTGGTGGAACTCGGTCTCCTGAGTAGACAAAACTCTGGCCTCCAAAAGGTTTGAAAAAGTTTAAATCCCTTCCCTGGAAACTTCCTGGCACTATGGGTTCCGTGAGTCGACTGTGTCTCCTGGGTTGGAGAAACCCGGTCTCCTGTCTAGCCTAAACTCTGGCCTGGTCTCAAGGCAGTTCCCTACCCTATCCTCTGTAAGAGGAGGGTAGGAAAGTCACTCTGGCCTCTCAACAGCTGAAACAATCCCTCCCTTCTGGCACTTTGGCTTTGTGCCTTCCCTAGCCTGCGTGGGTACCCTGCCTTCCTGCCTTCCTACCTGCAAGCCAGACTTCATGGACTTTTCTAATTCTGAAGAAATCGAGAAAAAGATGCCACTTCGGCTTAATGGCTTCCCTGCGCAGACTCTGCCTCCTGCGTTGGCAGAAGTATAGCCTGGTCTCCAGGCTGTTCCTTAGTACCCTATCCTCTATTACCCTATCCTAACCTATCCTCTCAATTTCTATTTCTATTGCTATTACCCTAACCCTTTTTTATTTGTATTTGTATTTGTATTTGTATTTCTATTTCTAGTACCCTATCCTCTAAATGAGGAGGATAGGAAAGTACTTTCCTGGCCCTCTGGCTTCCCTGCGTGGACTGTGTCTCCTCTGTGATGGAGAAACTCGGTCTCCTGGGTATGCAAATCTGTGGCCTCCAAACTAGGCAGCTGAAACAATCCCTCCCTAAACTTCCCTGGCACTCTGGCTTCGTGGCTTTCCTGCGTGGACTGTGTCTCCACTGGGTTGGTGGTGGAACTCGGTGTCCTGAGTAGGCAAAACTCTGGCCTGGGTTCGCTTGGGTGATACAAAATGGTGGGGTGAAAGTACTGTTGGGTACTGATACAGCTTGTCACCCGATGGCAGCCGTGCAGCAGCTTGCCCCTGCCGGATTTAGCAGCCTCTAGTACCCTATCCTCTACTACCCTATCGATCCTATAGTACCCTAGTTTCCTCTAAATTTCTCTTTCTCTTTCTAGTACCCTATTCCTATTTATTTTTCTATTTGTATTTCTATTTCCATTTCTATTTCTATTTCATGTACCCTATCGTCTATGAGGACGATAGGAAAGTAATTCCCTGGCCCTCTGGCTTTCCTGCGTGGACTGTGTCTCCACTCGGTTGGTGGAACTGGGTCTCCTGGGTAGGCAAAACTGTGGCCTCCAAAGTAGGCGGCTGAAACAATCCCTCCCTAAACTTCCCTGGCACTCTGGCTTCGTGGCTTTGCTGCGTGCGTGGACTGTGTCTCCACTGGGTTGGTGGAACTGGATCTCCTGGGTAGGCAAAACTGTGGCCTACAAAGGCAGAAACAATCCCTTCCCTGGCACTTTGGCTTCGTGGCTTCCCTGCGTGGACTCTGCCTCCTTGGTTGGCGGAACCCAGTCTCCTGGGTAGGCTAAACTTTGGCCTCCCAAAGGCTTGGAAATGTTGAAATCCCTTCCCTAGAAAACTTCCTGGCACTCTGGCTTCCCTGCGTGAGCCACCTTTGCATTGCTGTTCAGCAGGAATTTGAGTACATCTAGACCCACAGGAACTGTGTAGGACGAAATGTTGCTGGTTGCTAGGCCACGGCCTAGAGAACTTCCCTGCCCCTGGCACTCTGGCTTCGTGGCTTTCCTGCGTGGACTGTGTCTCCACTGGGTTGGTGGAACTGGGTCTCCTGAGTTGGCAAAACTGTGGCCTCCAAAGTAGGCGGCTGAAACAATCCCTCTCTAAACTTCCTTGGCACTCTGGCTTCGTGGCTTTGCTGCGTGCGTGGACTGTGTCTCCACTGGGTTGGTGGAACTGGGTCTCCTGGGAAGGCAAAACTCTGGCCTCCAAAGTAGGCGGCTGAAACAATCCCTCCCTCAAGTTCCCTGCTGGCGCTCTGGCTTCGTGGCTTCCCTTCGTGGACTGTGTCTCTCCACTGGGTTGGCGGAACCCGGTCTCCTGGGTAGGCAAAACTCTGGCCTGGTCTCCAGGCTGTTCCCGAAAAGCAGCAGCAGCAGCATAGTTTGCTGCTGGTTCACCCTTGTAATCCACCTCCCCAATCTTCCTCACTCCGGCCTCAAAGAGGCAGGAAATCCCGAGGGCAAGGAGGCACCAGGCTGTTCCCTACCCTATCCTACAAATAAGGAGGGTTGGAAAGTCACCAAAGGCGGCAGAAACAATCCCTTCCCTGGCACTCTGGCTTTGTGGCTTCCGTGCGTGGACTCTGCCTCCTGGGCGGAACTCGGCCTCCTGCATTGGGGGAGAACCTGGCCACTGAGCCCTGTTTGGAATTTGGAAATCAAACACAGCTGCCCACACAAAGGCCGTTACTTCCCTGGCGCTCTGGCTTCATGCAACCCCTCCTTTCTGTGTGGATCGTGTCGTTTCAGTCCGCATGCCCCTCCTTTTTGGCTGCGATGCCACCCCGACCACACCCCCTTTACCGTGCTCCAACCGGGGGAAAGTGGTGCCCCTGCCAGTTGCTGGAATCTTTTCGCTTCGTGGCTCCCAACGTGACGTGTGGACTCCGTTTTTTTTATTTTTATTTTTAAATATCCAAACTCTCCAAACGACCCTTTCGGCTTCCAAACTGAAGATGCCTCCAAAGAAGCAGTAGCTGCGCGCATGCCTCCCTCCGAGTTCCCTGGCGCCCTCAAGCCCGATCACCTCCGTCCCCTCGTGGGACGCCTGGGAGTTCCGCTGCCGGGCGATCCGGTCGGGTCTGCATCAGAGGGAGGACTTGAAAAAATCTCTGGCGCACACCCTCCGGGAGCCAGAAGGGAATGGGGAGGGAGGAAAGACGCATCCAAAGGGGAGAGGTTGGCAAGAGTCCCTTACCCTGCTGGCTTTCAAGTCTCCCCATGTAAGGGGGTTCAAGCCCGCTTCTCTCCACCACCAGATTAGACACATAACCAGCTCTGTGAAATGACAGCCAAGTATTGATGCATCAATACTCTTTTTTTTTTAAAGGATGGGAACAAGCGAAACGTTGCAAAGCGGCGTCCCTAATGCGAAGGGAGCACTGAGGTTGTGGTCGATTCGGTAGTAAAAATGCTCCTGGGCGTGAGCACTGATAAACAGGGGTGGATCGGGGGAGACCACATGACCGCCACTGAGCCCTGTTTGGAAGGTCGGTTGGAAATCAAACACAGCTGAAGTAACGGCCATAGAGTGGTGGACTGACCTCCAGGGTTTTCTGGAGGGCCTCCATTGGCTCCTGAATTTGATCCTTGGGGATTCTGCCTGCCAGCTCCTTGGGATACTCCAGCTGGCGATGATTCCCCGAGAGGTTGAGGGGAACTGTATTGGGAATTGGGGCAGAAAGTGAGAGGAGGGGCACTCATCCGGATGAGTGGGGCGGGGGGAAGCATCTGTCATGCCTCTACCAGACTGAATCTCTGACCGCTAGTTGACCAGGGTGGCATTTGCTTGGCTTTATAAGGAGTGTCATTGGAGATGGGGACATTGAGAGGAGTAGACCCTCATCAAGATTTGGGGGAGGAACGGAATACTGTGTCTCCTGCTGCCTCTGAGAGGTGGAGGGGAAATGGGATGGATAAAGGCTTCAAAAAAAAAAGTATAACAGGCAGCCAGACCAAGTGGTGTGGCCGGTTCAGTTAGCAGTTGAACAAGAGAAAAAGAGAATATTGCATTCTGCCCACTTTGTTTGCATTATTGCATAGGATGCAGTGTTATACTATGATATATTTAATATATTATTCATCAGTTTAAAGTGTTTTCTGCCTGCTCTGGGTCATTGCGGGACGCCCCCATGCTCTGGGAAGTCAAATCACGCTAAATCGCGGTAGAAACGACAAACGACAAACGAAAAGTCGAAATGAAAGTTTTCGAAAAATTTCGCGACAAACGGAAACCGAACGAAACGGACCTGTTCCAACAAACGAAAAACCGAAACGTCATTTTTCCTAGTCGTGCCCATCTCTAAGTACAACAATACAATATAACCTATTATTAAAAAAAGGAAGAAAAGAAGTAAAAATTAATTATTCAACAGTTTGATAGTACTTGGAAAGAAACTATCTTTATATCTAGTTGTCCTAGTATGCAATGCCCTAAAACGTTGCCCTGAGGGTAACAATTGAAACAGATGATGTCCAGGATGTGTGGAATCTGTATATATTTTCATCGCCCTCTTTTTAGCTTGTGTGGTATACAATTCCACAATAGATGGCAAATTAGTAACAATAATTTTTTCTGCAGTTCCAATTATCCTTTGAAGTCTATATCTGTCCTGCTTAGTCGCAGAACTAAACCAGACAGTTATAGAGGAACAGATGATAGATTCAATAACACCTCTATAGAATTGAATAAACAGTTCTTTTGGCAGTCTGAACTTCCTAAGCTGACGCAGAAAGTGGGGAATCATAGAATCATGATGTTGGAAGGGGCCTATAAGGCCACCAAGTCTAACCCTCTGCTCAAGGCAGGAATACAAATTTATGCATACCTGCCAAGTGGTTGTCTAAAATTCTCTTGAATGTCTCCAGTTTTGGAACACTTACCACTTCATGATGCCATGGGTTCCATTGTCGTACTGCTCAAACAGTCAGGATATTCAACCAAAATCTGGCTTCCGGTAATTTGGACCCATTGTTGCATATCCTGCACTCAGGGGTGTCTTAGAACATATCCCGCCCCACATCTTTTTGTTGTTGCTTTCATTGTCCAGCTAGTAAATGTGGTTTAATCTGTTCCCATTGCCCTGACACTGCTTTTGTCTGCTTTCTCCCAGTAGGATTACCTGACCCAAGGCAAAGGTGTGTCAATCAAGTGTCCCTTGTCTCCAATTTAGCTGGTTCTCTCTCTTTTTTTTTAAAAAAATAAGGATTTCAATACACCACTGGATCCAGTTGCACTTAGTACTAAATGTTAAACAAGCAAGCAAGCAAGCAAGCAAGCAAGCAAGCAAGCAAGCAAATAAATAAATAAATAAATAAATAAATAAATAAATAAAGAGGGTGATGGAAATTGCCAGTTAGCTGACCCCTTTAGGTAGCTTTTGCTGTTGGAACCCCATGCAAACTGAGCTCTCTGCCTCTACCCAGCTGTAAATTGTTGTCTGCAATGATTTCAGCTCAAAAAACTGTTTTTAATTAAAGCACTCTACATAAGGCTGCCCTTGGAAACAGTACAGAAGCTTCAGGATGTCTACAATGTGACAGCCAGACTACCAGAGCAAGCTGATTTAACCTTACACACTCAGTCTTGACATACCTTCATTGACTCCCCATCACTCTCTGTGCTCAATTCATATCATCAGTGATATGAGGGACATTAAATATAATTAAAATTTAAAAGTCCCCTCCCCTCTTGAGCTCTGAGAACAGATGGTAGTAAAATAAGGTGCTAACAAGTGCTGATTGGCAGTTTCTCTCTTTCTCTCTTTTTAGCTGGTCTTCTAAGGGCCTTTTCACACGACCCCTAAGATCCGCTGGCCACTTAAATTCGGACCAGAGATCTTAGGGGTTTGTCGCTGTTCCTGCCTTTCCACCCCCTCCACACTCGTGACTGCTGGCTGCGTGAGGGGAGGGAAAAAAAAAAGGAAGAAAAGCATGCCACTCACCTCCGTTCTGCCATCCCGGCACTGCATTCAGATCTCTTAAAGGGGCGGGAGGCAAAAAAAGAACAAACAGAAGCAAGGAGAGCCTGGCAGTCACTACTGTTATATCCGCATCAGGAATTTTCACCCTCCTAGAGCAGGTACCTGAAAAGTGCGCTGGAACGCGCTTAGGTGGGCGTGGTCGCACTTAATTATCTGTAAACTCCGGAGCTGGTGGGGAAATAATTTTAAGCTCCGGAGCTGGGAGCCATTTGCCGCGGAGTTTAGGGGTCGTGTGAAAAGGCCCTAAGTCCTCTAACAAAAGCCTGTTTCAGCACTCAAGCAAAACTAGAGATGGGCACAAACTGACAGTTCAGTGATTCGTGCTGGTTCATCTGTTAGACAAACAGGTGTTTGCTGCTTCCCAGTCTCATCTCCTCTGGTGGGAACCCACTCAGATGCATCACCCTGACTTCCCTAACCTACCTCATGTGGGAGCGACCTCTGATGGGGACCTGCTGGAGCAGACAAAGCTCAGAATTGCCAAACACCTGTTCAACTGAAGAATGAACCAGCACGAACCACCGAACCGGCCATTCGTCCCTATCTCTAGGTGTCTCCTTAAAAAGATGAGGAGGGCAAAAATGGTTTGGAGGCGAGAGGTGCTTGGTTGAGAGAAACTTACAACCCTGTGAGTGCCCCTTTGCTTTGCACGAGGTGATCACACTGGTATAAAATAGACAAAAGCGATATCAAACTGATGGCAAAAAGTTGAAACCACGCCTACTGGTTGAACAATAACAACAATTTTACAGTGGGCTTTTCTACATTAAGTTTTACATTAAATTAGGAATTGACTTAACCTATTGGATCTGTACATGATTGCGCTGTCATCCTCTGACCTTATCCTCATCCTGATCCCTAACTTTTCATTCGAGCTGAACAACTTCCAGAGGTCATACCCATACACTCCTTTGCCCTCAATTCTCTCTATATTTTTCTTCTAAAAAGACATTCTTCAAAATTAAAAAAAAAAAGCCTCTTCATGCCATCTAGTGGGCAATGGTTTTTTACAAAATGGAATTGGGATGATAGAGGAAGTTCCCAAATTGGGTGACATTGCTTTCCATACATTCTGGAGGGCACCTAGGGAGCTTTACGTTCCTATTCCTGTTATTTGAGTTTGATGCTGTGAGGCAGCCCCTTGAACCTGAGTAGCTCTCTGTTTTAAAGATTTACCACTACTTTGAGGAGAAAACTGGAGGTTTTTTTCAGTGGCTGGGTTTTCCAAGATCTTCTTAAAACTGGCTGCCAATCAGCTATCAGGCACAATTCAAGGTGCTGGCCTTGACCTACAAAGCACTGTATGACCTGGGTCCAAGCTACCTCAAAGATTGAATCTCACAGTATGAACTGACTCGGGTGTTAAGGTCATCAGGAGAGGCCCTTCTCTCAATCCCACCACCCTCACAGGTACGACTTGTGGGAACCCATGAAAGAGCCTTCTCAGCTGCTGCACCCAGACTCTGGAACTCCCTCCCACTAGAAGCCAGGACTACCTCATCTCTGTTGTCCTTCCAGAAACAGGCAAAAGCCTATCTCTTCAGACAAGCTTTCCCTGAATGATGGACTACCATTATGTGTCTTTTATATGAATCTATAGGTTCACATAGACTTTTGTGTTTATAACTACTTATAAACTTGTAGCTTTAATGTAATGTTGTCTATTAATGCTGTAAGATGCCCCTCAATTCCTTGTTCTCAATACTTGAACATGTCTTAATTGTATTGGACTGTATATTATCCCTCATTACTGTAAGCCGCCTTGGGTCCTTTTCCAAGGAGAAAGGTGGGGTAAAACACTCTAAAATAAAATAATAAATAAAATAAAGCAATGCCTTAGTAGTTTAGGTTCTAGAAAGGGGGGCATGATAGAATGATACATTGTGATGTAGTACCTTTTTAATTACCCTTCAATGTTTTCCTCTTTGAAGGGGCATTTAACAGTACTATACCCCTCAAGTGAGATATGGTTTTGTAGACTTGTGTGCTTGCACTTCAGAAAAATTTACATTTGATAGGCATTCAACTGTTCACACCAACCATGTTTTTAACCGGGGAGCTGTTCTGATTTCCACCAGAGTCTAAAGCCACCTATCCCATGTCCCTTTAAATGCAGATCAAATTGTGTCTAAAAATGTTATCCCCACGGCCACTGGGCTTTTTGGAAAAAAAAGAAAAGAAAAAGAAACCCCAGTAACGCCCCCTTAAGCGAGGTTTCCAAGACCTATCGGAGAAGTAAGGAATTTTTTTGTCTCACTTAAAAATCCACCTTTTAAAGAGGCAGACATTGTGGGAGCGCGTAGATGATCCCAGGTTTCGTTTATTTTATTTATTTTTTCTCATAGCACCAACTGGCTGTTCCTGGGGCTGGTTGGCGCTATATTTTTCCCCCCCATATGCCAGTCAGCTGGTCCTCTGGGTGGTCTGGTGCTTTTTAATTTTATTTTTTTCAATTTCCCACCCCCCCTAGCACCAGCCAGCTGGCTGGTCGGTGCTGTTTTTTTTACTCCCCCCCTCCAGCACCAGCCAGCTGATCCTCCAGCTGGTCTGGCACTTTTTTCTTCTTTTTTCTTTTTATCCACCCCCCCCCCAGCACTGCTCAGCTGGCCTTTTTCTTTTACTTCCTTCTTTGTGGGAACTGCTATCCCACATCTTCTGTCATGTGATCAGAGAAGGAGGAAAAGCCCTTCAGAAGATCAGGATCTTCCCCAGGTGAGACAGCAGCTTAAATGTACCTCAGAACAGCGCTTTCTGGGAAAACCAAAATGGCAGCCATTCCTTTTTCTCGACTCCAAAGAGCTTCATCTAACTGCTTTCCTTTAATGCAGCAACATATTTTTTCATGTATTTAGTTATTTAAAATGTTTTTACCTCATCTTTCTCTTTAAAAGGCATTATTTGAGGATGTAATAAGTGAGAAATGGCTATTGTCACCTAACATAGTCCTATTGTTTTCACAAGATACAGACGTTTAGTTTCTGTTGTTCAACTTACTGTTTATCACTAAATTAATGAATCACATCCATGCTCTCATGTGAATTGGATGAAGAATTAAAATATAGCTGTGACAAGTTGGCACCACCAGAGTGGCATCTCTCTCCATGTCTCCAAATGCTCAACTAGACACAAGTAATAGTTTGTCCCCCGTTCTTTCTCAACTTTTGGCAAACTTTTGGAATAAGATCATAAAGTCCAAAAATAGATGATAGCTTTATAGATTACTAAAAACCGTACAATAAACAAGCTTTCATGGATTAAAAGTACTTAGGTTTGAACCAGCTTAAAGTCCAAATGTACATGGCAAGACGGATAGCGAAAGGCCAGTTGCTCTTAGATGTTCAACACAGCAGTTCTTGGCATGATCATAGAATCATAGAATCATAGAGTTGGAAGAGACCTCAAGGGCCATCTAGTCCAACCCCCTGCCATGCAGGAACCCCATCACAATATTTCTGACAGATGGCCATCCAGCCTCTGCTTAAAAACCTCCAAAGAAGGAGACTCCACCACCCTTTGTGGCAGCATATTCCACTGCCGAACAGCTCTAACTGTCATGAAGTTCTTCCTAATGTTTAAATGGAATCTCTTTTCAAATGGAATCTCTGATGGTTTTCGCCAGGCTGATTAGTCTATTAGATGGAAGTCAGGAATCTGGTTGCTTTTTTATAGCGATAGCTTAGGCAGCTGTGGAATGAGTGAAAGAACGCGGTTTTCCAAACAGAGAAAGGCCATGTGCCTATCCCACACCTCATCCTTGTTTGAGAAATAAGTATGTCCCAGGTTGGCAGGGCGGACAGGCGGGCGGTTTTGCACAGGGAGCCTGAGTCCTCTATCTGAGAACTGGGGGTGGACATTCTGTAAACTCACTAAGGTTTCCAGCAGCAGTAGCAGGAACAGCTGGGGATGATGGGTGGGTGTTGTCTTGCCTAACTCGAAGTTCCTGGTGTGCAGAAGGCTGGTATGGGCAGTGGGTGGAACTTGACACGGGCAAACCCCTTATGGACCTGGGTTGGTACAAACCAAAGTCAACTGTATGGGATGTGAGATTCACCGTGGAACACGAAACCAGAGAAGTGCGTACATCAGGTTTCTCACTGAGGTTCTCCAGTGGTATTCAAAAAACAAAAAAAAACCAAAACAACAAAACCAGAAAGGAGGCACAGGGCGGGAGGAGAAATAAATTAAGTCCAACTCTTTGCTCTCTGGCCCCATGGTGTGCTGGAGGTGAAGGCATAAAGCGCTGAGCTCTTATCTGATGGAGCGGGCCGAGCTCTGCCAAAGCTCCTTGCTATCAGCTGGAGACACATGTGCAATTGGCAGAGCTTCTGGGAAGGAACAATACAAACAGTCTTCATTGTGGAGTCAACAATGCTGGGAGAAGGGAGCCCCGTGGGCTGTGGGCCGCCTGCGAGCCTCTCTGCAGGCGATCCCGAGCCAGGAAGATGCTGTCAAAATCAAACACTGGAGATGGCAGATTTCTGGAGCATGGCGTCTTCCCCCCTCCCAACCTGCTCTCCCTCTCTCTTTTTTTCTTTTTTTCTTTTGGGTTTGTTCCCAAAGGAAAATTCTTCCTTTGGGAATGATTCGGAGTCAACAATATGAAAGCAACAAGCTTTTTTCCCCCTTCATAAAAGAAATTGTGGTTATGGTTGTTGGTGAGCTTAAAATAAACTGCTGTTGCCAGCCGGTTTAGGGAAGTCAATCTATCGGCCAAGGTGCTAGTTCTCACTCCAGCTGACTGAAGGGCAGATATCGGGAGCTCTAGAAAAACTGAACAATGGCAAGTCAATGTAATGGACCGTATGCTTCTGGCATTTTTTCTTTTCAAGAAAATACATAGGTATATGTTTGAAATATATTTGATTTAACACAACTCTGAATCCTGGCATTTTAAAGATTTAAAATTATCTTACATTTCCAAACCAATTGTTTCAAAGAGAAGATACAGGATTTTTCCATGTATAAGACTATATTTTATCTAAAATTGTTAGACTAAAAATTGAGGGTCATCTTCTATACGGAAGTTAGCTGAGGAGAAAACCACACTGTTGCAAAACTGTAATTTTGGGTTGGAAAAGTGGGGAGATCTTATACTTGGGAGCATCTTATAGATCAGTGGTTCTCAACCTGTGGGTCCCCATATGTTCCTGGACTGCAACTCCCTAAAGTCTTCATCACTAGCTGAGCTGGCCAGGATTTCTGGGAGTTACAGTTCAGGAACATCTGGGGACCCACAGGTTGAGAACCACTGTTATAGATGGAAAAATATAGTATTGCATAGAACAAATTTCTTAGTTTATTTATTTATTTAATTATCTATCTATCTATCTATCTATCTATCTATCTATCTATCTATCTATCTATCTATCTATCTATCTATCTATCTATCTATTTATTGGTAAATAACTCTAAACGTCTCAAAATATCAAAATAATGTATGGGTTTCTTCCTAGTTTGATATGAATGTATGCATTTTGAATTATCATGTGGCACGCCTCTGAATACATAGAAAGCTGGATTCAATATTCTGATTCTATTTCTGTCACCTTTTACTTTTTGCCTTTTCTTCACAATGCCAAGTGTTGCTTTTCTTCTCCATCTAGGTTTTCCTTTTCTTCCTACTACAGGAATGATCTTTCATTTTCCCCTAGTGAAAAGCTGTCATAGGTCAGAGGCAATGTGGTGACACATGATGACAACAAACTGTTTTGTGGCCTTCTACAGTGGTACCTCGTATAACATAAGGTTTGTATAACGTAAAATCCGTACAACGTAAAAAATCTGACCAGGAACCTTCGTCACCTCCCCCTTCACTGTTCATTAGCAGGGGAGTGCAGGCAGGCTGAGAGATCGGGCGAAGACAGAGGAAGGGAGGGGGAGAGGGGAGAGGAGGAAGGGGAGGAGGATTCCTCCTTGGTAGCTGCTGATGACACCATTGCGGTAGCACCTGCGGGAGGCAGGTGTGTCAAACGGGTTGAGGAAGCGAGCCAGTTGCGGGCGGTCACCCACCCTCCTCCAGGGCCAGCTGCAGTTCTTGCTGCTGAAGTTCTCCGCCATGTCCCTGCCGAGCAGGCTGTCATTGGGGCCACCAGCAGCGACTCCAAAGAAGTAGATGCCTCGGTGGCCAAGCTGGGTGAGGTGCTGTAGTTCAGAGCTCATTAGCTTTGGCTATGCATTGGAACGGATTAAATCCATTTTCAATGCATTCCTATGGGAAATCACAATTTGTACAAAGGAAAATTTGTATAACATAATTTCATTTGGAACGAATTAATTACGTTATACAAGGCACCACTGTATTTATTTATTATATTTATACCCTATCCATCTGGCTATCACACATTTGTAAGCAAATGGTTTTTCATGTAGGATTTTCCTTGTATGTTTTGGTTATATCCAGGAAGTTTGTCTCAGGGAAGAGCATGCAACTCTATCCCCCCCCCACACACATATACCTCCGACTTGCAGAACAAAGCATTGCAGGGTACAGAGAGTTTTGCGGCACAATTGTTTTGATTTGGTCACTTACTGGTTTGGTTAGGGTAAAGCTACTATCCCACGACCACTAAAAACCGCCTCAAACTGCTCGAAGATGCAGTTAATAAAATTGTGTCCCCACGGCCAGCAGACTTAAGGGAAAAAAATGTGACCACACCCACTTAAGTGTGACCCAGCAAGTTTTACAAGTACCTGGTCTTGAGGTGGTACATAGTTTGTCTCAGTTCCAAGGCGGATTCTTAACCAGTACCTGAGTCTGTGGGGACTCAGAAAATCTGCATTGAAACCTTTTTGTTCTGCTGTGTTGTGGTTCCCACTCATGGAGACACAAAAGATGCGGTTCTTTAAACTGCACCCGTGGGGACACAGGAACCGCATTTTCAACCATGTGACTGTTCCGGGGGAAGATCTGCATTTTACTTTGATCCGGATTTTCTGGCCATGAGATAGCATTGGAAAAAAACCTTCACAGTTACGCTTGGTTCCTCATCGTTCTTTTTGGAGAAGAGCCAAGCGGTGTGGCCTTGGGCAGCTTCACAGTCTTAGGAAACCCCTGGAACAGTGGTGGCAAACCTCTGGTACTACAGGTGTTTTGGACCACAACTCCCAGAATTCCAAGCCTGTATTGCCAATTACAAAAGACTGTGGGAGTTGTGGTCCAAAACATCTGGAGTGCTGAAGAAGGGTTTGATACATCACTTAAGTACTCTCAATCTGGAAAACCCTGCAAAGGGTCACCATAAATCAGAATTTACTTAATGGAACATGGTTATTATAGCTGGCTGAATAGCTTATTTGCTTGGGCATCTGGGTGCAGAGTCAGAGGTGAAGACAGCCAGCCTGGGGGGCCTTGAATAAGCTGCACAGTCCCAGAAGAAGGGAATGGGTAAACTCAGCTGTGCCCAGCTTTTGAAGTGTTTTGGCTTTTAAATCCCAAACCATACCCTTATTCCCAGCTACTGCTTAAAACGCTAAGTCCCCCCCCCCCCAGATCCTTCTCAAACTGGAACTGCAAAATAGGAGCATCTCTCCAGCACGTTTCTATCAGCCAATTTCTGTCAGCACACCTCGGAATCTTCTGCTTTGGCGGCCATTGTTCCCTTTTCCCAGGTGGAAGTACTGAGGCAGAGAGAGCGAGAGCAATCCACCCCCTGCTGCGCCATGCATTTACAGCAGAAATAGAAACTTGAGTTCATGAATTCTTGGAATCAAATCCAACATGGGAACCATTGGACTGTTCTTCCAGGAAATTTGCCCATTGAATGGGCAATGAGGAAATGAATCAAAACTAAGGCGAATCAGGGTTCTAAGAAGAAAGCAGTGACTTAATGGAGAGGAACCTTCTTATTAAAATGTGGCATGCTTCAGAACATATTTCCCCCCCCAAGTCCACAGCAATCTCTCAGCCTGGAAGGGAAGTCGTGCAAGGATTCTGCCTGAGCTTAGAGATACTGCTCAAGTTATTCTACAACTCACAGAAATCTTAAAAAAAAAAAAACCAGTCACAGTGGCTGGAAGATTCTGGGCATTGTAATTTAAAGCCAGCCAACCAAACTCTCCCAAGCTCTGGGTTCAGCTGGAAGTCCCATCCATGTCAAATTCATGGTGAACCCAAATCCATACAGGGAAAACCAGGGTGGATGCAGGCACTAACATACACAATGTAAAGATCATATACAGTGGTACCTTGTATAAAGGAATTAATTCATTCCAAATGAAATTATGTTAAGCAAATTTTCCTTTATATAAATTCCCATAGGAATGCATTGAAAATGGAGTAATCCCATTTTTATGTTGTACGGATTTGACCCATAAGGCGATTCTGTTAAGCACATTTCCCCCCATTTTTATGTTGTACGGATTTGACCCATAGGCAATTCTGTTAAGCACATTTCCCCTATCTCCAGAATTTTTTATATTGTACAGATTTTATGTTATACAAACTGTTTGTTATACAAGGGTCCACTGTACTAGTTTCAGTCTCTCCCCAACAACAGCTTCATAGCCAAAATGGCACCATTTCCCCCTCCCACAAAGTACCTCCTTGTGTTGCACATTGTTGACAAGTTGCACTGCCCTGATCAACTTGCCAGAAACACATTCTAGTGGCCAATTCAGATATTGTATCTACAAAATTGTGCTTACGGGTGGTCCAGTCCTTTGCTACTTACAGTGACCCTATGAATTTTCAAGAAGTATTAACTTTTCCCTGTGAATCTTGTTTTTTCATGAGATGTCCAAAGCACAAGAGCACCAGTTTAGCAATTTTAGCTACTAATGAATTTCAGGCTTGGTCTGATCGGGAATGCACTTAACTTCACTTTTTGGCCATGTGTGTTATCTGCAAAGCTCTCTTGAATTGAATCACACACACCTCTCCTCAGTATTCTTCATTGTCCAGTTTTCATAGAATCATAGAATCATAGGGTTGGAAGAGACCTCAAGGGCCATCTAGTCCATCCCCTTGCCATATAAGAACATAAGAACATAAGAAGAGCCATGCTGGATCAGGCCAAAGGCCCATCTAGTCCAGCTTCCTGTATCTCACAGCGGCCCCACCAGATGCGTTTGGGAGCGCATGAGACTAGATATCTGTCTCCTGATACCACTCCCCTGCATCTGGCCCTTGAAGTACCCTGGTTTAAAGCCTAGAGATTACACATCTCCATCATGGTTTGTAACCCGTGATGGACTTTTCCTCTAGGAATCTGTCCAATCCCCTTTTGAAGGCATCCAGGCCAGATGCCATCACCACATCCTGTGGCAGGGAGTTCCATAGACTTACAACGCGCTGGGTGAAAAAATATTTTCTTTTGTCAGTTCTTACTCTCCCAGCACTCAATTTGAGTGTATGTCCCCTAGTTCTGGTATTTTGAGAGAGGGAGAAGAGCTTCCCTCTATCCACTTTACTCATACCCTGCATTATTTTGTATGTCTCAATCATATCCCCCTCAAGCGCCTTTTTCCAGACTAAAGAGGCCCAATTGTTTTAGCCTTTCTTCATAAGGGAGGTGCCCCAGCCCATCGCTCTCTTCTGCACCTTTTCCAGTTCCACTATGTCTTTCTTGAGATGCAGTGACCAGAATTGTACACAATACTCCAGGTGGGGCCTTACTATTGTTTTGTATAACGGCATTATAATGTTGGCTGTTTTATTTTCAATCCCCTTTTTGATAATCCCTAGCATGGAATTGGCCTTCTTCACTGCTGCCACACATTGGGGAGACACCTTCATGGAGCTGTCCACCAACACACCAAGATCTCTTTCCTGATCCGTCACAGATAACTCAGAGCCCATGAGTTGATAGATGCAGCAACCCCCATCAAAGGACTACCGACAGATGGCCATTCAGACTTTGCTTAAAAAACTCCAAAGAAGCAGACTCCACCACCCTCCGTGGCAGCATATTCCATTGCCGAACAGCTCTAACTGTCATGAAATTTTTCCTAATGTTTAAGTGTAATCTCTTTTCCTGTAGTTTGAGACCATTGCCTCGCATCCTAGTCTCTGAAGCCATGGAAAACAAACCAGTCCCTTCTTCAATGTGACATCCTTTCAAATATTTAACATAGCTATCATATCCCCTCTCAGTCTTCTTATTGTAAGGATGAACATTCCCAGCTCCCTAAGTTGCTCCTTTTAAGACATTTCTTCCAGTCCCTCAATCATCTTGATCGCCCTCCTCTGGACCCATTCAAGACTGTCAACATCCTTTTTAAATGGAGGTGCACAGAACTGGACACAGGACTCCAGGTGGGGTCTGACCAGAGCAGAAAAGAGTGGTACTATCTCTTCCCTTGATCTAGACACTATGCTTCTGTTGATACAACCATCTTTTTGACATCTGTACATAGTAATGGGGAAATATCATAGTACAGATAATCTTTGCCTTGGTCTCAAGTAACATATCCTTTTCTAGTTTTTTCATAGCTACATGTCTGTGAAGATTCTCAGTCATCCAGGTGAGGATATCCGGAAGTTGAGTCATGGCAACTAGATTTCTTTTCTTGTGAGAGCAAAACATTTTGCTGCTCATTCAAGTAGCTTTGTCAGTTTGAGGAAAGTTAGTGGCGAGGCCTCCAATTTATAGTTCACCTCAATTTCATATCAGTTGATTCTGGTAAAGGTGGTCTAATCTGTGTTCCAAAGTGTCTATGGTGAAGTGGACTTGTGTGATCCTTCCATTAAGCAGTTAGATACTAGGTGGTTCGAGAGAGGGGCCAGGGACGCAAAAATCCCTCTTTCAACAGAGGTGGAGGACTCAGGCACAATCTGTCTGCCACTTTTCATGCTGACCTTTCATTGGTCCCCAGACAAATCAGAAGCACTTCACACCTCCACCAGAAAAGCCACAGCTATGGACCCATACTTAATTGGTGTTGTGAAGAGTTGCATGGGTGGAACTTTCACCCACTCAGGCCATTGTCTCCCTAACAAACCTATTCAGACCACTATCCACTTAATGAGCCTATTGAGACCAGGGTCATGTGAAACCAAGGTGAACTATACATTGGGGGTCTTGCTACTATTTATTTATTTATTTATTTATTTATTTATTTATTTATTTATTAGACTTATATACTGCACCATCTAACAACAAAGACCACTCTGGCCGGTTTAAGTCCAGTTGCCATGACTCAACTTCCAGATTCTTTCATAGCTGCCTTTCGAAACTCAGTCTTGTGCTGAGTTGAGTAACTCAGCATGGAAATGATAATGAGATATCTTAACATGGGGCAATTTACCTCCCAATTTTGCCTATTTGCAACAATATATGAGAGGACTTGGGCCAGAAGTTGGCAAATTTCTACCAATATGCTTCAAAAAGTAATCTTTGAAAGACTCTAGAAATTACAGCTCCAAAAAAGAACATTGTAACTTCTCAACGGGGCAGCTTTGAGAAGTAACATCATTCCATGCTTGTTACCCAGGAGGTAATTGGTTTGTTGGTTCTCTTGAGCTGCTTCCACATGCTGTCAAACGATGCTCGGAATTTAGTAATTTCCCAGCTCAGTGGACAAAACGGCACCATTTTTCTGCTACTTTTCCACAGTTCAGCTGGTGCTTGCCTTCTCCCCATTGTGTAGCTGCTGTGTGAGAAACCTCAAAGGGTCCCTTTTTTCGGGAGCATTGCTACCTTCCTTTGCTGGGAGATGGAAGGGACTATTCTTTTGCATTGGTGCCGACAGGCCGGCTGCCTGGCATGTGCCTCCCAGGGGAGGTGTTAACAGGAGGTTGTGCATTTCTGGGAATTGTGCAGATCAGGGAAGGAGACTGTCATTGTTTGAGTGTAAGGTCTGCATCAGGAATATGAGATCTTTGCTGGGCTAGGAGTGGCAGAAGAGATGTATGGGTAATATCAGAGGACGGCAGCAAGCATTATGTCAGTAGAGGTGATGGAGACTTTGCCTAAAAGGAGTCTTTGTTTTGTACAATGGTTAACGAAATGATGTATTCAGCTGTAAGTCTTGCTTTTTCCTTCAAACTTCAGGTAGATTATCTACATACAGTTTTAAACATCCCCTCCCACCTTCCCCAGGGACATCACATGCTGATCAATCTATCTATCTATCTAGCTAGCTAGCTAGCTAGCTAGCTATTTGTTGTTGTTCAGTTGTTCAGTCGTGTCCGAATCTTTGTGACCCCATGGACCAGAGCTCGCCAGGCCTTCCTATCTTCCGCTGCCTCCCGGAGTTTGGTCAAATCCATATTGCTGCATCGATGACACCATCCAACCATCTCATTCTCTGCCGTCCTCTTTTCCTTTTGCCTTCAATCTTTCCCAAAATCAAATAAATAGGAATCTTTATCGTCATTGCCCCCTTGCAGGAACAACGAAATTTTGTGGTTGCTATATAAAACTCATTTAAAACATTTCACATAGATTTAAAAACAGGTACAACACATAATATGACATATAAAATGACTAAAATGTGACATATAAAATAAGCTGACTTAGGGACTTTGCCAAGGACTCCTCT
The DNA here is from genome assembly GCA_029282475.1 of Phrynocephalus forsythii. Classification (NCBI taxonomy): domain Eukaryota; kingdom Metazoa; phylum Chordata; class Lepidosauria; order Squamata; family Agamidae; genus Phrynocephalus; species Phrynocephalus forsythii. The sequence continues at coordinate 124,910,132 of JAPFRF010000005.1, read as the reverse complement.
CTCCTCATGAGGTGGCCAAAGAACTGGAGCCTCACCCTCAAAATCTGTCCTTCCAGTGAACATTCGGGGTTGATTTCTTTCAGGATGGATAGGTTTGATCTCCTTGCAGTCCAGGGGACTCTCAAGACTCTTCTCCAGCACCACAGCTCAAAAGCATCGATTCTGCGGCGATCAGCCTTCTTTATAGTCCAGCTCCCACTTCCATACATAACTATTGGAAAAACCATAGCTTTGACTATCCTGATCTTAGTTGGCAAAGTGATGTCTCTGCTCTTTAGGATGCTATCTAGGTTTGCCATTGCTTTCCTCCCAAGAAGTAGGCGTCTTTTAATTTCATTGCTGCAGCTGCCATCTGCAGTGATCAAGGAGCCCAAGAAAATAAACTCTGCCATTGCCTCCATTTCTTCCCCTTCTATTTGCCAGGAGGTGATGGGACTGGTGGCCATGATCTTAGTTTTTTTGATGTTGAGCTTCAGCCCATTTTTTTCACTCTCCTCTTTCACCCTCATTAAGAGGTTATTTAATTTCTCCTCGTTTTCTGCTATCAGAGTAGTATCTGTGTATCTGAGGTTGTTGATCTATCTATCTATCTATCTATCTATCTATCTATCTATCTATCTATCTATCTATCTATCTATCTATCTATCTATCTATCTATCTATCAAGTGGGTACACAACTGCTTGGTTGACTAGATGAATAAGGGGAGTGGGTGACATTGCAGGCCCTTGCCAATCTGTGCTGCCCACAACCAGATTGCCCCCATTAATACATAGTAAGTTGGAGAAGTTGTGGTTTAAAGAAGTGATGCTGCCCGGTTTGAGCCAGCATGTTCTGGATCACAGGATGCTGTGAAACCATTTCAGAAAATTCTCTCCTGCTTGATTTTTCCTCAGAGGCCCTCATCTAATCACTACATATGGAACAATTAGCACCTTACAGTCTTTCCCACAGGAGATTTGAGTCTCTCCCTCTCCCCCAATTTCCCTGGATATTTTTATTTGTATAACCCCAAAACCTGCTACAGAATTTGTATTTACTGTTGTTTATTATGGGGCTGCTTGAATTTAGCTATGTATCATATATATTGTGGCATCTGCTCTCTCCTTGGGATCCTGATGGCTAGAGAACTGAAGTGATAGTTGGGTCTGTTTTTGAATTTTCTCCTCTCCTTTGGAACCCTAAGGCCTCAGACTCTGGACCAGGAATGTTCAAACTTTGGCCTTCCTGATGTTTTGGACCACAACTCCCAGAATTCTAACCTTAGATTGCCAATGGCAAAGAACTGTGGGAGTTGCGGTCCAAAACATCTGGAGGGCTGAAGTTTGGACATGCCTGCTCTAGACCATCTGAGTCTAGGCAGAATCCTTGCTAGCCACCCCGGCTGCTTAAGAGAAAGAGATCATTGCATAAGGGGAATTACAGAAACTGTGCAAGGAACATAAGAACATAAGAACATAAGAACATAAGAAGAGCCATGCTGGATCAGGCCAAAGGCCCATCTAGTCCAGCTTCCTGTATCTCACAGCGGCCCCACCAGATGCGTTTGGGAGCGCATGAGCTAGATAGACCACCCTGCATCTGGCCCTTGAAGTACCCTGGTTTAAAGCCTAGAGATTACACATCTCCATCATGGTTTGTAACCCGTGATGGACTTTTCCTCTAGGAATCTGTCCAATCCCCTTGTCCAGGCAGAGACCCCATGGCTTTCAGCAGGCATGGTCTGTGATCTTACAGAATCATAGTAATAAAAACTGTATGGGTGCCATCAGGTCAGCTTTGACAAGACAACCCTTTCCAGGGTTTTCTTGGCAGAGAATACACAGAAGTCAATGGCCATTCCCTTCTTCTAGGGGTGGGGTGGGGGGCGTTTTAGGACTGTGCAGCTTGCCCAAGGTCACACAGGCTGGCTCTTTCTCCCAGAAGGCACAGTGGGAAATTGAATTTCCAACCTCCATGGCCAGATACCCAACCCCCTGAGCTAAAATCATAGAATAAAGGTGATTGGAAAAGGTCTATAAGGCTTCCAGGTCAATGCAGCAATCCAGGAATCAGGTATCGGCCTGCGCAGTCAATGAGATAGCACTACTACCGGTGGAGTCTAACACTCCACTGCTCACTCTGCCCCATGTCTTTGGAATCCATCTCTGAAAGAAAACAGCTCGTGTGTTTATTTCCCATCCCGTCTTTCTGTTTCTCTACTACAGAGTAGGGATGGGCACGAAACAGAAAAATGGTGTTTTGTTTCGTTCTGTTTCGCCCCCCCCATTTCATTTCGCTTCGTCTCTTATGAATTTTTACAACAAAAATTCGTAGGAAACGAATCGATTTGTTACTTGCGGCAGCGGCTCCAAAGGCTCTGGTGGTGGAGGGGCCTAGGCCTGCCTGCCCAGCTGGCTAGCGGCAACTCTGACTCCACTGGTAGCTGTGGCAACTCCAGTGGCGGGGAGGGAAGCCCTAGGCCGGCCTGCCACAGCAATTTTGGCAGCAGCAGGCCTAGGCGGGCCTGCTAGCTTCTCGCCCTCTCCCGCCTAGCTGGGCGGTCTCAGTGGCAGCGGCGGTGGTGGAATACCCGCAGGTAAGCCACCATTTTGTAGATGGAACGAAATGGTTGGTTTCCATAGAAAAATGGCCGTTTCGTTTCGTTACGTAACGAAACGATGAAACAGCATTTTGTTTTTCGTTTTGTGCCCGTCCCTACTACAAAGAGGAAAAAAAACACCCTCTGTCAGGAGGCACAGGAGAGCTGTTGAAAGTCTTCTACTTCCTCGTTGCTTTATTTATCCATTAACAATATTTATTCATAATGTTTGTCAATCGCATTTTCTGCAATAAAGCTCAGTAACTCCAAAACACCAGCACACTGAGAACGACCATGCCTAGTTATGAAATTGTTATTGCAATATAATCATAGTGAGCATGCGGCATCTGCCTGTTATAAAGTGCTGTTGCGTTGTTTCCAATTTATAGTCATTGCCACACTCCAAATCTCCATGGCGGAGCAGCAATTTGAGCCCAGGTTTCCTGAGTTCTTGCCTAGACCCTTTGATGGTCTGCTATCCCCTTACCTAAAGGCTATTGCCAGGGGTCATCTGACCAGTGGTCAGCCTCTGGCCAATCTCGCCAGCTGTGCTGGCAATGCCCGATTGGCCAGCCTGGCAGCTAGCCAGCGTGTCTCTGTCGGGCGGGGGACAAAGAAGCCCCTCCCAGGAGAAGTCTGGTCAGAGCCCCCTTCTGTACAGCACAGGTCTGCCCCGATCTAAAATTGGTTTCTTCACTTCCTCTCAGCCAGCAGATAATAGTCTAAGTCTATGCAAGATGGTTGTCATTATGCAATCAGTGACAAGTATTGTTGACACCTCCAACTTTTTTTGTTTGATGCTCTGTCCAGCACAGCACACTAGCTTTTGCCTTATTTTAAGTCAGGTTAGTCTACATTCCTGGCCTAACGCTGTCGACTCTACTTGGGCAGAATGGAAACTTGCTTAACATTCTCTGTCAGATACGGAAACATTTTGGAAAATGCAGTTACCTGTTATTACGCTACAGTTATTACTTTGTTTGTAATAAATAATCGTGTGCGGCGAAGTCAATTCTGACTTCTGGCAACCCTTTTTAGGTTGTTCCAAGTACAGAATATTCAGAAGTGGTATGAAAAGTTTCCCATTTCCTTCTTTTCGGAATGCCTTGTGACAATGCAGCTTTGACAAAGGCCATCCAGGATGATGATTGAAAAGCTATATTTAGTTTGATTTGGATTAGAATTTACCTAAATTCTTTGTACTGGGAGGAGACCAAAATTAAAAGAATTGTCTGTCCAGGCCAAGATTTCGTGTGCTTTACTCATAAAAAAAAGTCTGGCTTTGATTTCCCTGTGCAATTACCTCATGTTAATGTGGAATTAGTGTTGCTATCATCTGCTTTCTGAGATTATCTCCCACATCAGATAAGATACATATATAAGTTCCAGTATACATCAAAGGATTACATGTGGCTCATTTCTCATGTTATATATTGATTCAATGTTCCCCCCACAATCTTGTTAATGAGCTAGACATTGGGAATTGATCAACAATTGCTTCAGTTTTACAGGACAATGAACTCTCCAAGTGTTGACCCTTGATTGCAACTCCAGGTACTTCATATTTCATAGGAAGTGTTGGACTATCTGGCGAATCCAACATTTTTCCTGTTAAGTACCATATTTTCGGTCTGTAAGACACCCCCATGTATGAGACTTTCCTAAACCAAAATTACAATTTCCAAAGCGTGCACTTCTCTCCTTGGCTAAATTCAGTGTATAAGGCGACCCTCAAATTCTAATCTAACAATTTTAGACAAAAATATAGTCTTATACATTGAAAAATACTGTGTTTGCGACACTCATATGACTGTTACCTTGCTAGTCCATCTCTATACCTATCCTGTATATTACCTGGGGTTTCACTTCCCTCTATTACAGTGGTGGCAAACCCTTGGCACTCCAGATGTTTTGGACCACAACTCCCAGAATTCCAAGCCTAGATTGCCAGTGACAAAGGACTGTGGGAGTTGTGGTCCAAAACATCTGGAGAGCCAAAGGTTCGCCACCACTGCTCTATTAGGTCGGAAGAAATGGCTGTCTCCCTGAACGCTCACACAGAAATATACCCATTCGTCTTCCAAGTACCACAATGTTTTGTTTTCTATTTTGTTCTTGTTGTTTTGTTTCTTCTTTTTGTCTGGATAGCCTCCTCTTTCAAGTCTGCCCAGCAGCAGACTGCAACTCCACAGTCTGCTCTATGCAGGAATAACTATCCTTGTTAAAATTAGCTGCTGCAAATGGTGGATAATTATATTGGGTTATAGAGTATTTGCCAGAATTTTCATATTTATTGGTGGAAAACATAACAAAAATAAAATGTAAAAAAGCGAGAGACAAGAACATGGTGGCATCTTAAACTAATTTTATACATACTGTATTTTTTTTAATGTGAGCTTTTGGGGTTGTCTGATGAAGTGGACTTGTCCCTGAAAGCGTAAAATTAGTCTAACTAACATGACTACCCCTTCTCCAGCTACATTTCTTTATGTTTGTGATGGAATTAACCTAAGGTTCCATTTCTCATTGTGTCTGGCAGTTTTGTTTTTAATTTAGTAAAAAAAAAAACTCTCACCCCTGTATCGAATTGATAGTGAACCAAATTGTCAATGGTGGCTTAATAACAAGAATTGTTTGCTATCAGGTCAGTTCTGACTTACAGTGACCCCTTCCAAGGTTATCAAGGCAGAGAGCCCTCAGAAAGGGGATTGGGCAGATTCCTGGAGGAAAAGTCCATCACAGGTTACAAACCATGATGGAAATGTGTCATCTCCAGGCTTAAAACCGGGGTACTTCATGGGCCAGAGGCAGGGGAGTGGTATCAAGAGACAGATATCTAGTCTCGTGCGCTCCCAGACACATTTGGTGGGGCCACTGTGAGATACAGGAAGCTGGACTAGATGGGCCTTTGGCCTGATCCAGCATGGCTCTTCTTATGTTCTTATGGAGGTACACTGGGACTATGTAGCTTACCCAAGGCTGGCTCTTCTCACAGAAGACACAGAGGGGAATTGAACTGCCAGACCATTGAGCCATTGCAACGGACGGTGTCAAAACAAAAGAAATTGGTAAAGGCCTGGAAGGCAAAAACCTGAGATTATCTTGAGAGTCAGTCTCCCACATTTCTGTCCTTGGTTTTGCTGATGTCTCTGGGAAGCAGACAAGCGTGCGGGTGTTGGGCATGTATGTGATGGTGTGGTGGGTGGGATGGCTTAGGAAGCATTAAATAGGAAAGCCTTCTGTGAGAGTTTAGAAGCCCCCACCTTCCCACAGCCAGTTCTGATGTGGCGCCATGGAGAGGTGATTTTCCCCCCTCCCTCCATTTTTTTTTTTTTTTTGCCGAGGCCAAAAAGGAAACACAGGAACACACCGGTCAAGGACACAGAAGAGGCAGAGAAGAGAAAGGCTGCAGGGAGGGGGGGGGCGGTACTGCTGGGCGAGGGACAAAAATAGCAAAAGCATGGCTTGCACTTTCTACAAGTGCAAAACAACACAACAACAACCCAGTGGCTGGTGGTGGTGGGGAGGTGGACGCACATATGGACATGCCAACACAAATGCACGAACATATATTTAAGTTCATTCCTCTCCATCTCGTTGCACACTGAATCAGTGGCTGAAATCCAGTTAGAAAGTCACAGATGGAGCAGGCCGACAGATTGAGGTGGTTACTTCACATCCTACCTTGTTCCGCGATTACGTTTGTACCGTGACAGCGTTGTTCGCAGTCACATGATTTTGTCCCTGTTCAGTCCCTGTTTCCGTTTCCTCACGGGCATGATAACTTGTCTTGTGACAACTGTTACTTCACGGTCTTGTTCTGTGACAAATTCTGAATTTGTCTTGCTTTCTTAACCCTTTTAAAAATATTGTAAATAAAACTTTTTCGATATTTCAATTTACTGGTCTTCTGGGATTTACGTACACGTCAATGCTACAGAATTTTCAGTACTTTCTTTAATAAACATTTGCACTGCATGGTGTTTCCCATAGAAACTAATGTTGAATGTTGCTTCAGCCGCTGACCACTAGGTGGACACTGGTTGTTGCATGACAGTTGTTACCCCACGGTCCCTTGTCTTGGAACAGGAACAGGAAACGAACAGTGACAAGAGAATTCCCCAGCCCAGGGACAGGTACGGTTTGTCACACTCTGTTCCCGGTTCCATGTGTGTGGTCGAGACAACTTTTTGCTGTCACGCTATGGATGTGAAGTAAGGTTTTTTTGTAGTGGTCCCAAGTGGGACAGCAAGGAGGCACGAACGGGATGTGAAGTAACCGCCTGAGTGGGGATTTGGTGAGTCAATGAGTTACTAACTGGATTTCAGTGACTGGGTCCACAAAGAGCTTGATGCAAAGCTTGGAAAAGCAAGTCCTGGGGCAGCTGGGCTATAGAGTGCTCATCCTTCATGGTCTTTAATTGCCATGCCATGCCATCGGAGTGGTCATCCTGTGATTTGGAGCAAAGCGTCATAGGCTGCATCGTTTGACTCAAGGGTGGCCATGCCATCCTGAGGTCCTGCACCAGTATTTTGATGCAAGTGGAGGATTAAATGACCACCCATGGGTTGTGATAGAACCTCAACATAATGAAGGCCTTGTGGAGCCTAGGGACAGAGAGCTTCAGAACAACATTACAGTCCTAAACAGTCTGAGGACTCCCCTGGATTAGAGCCCTGTGGCACAGTGGTTAAATGCCTGTACTGCAGGTAAAACTGTGCTCACGACCTGGGGTTCAATCCCAGGTAGCCGGCTCATGGTTAACTCACCCTTCCATCCTTCTGAGGTCGGTAAATTGACTACCCACTTACCCAGCTTGCTGGGGGTGGGGGATGTGTAGCCTGCATACTATAATTACAAACTGTAAAACCACCCAGAGACTACTGGTGGTATGGGGCAGTGTATTAGCAGAACACTTTGCTTTGCTTTAGTGATCTCTGAGCCCTGGGGGTCTTTTGCCACAGATCTTCTTGGTTAGGGATCAGTTAACCACGGTGGTTCAGACTTTGGTAACCTCAAGGCTGGACTACTGTCATCATACTCCATGTGGGGCTACCCTAAAGGTTAGTCTGGAAGCTGTGGCTGATGCAAAATGATTCAGCTGGATTTTTGTGTGATGGGTCTTGTCAACCAATTGTGAGCTCATTGCTGAAAGAAGTTCTCTCCCTTTCTGCTATTGGGAGAGATTTTAAGCTCTGTGGTTGGTATATAAAGTAGTGAGCAATCTGGGACCAAAAATGATTGCCTTTCCCTTTAGTCCTGGAGATGGTCTGTAGAGGCTCTTTTTGGTGGTACCACAGGCTCTGAAGCTCTCCTCTGCAGGGCCTTTAGCATCATGGCAACCACTGTGTGTGATTTTCTTCTTTCTGACATTAGACACACTAAAACAACTATGTTTATTTTTAAAATACATAGTAATGACTGGCTTGTTTCTGCAAGTCTTCCTCAATGTAGTTCAGCCCACCATCTGTTTTATGGAAGAGACATTGCACCTTGGTTTCACATAGTGCTTGTGTATCTCAAATATTCACTACTGTCTACCACATTACTCCACAGCTAGGAGGAAATGTGTTTATTGATGTTACCTGAAAGGTGCTGATTCTGGAGATTGTGAGTCCTCTCAGTGTAATGAGTACGTTTTACTTTTCTCATTGTCGTGAATTTTAAAAAAAAGATTTTCTCAGTGCATCTTGAGAAACACCCGCCCCCAATTTTTTTGGCCTTTAAAAAAACTTTTTAGAAAGACAAAGTAGCTAAAAAATAACTGTAGAGCAGTACATTACGGAAGAAAGATCAAAAGTCTAGCATCTCTTTGAATCCTGCGAACAACAAGTAGTAAGGGCCAGTGCCTTCACTCGCAGGGGATAATCAGAATTGTAATCTAAAACATCTCAAAGGTGCCTTATGAAGAAAAGCCAAAACATTTGGGGCTCTTTAGTTTGGAAAAAAGGCTCCTGAGGGGGGATATGATGGAGACGAACAAAATAATGCAGGGCATGAGTAAAGTGGAAAGAGGGAAGCTTGTCTCCCTCTCAGAAAATACCAGAACTAGGGGACATCCACAAAGTGAGGGTTGGGATAGTGAGAACAGACAAAATAAAATATTTTTCCCCAGGGTGTTGTTAGTCTGTGGAACTCCCTGGCACAAGATGTGGTGATGGCATCTGGCTTTGATGCCTTCAAAAGGGGATTGAGCAGATTCCTAGAGGAAAAGTCTATCACAGGTTACAAACCATGACGGAGATGTGTAATCTCCAGGCTTAAAACCGGGGTACTTCAAGAACCAGATGCAGGGGGGAGTGGTATCAGGAGACAGAGATCTAGTCTCGTGCGCTCCCAGACGCACCTGGTGGGGCCACTGTGAGATACAGGAAGCTGGACTAGATGGGCCTTTGGCCTGATCCAGCATGGCTCTTCTTATGCTCTTATGGTCTTATGTGCCAGGGTGGGGAAGGCAGAACCAAATGGACAGCTGAAGTGCCAGGCTGGAAGTTGGCTTCACATGGTCCCTGAGAACCTGGACTGTCTTAGACTGGGAACCCACAATACCTTGATTTTAAAGGTAAAATGCAGTTTTACACAAACACACATGGCCGTGCAGGAATCCAAAGGATCTCAATGGCTTTTCCTGCCCAACAAGCGGGAACCTCTCTTGTTTCTCGCCTCCCTGGGAATTCCTGCGGCTGTAACAGGCTGGCTCCTGAAGAGGTGGGGTTTCCTTCTCCTGCAATCTCTCCACCCAGGGTTTCTGGCATGGGCCTTTTGTTTTAAAGGGGTGGAGCTGAACCGGACGACGCCACCACAGCTGCTTCCAAAAGCTACCAACAACCCCCTCCCCAAGTCCTGGTTGAGAGGGACTTTCCATCGACGGGTGGAAAGGAAGGAATTTGTTGAGCACTCAATGGTATGGGTGGAAAGGTTAGGAATGTTTGAATCCAGTCACTGCTCTGGTCCACAGCAGTGGTCAGAAAAGATGAGTTAGAAGTTGTTAGTTCAAATTGCCTCCAACTTAGGGCAACCCGATGAATGAGCCATTTCCAAAACAGACTGTCCTCAACTCATGGTTGTGGATTTCTTTAGGGAGTTATAGTCCATCTTGTATACAGTAAATGCAAGACTAGGCTATAGGTCAGTGGTTCTCAACCTGGGGGTCGGGACCCCCTTGGGGGGTCGAACAACCATTTCACAGGGGTCGCCATGAGCCAGTGAAGAAAAAGGCACAAATGGCTTGGGTCTGGAGGAGGAGGGGGAGAAAAGAGTGAGTTACAGCTTGAGAGGTTGGAGGGAATGTCAGTCAATGGGCACTGGAGGCTGCGATTGGCTGAGGGTGCCTGTAGAGGGAAGTTCTCTATGGCACCTGTGGCAGTGGCCTGCCAAAGGGGGCTTGTGGCCTCCTCCAAGCAGGGCAAGGGGGTCACCACAACATGAGGAACTGTATTAAAGGGTTGCAGCATTAGGAAGGTTGTGAACCACTGCTATAGGTGATACTTTTATAGGCCACTAATAAAAGAATAATAATTGCAAGCTTTCGTGGGCAATACCCACTTTTTAAATTAGTGTCTCATAAAGGTATCACCTATAGCCTAGAATTGCATTTGAATTTTGTAATGGCCACATGGCCTCCCTCTTTGAATTTCAGTAGTCCATCTTGCATTTTAGTCTTCCTTCCCCCCCTCCTGTCTTGTACATTTCCAAGTCTTTTACAGAGCACCCTGCCTTCCCGTGATGTGACCAAAGTTGGACACTCTCGGTTTCAACATTTTTGTCCTCATAGATAATAAATTATATAATGTAGATAGTCATAAATATGTGCTTTTGGGGTAACAAAGATGCCAACAAGGTAATATTTAAAAAATAAACTTTTTTCTCTACCAGTGTAACATTTTGAGTTACTCCCCAAAGTTCTTTTTAAAGCATATTTAAATTTATTTTTCAAGGCTTATTTTTTCACTTTTTTGGTGTCTCATTTTTTTAAAGTAATGAAAAAGAACTAAACACAATGTGCTAGAAAGTTACTTTTTCCCATAGTGTAGTGAGTACTGGCAATTGGTTATTTCTCAAACTCTGCAATGAGCAATACAGTAATAAAAACTAATTTTCCAAGCTGTGATCCAAAGTCGCTAGATGGGCATGCTGATCATCTTGTCAGCCATTGGTCTATGGGAGAAGTGCATAAAAATACTACTTTGAACTGCCTCAGCATAGAAGCAGCTGCGGAGGCTGGCTTGCTCACAAAGTAGGGGGTAGGTGGGGGGTTGCTCTTGGTCCCGGGGGCCGGATTCAGAACCTTGGGGGGCCGCATCCGGCTCTGGGGCCTTAGGTTGAAGACCCCTGGTGTAGTGAGTACTGGCAATTGGTTACTTTTCAAACTCTGCAATGAGCAATACAGTAATAAAAACTAATTTTCCAAGCTGTGATCCAAAGTCGCTAGATGGGCTTTTTGACAAGTAGTCAGCCATCCGTCTGTAACAAGGCAAAAAATACTAGTCTAATTTACAGAATTGTTGTAAAGACTACAGAGTTACATAGGATGCTTTGGACACTCAAAAATATGACAGAAACCATTCCTTCTAGTTTTGGTGTTTGAGTTGTGAGCACCATTGCGTATGTAGGAAAAAAAAAAAAAAAAACATCACAAGGAACAAGTATCAAGAAGCTTAGGTAATGTCTGAGGTTTGCAAGCATACAGAAAGTGAATATACTGAAATTTCTGTAAGGGAGATGATTTAAAAAACAGGCCAATGAGGACTGACCACGTTCAATGGGTATGGAGTGCTGATTGTTGAAGCAAAATGGAAGACCTGGAGCCAGCGAATTTACAACATGGCTAGAATTGTGTTCTGCAGTGCCCATTTTATGGAGGATTCCATTTGCGTTGTGTATTATTATTTGAACTTCGACCAAACTCAGGGCTTAGTCTCAGCCATTGGAAAAGTTATTTTAACTGTCATAATTCCCCAGGCAGCATGGGATTCTGGATGCTATTCTTGCTTAACAAGCTTGGCTCAGAGTGCAGTTACACTAGGGAAAAAAGCATGGAGTTGAATTGGGCATATTTTTAAACGGTGACTATATGACACACATGGACACAGATTGTTTTTAACAAGGAATTGTGTTATTTAGATTGGAAGCAATGTATTTTAATATACATTGTGTATAATTTATTACAACCCAGGCTGGATGTCCCCCTCTCCTTCTTTCCTTCCTCTGTGTGTCTGTCTCTGTGTGCATGTGCCAGGTTGCAGGGAAATCTCTGTTTTAGGTTTTTTTTCCTGTCTGTCATTCTGTTCTAGCACTATTTCAAATTGCAAGAAATGAGCAAAAATTAAAAACATCACAGCAGTAGTAACAAATGATTGTGAGAGGCAACCAATGTGAGGACAAGTGAGCACAGTACAAAGCATCAAATGCAATGACTCTGTGTAGCCCCCCCTCTACCAAGAGGATGCACTTAAGGACTCAAAAACCAACTGACAACTGTGTGACATGAAAAGCAAATTCACAAACCAATCCTTCACTTGATTTATTTCGATAGTATAGCTGTGCTCTCAGTCCTTGGAGATAAGCAAGAATAAAGTACTGTAGTGACCTACGTTATTTCCCCCTACAATAGATCAGTTCCTGTTTACTTGCCTGTTCCATCTTTTCTTTGAACCATTCAAATGATTCTTTTATTATTTCCACCAGAAAATAATCTATTTATTCCATAATAACTCCTGTTATTGTTGCTCGTGCTGCTTGTTCGCCTATGCAAGATGCCAAAAGAAGCACGCAAAATTGAAAAAAAATTCAAAACGTTATAAAAACTCCAAATGCATGCAGATAAAGTCATTAAAACTGTTCATAGTAATTGCAAGCAATCAGCAGGAAACCACAAAATACATAGTTCCTTAAAATTGCCAAAAAAAATTACAGGACTCATTACAGCAGTTGAGTGATTGAGGAATTCCCCAAACCAAACTAGTTAAAGATGTATGGGCTTGACCTAGCAAAAGACAATGCTATTAAGATGGCAGTTCAGTGAAGTCTGTAGAGCAGTGGTTCTCAAACTGTGCGTCCCCCGATGTTCCTGGACTGCAACTTCCTGAAGTCTTCATCACTAGCTGAGCTGGCCAGGATTTCTGGGAGTTGCAGTCCAGGAACATTGGGAGACCCACAGGTTGAGAACCCCTGCTGTAGAGCAGCAACAGATTGGTCTGGAAAACTCCCTTTGACTTTTGAGCAAATGTCATTCTTTCCAAAGAATGGCTGGAACCAAAATTATTTCAACGGTGCGTGGCTCATGTAATGAATGATAATGTCCTTCCCTATGGAAGACCGAGAGCCAGAGTAGTGTATTGAATTGCATGTTGGGCTAAGACTCGGGAGAGGTGGCTTCAAATCCTGTCTGGCCACGGATACTGATGGCCGGGTGGCAATAGGAAACCACACCTGGAACGCCTCTTATACCTCAACATCACAGCAAGAGTCACTAGAAGTTGTCGGCTCCTTGGCGATGTATGTAAACAAACGCATCAAATCAGCAATGGTAGAAGCACTGGGTTCGAAATGCCAACTTTTATGAATGGCCACCCCAAGGGACCTTGTCTCCGTGCTTGAGCCGTAGTTCTGCAGGCATCTTATTCTGAACTCGGTATCATCTGAGGATTTGAAGAGCAAACCTAGATTTTTAACCTGGAAGCCACAGCCGCTCTGGGAACGAGTGGTCGTGAAGCCTCACCTTCCTTCCTTCCTTCCTTCCCCTCCTCTGCTGTTCCTCCTGCCCACCTCGACATGACAGAGCACCCTGGAATCTGGGAAACATCACACGGTGTCTCTGTGGTTGCAGGCCATGCGGTGGCTCAGATGATACAAACCACATTTTTACAGTTTCTGTAGCCATGGCAGCAGCAGACCACCCTTTGCATAAATGAGCAATTCTGTGGGGTGCCTGGGATGGGGTCTTGAACTCAGTTTTTCCCCCATTCCAGTTCTCAATCCACTACCTACTTCAAGACCTCAGTCCCACACTATCCCTCTACTGAAGAACGACCTTCTATAGCCTCCTGGACTTTGCCACGTGATGGAACAATGCCAGGAGCTGTAACGTTTCCAGATCCTGGTTTGGACTATTGCCCAGAGCATTCTACACCGAGCCTCATTGTTTTGCCAACCCTGGAAGCATCGCTCCCAACCTCTCTTGCTGTATTAGGAATGCATGGAGCTAAAGTTTCAATTTTTCTTGTTTAAAAAAGGAGAAAAAACACTGAAATCCACGTGTGTCAAAACCCACATGCTCTACGGTCTTAAAGAAGTTATCAAAACTGCTTGTCAGCCATTTCCCAGTTGTGGCAAGCATAGGGTAAACACATGCACAAGTGATCATTTTTTTCTTTTGTGTTCGGAAGAGGTGCCAAAGAGATTATTTACTCAGAGAAGCCGCAAAACACATTTCTGACCAGTGATTCCATTCTCCTACTATTATCTTGCAAATAATCTGATACTCGGAGGGTCTGGAATCCTTGTTAACTGGATTTAGTAGCAGAGTCTCACCTTGTGTCACTTTCTTTTTTTCTGCAAACCCATGTTTACCATGGCTTCAGAGACTAGGACTCGGAGCAATGGTTTCAAACTACAGAAAAGAGTCTTGGAAGTTGAGTCATGGCAACTGGACTTCTTTTCTTGAGAGGTTGAAACGTTTTGCTGCTCATGATGAGCAGCAAAACATTTCCACCTCTCAAGAAAAGAAGTCCAGTTGCCATGACACAACTTCCAATTAAACTCACCTGGATGATGGAGAATCTTCACAGATATACAGGAAAAGAGATTCCATTCAAACATTAGGAAGAACTTCATGACAGTTAGAGCTGTTCGGCAGTGGAATATGCTGCCACAAAGGAGGGTGGTGTAGTCTCCTTCCTTGGAGGTTTTTAAGCAGAGGCTGGATGGCCATCTGTCGGGAGTAGAGATGGGCATGAAATGAACAATTTTTCGTTTCCGTTTTTGTTTTTTCATTTCGTTACGCAACAAAACGACAAACGAATTTTGTCTCCAAAATGAAACGAAACGAACAGAAACACCTGAAATTTTGTCGTGCGTTTCGTTTCCGTTACTGCAATACAGTGAACTGCTTTAAATGCTAAAAAAACCCACAAAAATTGAAATAAATGGTAACGAAACGGTAAAAACGAACGAAAACGAAAACAATTTTTTTGCAAAAATTTGCAAAAAACGGAAATGAACCTAAACGGACCCTCCAAACAACAAACAGCAAACGAAATGTCATGTTTTTGATTCGTGCCCATCTCTAGTCGGGAGTCCTGTGATGGGGGTTCCTGCATGGCAGGGGTTGGACTGAATGGCCTTTGAGGTCTCTTCCAAGTCTATGATTCTATAACCCTAATTAGCCTTTCCTCATTAATCAAGACTACATAGACCTTTTGTCTCAGCAAAATCCACAGCACCTAGATGTACTGATGGTGAGCCCCAGCTCCCAGTGGGTCCTGCAACTTCGGTCCCTCTGTTTCTGTTGCTCGTACCTCACAGCCCTTCACTTACTCTTCTTCTGCTTCCTTTCACATCTTCCTTGGTCACCATTCCCACCCTCACTCTCCTTGCAATGAGCACTGGAGGGCAGAATTCTGGAGGGTGCCAGATCAGACGACCCTCATTTCCTGGCAGAGACATCTGCATTTCCACACCCCAAGCATCCTGAGGGCTTGAATTCAGAGCAGAAAATGAATGGTTGAAGGAGGTCTGTATTGACAGTTTATCAAGGGCACAACAGGGGTCATTTTTCTGTTTCTCACAAGACTTTATTTCAAGGATTGGGAGTTCAGTGCATCCCCTTTCCTTTGCCTAGAATATGCATATTCAGTATAGATTTTTAAAATATATTTTTAAACGAATTAAGTGTGTGTGTGGGGGTGAGGGCAAACAGTTAGTCAAATAATAAGTAAATAAAGAGAAGGGTGTTGTTGTTGTTGTTCAGTCGTTCAGTCGTGTCCGACTCTTTGTGACCCCATGGACCAGAGCTCGCCAGGCCTTCCTATCTTCCACTGCCTCCCGGAGTTTGGTCAAATCCATATTGGTTGCATCGATGACACTGTCCAACCATCTCATTCTCTGTCGTCCTCTTTTCCTTTTGCCTTCAATCTTTCCCAACATCAGGAACTTTTCCAAGGACTCCTCTCTCCTCATGAGGTGGCCAAAGTTCTGGAGCCTCAGCTTCAAAATCTGTCCTTCCAGTGAACATTCGGGGTTGATTTCTTTCAGGATGGACAGGTTTGATCTCCTTGCAGTCCAGGGGACTTTCAAGACTCTTCTCCAGCACCACAGCTCAAAAGCATCGATTCTGTGGTGATCAGCCTTCTTTATAGTCCAGCTTTCACTTCCATACATCACTACTGGAAAAACCATAGCTTTGACTATCGTGAGTCGTGACCTTAGTTGGCAAAGTGATGTCTCTGTTCTTTAGGATGCTATCTAGGTTTACCTAGAGAAGGATAAATAGCAGCTAATATTGTGCATTAGCATGCAAAGACCTGGGGCTATTGTACTAGAAAAAACTCATTAGGGAGGTGAGGTGCTGCAGAGTGTTGTGTGAAAGGGCTGCTCAGGTAGGACTGAGAGCAGAAGCACTTCTTGGAAGGCTCAACACTACCATCTACAGGCAACTCTCTTGTACTGGTGCTTGAGAACTTGAGAAGCAGAAGGAAACACATGGAATCAGGAAACGGAAAGGCATGTTTCTCTTCTTCTTCTAATACCCATATTTATCACCGTAAACCCATATTTATCTGCTCCACTTTACCTTGGAAACAGATTTAGGGATTTCCTCTACTCCAGAAAAAGAATGCTGACTAGTAATGCGATCTTGGAGACATCGAAATATAGCAGTACTACTGTACCACTTTGGCGGTTACTTCACGTTCTTCTTTGTTCCGTGACTAGTTTTGTACCATGACAGCGTTGGTCACGATCACGTGGTTTTGTCCCTGTTTCAGTGTCCCCATGGTCATGATAACTTGTCTCATGATAAATGATACCTCACGGTCCTGTACTGTGACAAACACTGAATTTGTCTAGCTTCCTTTTTCCATTTTTTTTTTTGGGGGGGGGACACTTAAAAATTCTTTTTCAATATTTTGCTTCTGAAACGTCAAAATCTTTGGAGGCAGGGAAGGAGTCTGGCTAGCTTTCATTTTCCCCATTGGCCACATTGGAATGCTCTGGGTGACAGCCTTTGGGCTTTCTTTGTTCTTTATTCCTTTTGCTTGCTAATTAATTGTCTGTCTGGTGTCCCTCTTGCTTGGCTTTGAAATTTGTTTTGTTTTATTGGTATTTAACGGAGGAGGGCAAGGGGGTGGTGATCATCTGGGGTGGGTCGGCAATTTGAATGTACCTGGGACACAGTTTTCTGAGAGAAACAAATGTTTCGTTGCGTGATAGTTGCTACCTCACGGTGTCTTGTTTCGGAACAGAAACCGGGAACAAACCATGACAAGGAAATATCCTACCCCAGCCCTAGGTACAGATTTGTCTCACTTAGCACCCATTCCGGGAGCAAATTTCAGCTGTTGCGTGACAGACGTGAAGGAAGATATTTTTGTACTGCTCTGAAGTGCAACCCTTTGAGAGACAAAACAGATGTGAAGTAACCGCCTTTCTCTCTTATTTTATGTCTGTGAAGATTCTCAGTCATCCAGGTGAGTTTACCTGGAAAATGAGTCATGGTAACTGAATGTCTTTTCTTGAGAGATTGAAACATTTCGCTGCTCATCCAAGCAGCTTCATCAGTCTGAGGAAGGTTCGTGGTGAGTCCTCCAATTTATAGTTCACCTTGATTTCACACACACACTGTTCTGAATAGGCTGATAGGTTGGACAAAAGCCTGAATAGGCTTGTTAAGTCAAGAATAGCCTGAATAGGTTCATAGGTGGACCATGATCTGAATAGGCTTGTTAGGTGGATAATGGCCTAGGGGGTATGAAAGTCCACCAATGCAACCTTTCCCAGTACCCATTAAGTATAGGTCCTACTTAGCTATGGCCTTGCTGGTGGAGGTGCAAAGTCCTTTTGATTTGTCTGGGGAATCGGATTGATGAAAGGGCCGCTTGATAAGTAGCAGACAGATGGTGTCTGAGTCCCTCACCTCTGTTGAGAGGAATTTTCAATATACACAAATGGCTTCCCTGAATCCTCTCTCAAACCACCTATCTTCTCTTTCTAATATACATCCTCATCTTTGAATGAGTGCCCTTTGTTCTTCAAATGGAGGTGTACTGCTGATTCTGGTCCTGAGCTGTTGCCCCTCCTATGTTGTGCCATCCTCCTCTGTAATGACTGTTTAGTTTCCTCATTGTAGAACTCTGCACACTCCTCACTGCATTGGACCGCATACATACAGTGGTACCTCTACTTACAAGCGGCTGTACTTACAAGCAAGTTGACTTAAGAGTGGGAAACAGGAAACCATTGGCGCTGTAACTGCTGCATTACAAATTTTAGATGCGGTCTGTTCTACTTACATTTTTTTATTTTTTAGATACAGCTGCTCTACTTATGAGTTGTTTGACTTATGAGCATGCATTCAGAACAGATTAAACTTGTAAGTAGAGGTACCACTGTGTGTGTTGTGTGTGCAGGGCCGGCACTTCCATTAAGGTGAACTAGGCAGCTGCCTAGGGCGCCAAAATGGAGAGAGGGCGCTGGACAGCCTGCCGCCACCCCGCCGCTGGCCACCGCCGCCCATCCCCTCACCGCCCACCATCCGCCCGTCGCCATCCGCCCATCGCTGCCCACCGCCGCCCCCCCCCACCCCCCCGCACCTGTTGCCATCCCCCAACCCCTGCCATTCCCCGCCCCCTGCCCCGCATCTGCCTCCGCCCTGCCCCCCGCCCCACCCTGCCCACCCCCTGCCCCTCCCCTCCCGCCGCCCACCCCACCCCCCGCCCCTCACCTAGGGTGCAAAAAAACCTAGCACCGGCCCTGTGTGTGTGTTGTGTCATTACAGTTGTGACCGACCCTTCGTGACCCCATGTCCATGGAGCTTTCTTGGCAGGAATACTGGAGTGGTTTGCCAGTTCCTACTCCAGGCACCTACAGCACCTGGTATTCCCTGGTGGTCTCCCATCCAAGTACTAACCAGAGCCGACTCTGCTTAGCTTCCGAAGTCAGGTGAGACTGGATGTGCTTACTATACTATATTATTTATTTATTTATTGGTTTCATTTATACACCACCCAACTTTCCCATGGGAACTCTGGACAGTGAACATCATAGAAAATAAATAGGCAATAGGATATACTGAAAAGTAACAGGAAGCTAGGAAGATGGTTCCATGGAGTTGGGCCAGCCACTGAGAAGGCCCAGCTCTGTGTCGAAGCCTTACAGCAGTGGTGGCCAAACTTCGGCCCTCCAGATGTTTTGGACCACAACTCCCACAGTCCTTTGTCACTGGCAGTACAGTCTTGGAATTCTGGGAGTTGTGGTCCAAAACATCTGGAGGGCCGAAGTTTGGTCACCACTGCCTTACAGGCCTCCTGAGGGGTGTCAAGCAAAAGTGAAGAGGGCCAGCTTGTGTTTTGGTGTCGGGTCCTTTGGGCGGATCTCTCTTTTATTCTTTTCTTTCTAACTGTAATGCTTGCAGGGACAAACACAGCTACCTTTTCTACATCTACAAGCATGTCAGATTAAGAAGAGGTAGTTGTGTTAGTTTGTGCAAGTGTATCAGATTTTGCACAGGCAAAATCTCAAGAAACAGAACCAAGCAAAAAAGACAAAAACACAGGGCACCTTCAAGAGTAACTATTTTAATAGGAGTTTTCTTGGACAAGTTCACATCATCAGACATATGGAAGCAAGACTCAGGGGACTTGGGTGCAAAGCCCTGCTGGGCCATTGTAGCTTGGAGGTGCGCATGCATGGAACGGTGAACATGTCACATACAAGTGGTACCTCTTAAGCCTAATTTAATTCGTTCTACGGGTCTATTCATCCTACGTAGCACGGTTTAATGCGGATTTCCAAAGGAATGCATTGAATTTGTCTTGCGAAGCATCACTCAGAAAAATCACTCTTTTGAGGTTTTCCTGTGTTCGGACATTCCATTCGTCTTACAATTTTTTTGTCTTAAGAGACATTCGTTTTAGAGGTATTACTGTGTAACTTTTTCTGGAAGTTGAGTCATGGCTACTGGACTTCTTTTTTGAGAGATAGAAACGTTTCACTGTTCATCCAAACAGCATTGTTTGGATGAACAGTGAAACATTTCTATGACTCAAAAAAAAAGTCCAGTAGCCATGACTCAACTTCCAGATAAACTCACCTGGATGACTGAGAATCTTCACAGACATACTGTGTAACTTGATTAGAAAACTCATAGATTTGGACAGAGTGGTTTGGCACATAACAGGCTATAAACTGATACAAGCATGTCTTTATTATTTTTGCAAACTGTGCGGGAACAAATAAGCATCCAAGCTAACTGCTCTCCCAACTGCCGTTTTAATGTTCCTTGCAGCTTTCCCCTCCATCCCTCCCGTTATCTTTCCGCTCCCGTCTTCTCTCATTTGTCGCCCTTCCCTTCGCGCCCGCAGCAGAACTCAAACCCCCAGAACCCTCCGCAGCGGCGTCGCGCGTGGCACCCTGGGAGCTGTAGTGCCGGCTCGCGCCTCCTGGCCGGGCGGGGCCGAGGAGCCCAGGGGCGCGGCGGGACTACGTTTCCCGTCGTTCCTCGGGCTTGCGCATTCTACGAAACAGGCGGCTTGTGTGTCTATGCCAGTGTTGGTGAAGGAAGGCGGTCGGTTCTCTGCCCGCGGCCGTCCGGACTGCGGCAGGGCAGGGTTCCCTCAGCAGCCTCCTTGGGGTGGTGGTTGGTTTGGGGGGTGGGGGTGGGGGTGGTCCTTCTTCCTGCCTCGGCACCCCAAGGGCGAGCCGTGGGGCTGGCGGCGGCGCCATGGGCGGGGAGGAGGAAATCGTGCGCATTGCCAGGCGGCTCGACAAGATGGTGGCCAAGAAAAGCGCGGTGAGTGAGGGGCTTTTCAGACGGGTCGCGACCGACTGGCTGACAGACGGACCCCGACTGGTTTTCCCCCCCACACACACTTTGCCGCCTCTCGAGGGGGCCGCCGGGCGGGTCGTCGGCAGGCGCCGGTTCCTCACGGAGGCCGCCCGTCGCCCTTCCAGAAAGCAGGCCGCCGTTCGTTTCATCCTGAGGGGAGGCGGAGGCGAGCCTTTTCAACGGCTTCCCCCGACCCACCCTCCGTTGCCATGACAACCACGCGCCCGCGTCCCCTGAGAGGCTGGCCCCGCCCCCTCGGCACCGCCCTCCTAACGGCTTTTTCCCCTCACTTCGCCCCGCCTCCCGCCGCTGGGCTTTAAAAAAAAAAGCAAGCCCCTCCCCTCCAAAGAGGGACAAGCCCCGCCCACATTCTCTTCGCTGTCTAGCCGCGCCGCCCTCGTTCTCGCTCCAGACCAGCCTTCCTCGGATGAGGAAGCTCCGCCCCCACCTGTCCGTCCAGCGGTTCGCCCCGCCCCTCCCCTGCATTTAGCCACGCCCCTACATGACCTGTTGAACTGGCGGGGGCTGCCTTGTTTTTCCCTACGCTGATGCTAATGCGCTAATACAGTGGTACTTCGTATAAGGGAATTAATTCGTTCCTAATTAAATTGTGTGAAGCAACTTTTCCTTTATACCAGTTTCCCATAAGAATGCATTGAAAACGGAGTAATCCCATTGTTATTTTGTACAGATTTGCCCCGTAGGCGATTCTGTTAAGCAAATTTCCCCTCTCTCCGGAATGTTTTTATGTTGTACAGATTTTATGTTATATAAGGGCCCACTGTACTGTATTGGTTGTGATTTCTTTATCCTGATGCTAATTTGCGAATACTGTATTGGTTGTAATTTTTCTGAACTAAGAGAAATCTGAATGAATAGTTCAGAGAATGGCTGCTGATCAAAGGGCAGAATAGAGGTGGCATGGTAGAGCTTCCTGAAAAGGAAGAATGAACTAGGTTTTTAGGGGGTTGTGCAGCAAAAACTTAAAATTGGGTTTGTTTATTTATTGGACTTATCTACCACGCCATCTACCAACAAAGCTACCCTGAGCGGTGCAGATTGTGAGAATGTGCAGTGCATGGTACTGCTTGTTCATACTTGTGATGCATGGCATGGAATCATTGATTTTGACCCAGATTACTAGTTTTGAAAAGTTAAAAGGACTCGCAATATGGCTTTGCCAGAGGATGTTAAGAATTTAATGGGTTAAGAGGATGACCAGTGGAAAAAATAAATAGAATGAATGAATCAAGACCAAGAAGCTAAATGCCTTGGTTATATAATGAGAAATGAGAAATACAGTTGCTATTGGGAATTATTCAAGGTAAAATAAAGTCAATGCCAGAAGGAGAAAGACTTCTTGTCTGAAAAACTTTGAAGACTCATTTGCCGCCACCTCCTGTAATCAAAAGAGCCAGATTGCCATCCAAATTCTGGTGGCAGAGGAACAGGAATGAGAAGGCAGTGGTGGCGAACCTTCTGCACTCCAGAGGTTTTGGACCACAACTCCCACAGTCCTTTGTCATTAGCAATCTAAGCTCGGATGTCTGGGAGTTGTGGTCCAAAACATCTGGAGAGCTGAAGGTGCACCATCATTGTTCTGTAGGCCAAAGTAAATGCGATGATACTCTAGCCATGACCAGATAATATCAGTTGTATAAATTATTTTCCTAAAGCTCAGCTGGGCATCTTGGATGCCAAAGGGAATTGTAGTTGTTGTTTTAGAATAGGTAGGAGCCTATCAAGCAAAACAGCTATATTTTATTGTGAGCTATCATGGACAATTCCACTTCCTTGGACATAACATAATGCATTGTTTTAGTTTTTTGTTTTAGTTTTTTTTTGCCCGAAATGTTTGTATCCTCAGCTTCGCTATAGCACTAAAGTTAAAAACCTCTGTAGTAAAAGGTGGGGGTCCCAAGACCTTCCCTTTATGCTATTTTCCATCCCTAACAGTCTTCTGTCCATCAGCTGTCATCCCTAGGAATCTGTTACAAAAATGAAACTAAGAAAAATGGAAAAGAAAATCTTAGTAATACTTCCAGGTTATATAAAACAGGCAACATCTGGGAGGGTGCTTCTCTCCCCCCCCCCCCGGGGTCTTTCATTCTCCCTCTCTGTCTATTCACTATTACTCTTGCAATATAATTCATTGACTTTCAATGTTCTCTGTAACTTTCAGCTCCACTGGCCAGGGCTCTTGCGTGTGCAGCTCTAACCAGGCACATGCAAGAGAGAAACATACACACACACACACACACACACACACACACACACACACACACACACACACACACAGAGAGAGAGAGAGAGAGAGAGAGAGAGAGAGAGAGAGAGAGAGATGATGTGCAGCTTTCATGGTTATTGATACAAAAGTGATTGTTTCAGGTATGTGAGGAAGGAGGAACCCTGCATGGAGGTGCACACAGGCTAACACACATGCCTTACAGGGAACCTTGCTTGCGATATAATAACCCACAACATAAATCTTAAGTTTAACATGTGATAGTTCATTATCAAATCTGATTTTATATTTCAACTTACCCCGTCCCTAGGACAAATTATAAACAGCCACCATGGCCAGAATAGGGAATTGATGCCAGCTTAAGTACAATTACATAAACTGCGGTTGAAAATAATTAGCAAGATGCTGCTTGCATTCCTTTTTTGTGCATCTGGTAAGTACCCTGCAGAATTTTAGCCAATAAGTTAATTTGCCTTGCAACATGTGCTTGATGTTCCAGAGGGAAAAAGATAGTATAAAATTATGAGTATTCTCTCTGCTGGTTAAGTGTAGCCTTTCTCCAGCTAATGAAACCTTTATCTTTTGGAATGTCTTTGATAGGATTAGTATAATACAATGGCAAAGAGATAAAGCAAACATTTAAATAATCCACATAAATTCTATCTTGCTTAAATAAATGTTTAAAAGCTCTTCATTGAAATCAGAAATGGATTCACACTGTTTTATGTGGTGCCTAGTTTGTAAGGGTTTATATTTTGGAAAGATGGAAAGGAATAATTTTGCTGGGGAACAAATA
The DNA here is from genome assembly GCA_029282475.1 of Phrynocephalus forsythii. Classification (NCBI taxonomy): domain Eukaryota; kingdom Metazoa; phylum Chordata; class Lepidosauria; order Squamata; family Agamidae; genus Phrynocephalus; species Phrynocephalus forsythii. The sequence continues at coordinate 124,886,469 of JAPFRF010000005.1, read as the reverse complement.
GTGTCTTCTGGATATTTTTCCTGGCTCTTTCATAGAATCATAGAGTTGGAAGGGACCTCAAAGGCCATCCAGTCCAAACCTCTGCCATGCAGTAACCCCCATCACAGTACAGTACTCCATACATATAGCCATCCAGCCTCTGCTTAAAAACCACCAAAGAAGGAGACTCTACCACCCTCCTCCGTGACAGCATATTCCACTGCCGGACAGCTCAAAACATCAGGAATTTTTTTCCTAATGTTTAAATTGAAACTCTTATCTTGTAGTTTTAAACCATTGCCCTGAGTCCTAGTCTCTGAAGCCATGGAAAACAAGCCTGTTCCCTCTTCAATATGACATCCTTTCAAATATATGACATCCTTTCTCATCAGTCTCATAGCCGGTGTAATTGTGGATTGTTCTGGTGATTACCGTAAATCACATTCAGGGGTGAAACAGAAACATTCCCCTGTTATAAATAAGCAAAGATTGAAAGGCAGAGGGATCAGTTTGAACCTCCTTCTATTTCTGTCATTATTCGTACTATAGAGGTTTTGTTGTCTTAAAACACCCGAGTATTTACTTACTGAACCCAGCAAGAGACCCTTATCTTATGAAATTGATAGGGAATGGGCAGTAAAGTTTTTCAACATATTCCAGACGGTGTGCTTGGCTAGCACCCAAAATTCCTTTATCAGACCTTAACAGGGAAAAAGTGGGAAGAGACAGATGGAAGGGGTCCAGGTGGAACCAATTAAATGAAAATCCTTTGCAAACTACAGATTTATTTAACTTAACTACTTGCATGGGGTGACTTTCTAAAATATATATCTTAAACTTTGATCTACTTTGTGTGGTGCCCAAAAATAAGCTTCCCCACTTCATTGCTCTCAGTCTTTAACAGTTGACAACTCCTGCATCCAGACTGATGCCGAAGCCTTGTGTTTTGGAAACTTCAGCATGTTTTGGGGGTGATGTGCCTCTGGCCCAACATTCTTTGAAGCCAAACATTTTTGTTGGCTGCAGTTTCCTCTGTTTGGAGGCAAAGAAACTGTTGGCATGATCTGTAAAGAACACCTGCATATTGTAACGTGGCTGGTGTATGTACCTTTCAAATGTATGAAAAGTGCAGACGCGTGTATGAAAAAGCTGAATAGTAAGTTACCAGAGGTAACTGGATTATGCAATAAACTCAATAAACTCATTAACTCAGATACTGAAGAATACTGCAAAGTGATACTTGTTTGCTGGACAAGTATAAACATGCCTTGATTTGAGAAACCTTGCACAAGTGTGCTCCAAAACAGTAGTTATTTGCTGTAAGTTTACCCAGTTGAATTTGTGTCTCTCAAGAAACATTTCCTTTGCTTGGCTTGATGATGAATTAATAATTTGCTAGACATATTGTTAGTTGCTCTTAGGAAGCAAATTTGACTCATAATGATGGTTAAGTATTGTTAATGTGTAGCACTTCTTTACTTTTCTAGGAAGGGGCGATGGATTTACTGAAGGAGTTGAAAAATATGCCAATAACTCTGGATTTACTGCAGGTAAATTGGGATGGTGGATACATCCTGTCTTTAACCCTGCTGCCAGCCCCTTGCTTCTCCATCTGCATCTGTTTGCTGTCTAATGCAGTGTGCATTTTTCCCCATTCTGTACATTTAAAGAAGAGATAGAATGTTAATTAGAGATGGGCACGAACTGCTGGTTATTATCCCAGCCCTGCCTCCCGTGGTGGGCACCCATTCAGAGGCAACATCTTGGTTTCCCTCTCCCACCCTCTTTGGGCACTGCTTCTGAGTGGGTGTCTGCCGGAGGAGGCTGGGAAATGTCACACACCCGTTTGTCCAAAGGACGAACCAGCATGAACGACCAAACTGGTGGTCTGTGCCCACCGTTAATTGCAATACACGGCTGTACATTGTGCCCATACACTCAAGAACCTGAGACAAAGGAGTCCCAAGTTTGTGAGTGCAATAATTGAGGCAAAATAAGGATGATTAGAAAGCGTCGGGAGAGGGGGGGGGACACTGTGAGCTATAGGCAGGCAGGAAATAAAACACAGCCTTTGCTTAATTGCTTCATGCTGAATTGCTTAATTACTTGTTGTGTCTTGATCCTGCCACTAACCAGGATACTTGCCTGCCTCCCCAGCTCTAGTGTTTTTCGAGATTTACACCCATACAACACCCTGTCTCCAGTTTTGCATTCCAGGGCAGAGGAGAACAAAACCAAGATCCTATGCATAATGGGAAGGATCCCATTATGAGAAAAGAGTTATAAACAACTGAAATAAAAAAGTTGTTTCGCTGAGTGAAGCAAGCACGAATTATTAAATAGCATGAGATTAGCCTTTATCTTTAGCTTCGGTTAATATTTGTTGGGAGCTTTGTCTGACCAGTCGTATTCTGATGAATTGATCACTCCGCCCTTATTGGCTTGCAGTCTACCCGGATTGGGATGTCCGTGAATGCGCTTCGGAAGCAAACCACGGATGAAGAAGTGATTGCGCTGGCCAAATCACTGATCAAGGCCTGGAAAAAACTTCTAGGTAAGGAGAAAACCATGTTTAGATTTGAATAAAAGAGTGGTGCTTGATGAATTAGGCGAAGGCTCCGTCTAGTCCAGTGTAGGCGAACTTATGGCACGGGTGCCAAAGGTGGCCCTCGGAGCCTGTTCTGTGGGCACCCAGCATCGCCCCTTCACAGCCACCTGTATTCAGGCTAGACTGCTGTATTGGCACTTTGCGAAAAATTAGTGGGTTTTGAATCGCAGTTTGGGCACTTGGTCTCTAAAAGGTTCGCCATCACTGATCTAGTCAGTTGTTTCTGCCAAATTTACAAGCGGGGCCAAAAGAACAGAATCTTTCCCCTCCTTCCTCCTCAAAGGGTCTGTTATTTCACAGTTGTTTTGCTCATCGTTTGAATCAAACCCTGCAGTCTCCACAGTACAGCAAGTCTAATATGCATTTCCTGGTTCCCTTCTAAAAAGTGGTTCTTCACACTGTAGTTATGCAGAGTGTTGGGTCGTAAGGGTAGTACTAAAAATCTGCATGCCCTTATTCCTCTTAACGAGGACATAAGGAGATAAATTCAGGCAGTGATCAGAGTAGCGAGAATGAAATTGTTTTTCTGGCTGATGGGGTGGGGCCTTTTGCTGGGAGGTGCGTCCTTCTCCTTTTAACGTTTGGCAGTGCTGTTCTTCAAGGGCACATAAGCCACTGTGATCAGCAAGATCATCAGAGACATGATGGTCGCTGTGCAGGAGGTTGGAATGGCATATTGTGTCATCAAGCTGAACAGTGTCATGATGTCTTGGGAACGCCTGCTTGGCCCTGAAGCCTGTAGATTGCACTGCTAATAGAATTCATTTGAACCTTGAGGTGCAGGGGTTGGAATGTATTAAGAGCCAAAACTGTGTCCACGGCCCAGGGTTCAATCTCAGGTAGCTGGTTCAGGGTTGACTCAGCCTTCCATCCTCCCCAGGTCGGTAAACTGAGTACCCAGCACATGGGGTGGGAGAGGGGGCAGTGTGTCACCTGCATAATTAAATTGTAAACCACCCAGATAGGGCTTTAAGTGCTAAGGGGTGGTATATAAGCAGGACGCTTTGAATGATCCAGACACTTTTAGACATCAGCTGGGGAAACACAAAAATCTCAGTCCTTACGGCAATTAATTCCACTGTTGCTTTTTTTCTCTTCCCTGTGGCTCTTTTGCTCCATTCAGATGCCTCGGAGGATAAGAGCGATGACAAGAGGAAGACTTCTTTGCCAGCTTCCTCCTCAAAGGAGAGTGGCAACACAAGAGACCAAAGGTAATGCTTCCCTTTAGCCAGATATGATGGTGCTGTATTTGGTCCTCTCACTTCTCACTCCCTGACACCCCCTCCCATCTTGGCACCATGATTAGTTTCAAGTATAAAATGGAAGGTGATAATTATGCCTTTAGAGCGACAAAGGAAGGCTGCCTAGAGGGGAGAGAGAGAGTGCTATAGGGAGGTCCATCAGGTTGGCGAATTATTTTTTTTTAAAAAAGTTCTAGTTGTAAATAAAAAAATCAATAAATGTCTACAAAACACAGTGGTGCTTGTGGGATTATTTTGACTCTCTCAGTTTGTTATTTGGTTCACCTTCATTTCTTCTTAATTCAATCTCATGCTTGATTAATAAAAACATTATTTCTGATTTTGTTGATTTACTTTGTGGTTCTTCCCCACCCCTTGTTAACCCATTCTTCTTCCTGTTCCGCATGCGTCATGTAAACACGCTCATGCACACAGTTTTCCCCCTTAACAGATTTGTTTAGGAAAACTCTTTCCTGAGTAGAAACAAGGTGCCATCCGGCAATCTAGCAACCTTTCTGATCCAAGCGGTGCTTATAACAGTTCCATTTCAAATTGCAGTGCTCTCGGCAACATGGGGTTGGCCAGCACAGGCCAGATTCCAAATGGTTGTCATGCATTAGACTTGTCCCGCTTTTCATGAGTCCACAGCCCAAGTGGCACATGAGTTTCCATTTCAAGGAGAAGGTTCATGCTGGTCTCATCTGTTTCTGAGATTAAAAATAACTAGGCTGGATCAGACCAAAAGCCCTATCCAGAACAGCATTTCATTCACACAGTAGCTGACCATATGGGGAACTTACCAGCAGAACATGAATGCAACTGTAGTTCCTGTGTTGTATTCTCCAGAAGCGGCAGGACATGACATATAGCCATCCTGATTCGTAGTTTGTGGCCAAAAAAACGGTTGCATAGTGTAGTAAACTGCAGATGGGTAGGTCCATTGAATCAGCGGTGATTTGTTGAGTTCACTTTGGTAAGTGCCATTGTTCCGAATGGCTGTGCTTACTATGACTAAGTCAGTCACGACCAGAGTAGGCCCCTTTGAATCAAGGGAACAGATGTGGAGAGTGAGTTCTAGTCGGGCCTGAACTATGCTAGGCAATATGATTTTAGCCATGATGTCCTTTAACAATGCCGGAAGAGATTCGTTTAAATCAGAGGAACAAATGGTGGAGTTGACTCCTTAAATCCCCACGGATTCAGTGTAAATCATTATCCTACGCAACAGGATTTGGGCTGTTGATGGCCCTGGTCCACATGAGAGAGGGAACATTTCTAAAGAAACCTTGAATAATGCTGTTTAAATATGTTCTGGGGGGTAAAAGTGCAGGGCCACATAACTAGCGAGTGGTTCCTGAAAAACAGTCCCACCATGACTGACCACTTTGGAACCAGTTGTTGGGAGCTTTCAGACATCTCACAATTTTGTACCTATTTAAAAATCTGGAGAAGCTGACTTGGCAAAAAAGTTCCGATATTGCAGATCTCATGGCCTGCGCGCCACATGGTAAGGCTTAACGGTGAGGTGCGTTGTCACTTAACTATATTACTGTTTCTGAGCAATTTGGGATGACATATTTTCTTCTAAACTCAGTTCCTTTGTTATGTGTCTATGATAAATATATCTGGTTTTGGCTTTTTATTTTGCAATGCTTTTGTAGCTTAAAGAGTTTTTACCTACCGTTATCATAGGACGTTGATTCTGTTTAATGGCGGCCACAAGATCATAGCGGCTATGATTTTAATTCCCTTCCATTTCTGAGTCTGTAAGATGGGGAGATAGGAATTTGTCAGAGGCTGAAATCCTGTTGATGTAACTAGACCTGTGGAAGGCTGATGAGGGTGATTTTTCAGAAATTAAACTTCTTTTTTCTGTCCCTCATGTCTCTTGTTATCCTTTTCATCATGTGGCAGCTATGGCATTGCAGGACAAAGTCTTTAATTACCCAAAACTGCATCTGGTGATAATGTCATCCTGGCAGTGGCCATTTCTGATAATTACAGACTCCATTCTTCTGTAACTTCCATATGATAAGACAAATTACACAGAAGCTGTGTGACAAGTTGGATGTGTTGCTGAAAAATTGAAAAGATGTCGTATCAAAGAGGGGACAGGTCTGTTTTCCATGACTTCAGAGACTAGGACTCGGAGCAATGGTTTCAAACTCCAGGAAAAGAGATTCCACTTGAACATTAGGAGGAACTTCCTGATGGTTAGAGCTGTGCCACAGTGGAGTATGCTGCCACAGAAGGTGGTGGACTCTCCTTTGGAGGTTTTCAAGCAAAGGCTGGATGTCCATTTGTCATGAGTACCTTGATGGGGGTTCCTGCATGGCTGGAGTTTGGACTGAATGGCCCTTGAAGTCCCTCATGTCTCTTGTTCTATGATTGCCTCTGTTAATGATGTCATCAGCCTTCTGCAGGTGTAGTTATCCCAACAGGATTCCAGCCATTGACCAGGCAGTTGGTTACTTCTGCTTCACACATTTTTTGTGGTTTGTGTTTATAATGGGGAAAGGCTTAACTGGATCTGCTTCACGGTTGTGATGTACACAACAGCAGCAACGCTAGTCTTTTCACATCTCACTTAGGCCTTATGTTTTGCTCAATCAATACATGGCTCGAGTGGACTAAGGCAAGCCATGAGCTTTCTTCATCCAAACTGGAGCTGTTTGGTTGCGACTGCTCTAATTCCCAGAAGGGAATTGAAATCACATTTTCAGATTTGTTCAGGAAAAGAAATCCCCATCTTCTTTTGGTTGTGACAGAGCCAAAAGGCTAAAAGCTTCAGCTGATATTTGCAGCAGGACCAACCGTCTGTCATTTATCTCCCCAAACAGAAAAAAGCATGCACCGGGGCTTGTTAGAGCAGCCTGTCCTGGATTATTCAAAGCTGGTGAGTTACCCACATATTCCAGAAAGATTGCAGGTCAACACCCAGGAACCATTGGGCCTGTAGAGCCAGAAGGTGGGAGTGCAATTCCCTCAGTGCTTGTGAAGATTCTCAGTCCTCCAGGTGAGTTTATCTGGAAGTTGAGTCATGGCAGCTGGACTTCTTTTTCTTGAAAGATTGAAATGTTTCGCTGCTCGTCCAAACAGCTTCATCAGTCTGACTGATGAAGCTGTTTGGACGAGCAGTGAAACGTTTCGATCTCTCAAGAAAAAGATGTCCAGTTGACATTACTCAACTTCCAGAATTCTCTCACTGTTTCTCCCAGGAGAGGAGTTGGTCTCGGGAGAGTCCCACCAGAAGCAAAGGCGGGGTAAAAATACTCTAAAATAAAAAATAAATAAAAATAAGGTTAGTCATAAGTCAGAAGTGGTCATTGTTATATATGCCCCTTGATCTAGCCATATATGTTCTCCAGAGCAGCACAAAATCCTTGAACATTCTGGACCGTAAAAAGCTGTTCCGAATTTGCCAGCCAAAAGCTGCACTTCCTGGAACTTCAGATCCATGAGCAGTTGGGCTGGGGCACAGGAAGAAGGGCCCCAGCAGAGTGTGACCTCTCATGAAGGTGTCTGGGATTAATCATCATTTTAAAAAAATTATTTCTAAAATCTAACATAAAATTGACATTCCTTTCACACAAAATACAATACATATAAAAGACTTGACAGAACACAGTGCTCCCTTCCCAATGGGGACCAATATGTTTTATTTAATACCCCCATTTATTTATTTATTTATTTATTTATTTATTTATTGGTTTGTTTGTTTATTGGTTTATTTGCTGCCAAGCTTAATTCAAAGAATTTGACCTTCCTTCCATCTGTTGCTTAACTGCTTCCATGTCCCTTCCAAAAATATACAGTATTTTTCCGTGTCTAAGACTATATTTTGCCCAAAATTGTTAAACTAAAAATTATGGATTGTCCTATAGATGGAAGTAAGCCAAGGAGAGAATCATGTGGTCCCTGAATGATGGACTACGTATTATGTGACTTAGATGGATTACCATGCATGATTATATTGACTGATTTCATAAGTACACCAATGTTTTCCATGATAGTTTCCACCCCTCATAATGGAATGTTTTTCTTTTTGCGTGCTCTTTGTAGCTTTAATGTTACCTTTTAATGTTGTAAGATTTGTTTTGTTGTTGTTCAGTCGTTCAGTCCTCTCCAACTCTTTGTGACCCCATGGACCAGAGCTCGCCAGGCCTTCCTATCTTCCACTGCCTCCCGGAGTTTGGTCAAATCCATATTGGTTGCATTGATGACACCATCCAACCATCTCATTCTCTGCCGTCCTCTTTTCCTTTTGCCTTCAATCTTTCCCAACATCAGGGACTTTGCCAAGGACTCCTCTCTCCTCATGAGGTGGCCAAAGTACTGGAGCCTCAGCTTCAAAATCTGTCCTTCCAGTGAACATTCAGGGTTGATTTCTTTCAGAATTGATATGTTTGATCTCTTTGCAGTCCAGGGGACTCTCAAGACTCTCCTTCAGCACCACAGCTCAAAAGCATCGATTCTGCGGCAATCAGCCTTCTTTATAGTCCAGCTTTCACTTCCATACATCACTACTGGGAAAACCATAGCTTTGACTATCCTGACCTTAGTTGGCAAAGTGATGTCTCTGCTCTTTAGGATGCTATCTAGGTTTGCCATTGCTTTCCTCCCAAGAAGCAGGCATCTTTTTATTTCTTTGCTGCAGTCGCCATCTGCAGTGATCAAGGAGCCCAAGAAAATAAACTCTGTCATTGCCTCCATTTCTTCCCCTTCTATTTGCCAGGAGGTGATGGGACCGGTGGCCATGATCTTAGTTTTTTTGATGTTGAGCTTCAGCCCATTTTTTTCACTCTCCTCTTTCACCCTCATTAAGAGGTTCTTTAATTCCTCCTCACTTTCTGCTATCAGAGAAGTATCATCTGCGTATCTGAGGTTGTTGATATTTCTTCTGGGAATCTTAATTCTGGCTTGTGATTCATCCAGACCTGCCTTTCACATGATGTACTCTGCATATGTTAAATAGGCAAGGTGACAGTATACAGCCTTGTCATACTCCTTTCCCAATTTTAAACCAGTCAGTTGTTCCATATCCAGTTCTGACGGTTGCTGCTTGTCCCACATATAGATTTCTTAAGAGACAGATAAGGTGGTCAGGCACTCCCATTCCTTTAAGGACTTGCCATAGTTTGTTGTGGTCCCACACAGTCAAAGGCTTTGGCATAGTCAATGAAGCAGAAGTACGGTAGATGTTTTTCTGGAACTCTCTGGCTTTCTCCATAATCCAGCGCATGTTGGCGATTTGATCTCTAGTTCCTCTGCCCCTTCGAAATCCAGCTTGTACTTCTGGAAGTTCTCTTTCCACATACTGCTGAAGCCTACCTTGTAGAATTTTGAGCATAACCTTGCTAGCATGTGAAATGAGTGCAATTGTGCGATAGTTGGAGCATTATTTGGCGTTTCCTTTGTTTGGGATTGGGATGTAGACTGGTCTTTTCCAGTCCTCTGGCAACTGCTGAGTTTTCCAAATTTGCTGGCATATCTTATGCAGCACCTTTACAGCATCCTCTTTTAAGCCTTAAAAAGTTCAATTGGAATGCTGTCACTTCCACTGGCCTTGTTGTTTGCAATGCTTTCTAAGGCCCACTTGATTTCACTTTCCAGGATGTCTGGCTCCAGGTCACCAACTACGCTATCTTGGTTATCAGGGACATCCAGATCTTTCTGATATAATTCCTCTGTATATTCTTGCCATCCCTTCTCGATCTCTTCTGCTTCAGTTAGGTCCCTACCATTTTTGTCCTTTATCATATCCATCTTTGCACGAAATGCCCCTTTAATATCTCCAATTTTCTTGAATAGATCTCTGGTTTTTCCTTCTCTGTTGTTTTCATCTATTTCTTTGCACTGTTTGCTCCAGAAGGCTGTCCTGTCTCTCCTCGCTATTCTTTGGAAGTCTGCATTCAATTTTCTGTATCTTTCCCTTTCTCCCTTGCATTTTGCGTCCCTTCTCTCCTCCACTATTTGTAGGGCCTCGTTGGATAACCACTTTGCTTTCTTGCATTTTCTTGTAAGATACCTCTTCTAATTCCCTATTCTTAAACTTGAATATGTCTTAAATGTTCTGGGATGTATATTGTCCTTCATTATTGTAAGCCACCTTGGGTCCTTTTCCAAGGAGAAAGGTGGGGTAAAAATATTCAAATAAATATAATAATTTTGGGTTGGAAAAGTAGGGGGTTGTATTATTCATGGGGGAGTCTTATAGATGGAAAAATCATGTTTTGGCATTTCCTCCTTTATTCTGTACAGCATTTATACATTCATCCCATATCATTAAATCTGTTAGTCTTTAACTCCTAGATATAAAGATAGTTTCTTTCCAAGTGCTATCAAACTGTTGAATAATTAATTTTTACTTCTTTTCTTCCTTTTTAAATAATAGGTTATATTGTATTGTTTTACTGTGTTTTTACTGTTGAATATATGATTCTTATATTTCCTTTTATTTATGGAGAGCATTTTTTTACCAAAACAAATTCTGGGTGTGTCCAACCACACGGCCAATAAAAATGATTCTGATTCCGATTCTGATTCCTTTTTAAAACTTATTTTCTGAAGTCAATTTATCATTAATTGCAGTATTCCAAATTTGAAATCAGTTTTGCTTCCAATTTTTTTTTGCAATGAGCAAAACATATTGTCATCTCTTTTTTTAAACATCACCATGACCAAAACATATTGTCATCTCTTTTTTTAAAACAACTATTGTTGCCAGATGGGCAGTATAAAAATCTAACAAAGAAATAAATATTTTTAAAGTGAGTGTACTTGGATCAAGTCTACTTCTTCAGACATAGGAGTGGGACTGGAGGCCTGCCATATTTATATACAACCCCATAACCAGGTGATCATGGAGATCATAGACAAAGTGACTGTGGTTTGTTAGTAAAGGCGTAGGGCTGTCAACCTGTGGATAATTTCAGTCATAGGTCTCCAAGGTAGCAATAGCATAGTTGACTTAAGCAGCAAACTCAGTGTAAGATTCCACACCCTGTAATGATCTAAGAATCTTTGACTGATATTCAATCTTTTTGATTGAGTTTCCAGGTTCAGTTTATAGTTATCTCAGCCGTTGCTCTTTCAAGTCCCATTTTTGTAATGCCCCCCCCGCAAAATGGTTATTTTCAGGTTATTCAAAGAGTAGATGATACTGAAATATCCGAAAGCTTTTGACACCCAAATCTTGTGGCAAAGCACACAATCTTTCCTCTTGCCTGGACCACGGGCCTTCTGTGAGTCAGCCTAAACTCATGCGGGCATGTCCAGTCTTTGGCTCTCCAGGTATTTTGGACCACAACACCCACAATCTTTTGCCATTGACAATTTAAGCTTAGAATTCTGGGAGTTGTGGTCCAAAACATCAGGAGGGTCGAAGTTTGGACATGCTTTCAAAGTGTTCTTGCTAGGATTAAAAAAATAATGTATGTAACTGATCCAGTACTTCTGATTGCTCTTACATCCAGCATTGGGAGCCATAAACATCAAACAAAGTCAGCCTTAGAGGTTTAGCATTAATAGACAAAGGAGAGAAGTAAAATCCTGGAATAAAACTGATCTCAACTCCTATTTCTAATCATGGTTTTGTACATTCATGAATATGATCCAGAGTCAAGACACTGGTGAAATCATTAATCTGCTATAAACTCATCTCATCATTTAGACACTCTAGAGCAGTGGTTCTCAACCTGTGGGTCCCCAGATGTTCCTGGACTGCAACTCCCAGAAGCCTCCACGACTCACGAAGCTGGAAGGTATTTCTGGGAGATGCAGTCCAGGAACATCTGGGGACCCACAGGTTGAGAACCACTGCTTTAGATCATTGTGGTTTTTATCTTGGTTTTATGGGGTGCCATTTCTACTGATTATTTCTTTGCTTGTGTTGTATATTTTAACATATTGCCCAGTGGGTATTTGATGGTCTCAAAGTATGGTCAGTCAATGAACTTCAATTTTGATCGTTGTGCAGCTAACTGGTCCATCCTTGGTGTCTTGCCTGTCCCCTGATAGGACTTTGGTCTGATCCAGCAGGACCTTTATGCTCATAATCTGAACCAAGTCCACTTTTAAAACAAAGAGATCTGGTAGCAGAAATTTAACAACGAGCACCTTCCATTCAACACAAAACGATCCAGCAAAATTCACACCAGGGTTGCAGATTAAGAAAGTACTGTATATGCATCATAACTTGGGAGTGCCCCCCCACCCCCGCTCATGCTCCCAGAATCACCCAGCTAATTTAGGCTGGCTAGTTGTGAAATTCTGGGAGCTGAAACAATAGCACCCACCCCCAAATAAAGTCTCTTAAGTTCACTGTAAATACAAATGAGCATAGTTTTGGGCCCACAAGATCACGAAAGAAACAAAATAATTTCATCTTGTTTCATCTCTTTTTGAGTTTTGTCGGGCAAGATATTGAAAAGTTTAGTTTGGGGCTGATGATTTTCATAACCCTTATTTAATTATTCTATGATTCCATGGTTCTGCGAATTGGTTTCTGAGAGTTAATATTCTTTTTCAGAGTTTACCCAGCTTGGCAGTCTCGTGCGGTTCTTCTACCATGATGGCTTGTATTCATTCTATAATGCAGACTGAAAAAGTCTAACCTGCTTAGTTTTTTTTTCCTTTTAGCTCCACCAAAAAACAGGATCCTCCGAAAACTCCCACAACTCCAAAAATCACCACCTTCCCACCAGTGCCTGTCACATGTGACACTGTGCGTAACAAGTGCCGAGAAATGTTGACTGCTGCTCTACAGACAGATGGTAAGGAAGAGGAAAAAAATCATTGGCTTTTGCCCGTTGGGTTCCTTGCCTCCCTGCACCTTGGCATCATAGGAGCTCCTGTTTTAAATGCTGCCGCTAATCCCTGTTGCTAAACCATAAGCTTCCTTTGATGTATATCCTATTCCCCCTCTTCTGTAACATTCTCTACCCCATTCTTCACTCTGAATCATTGAGAGTTATGCTTGTCCTTATTTACCAAATCAAATATTTAATCACTTTTGTTGTTGTTGTTTAGCCATGCTCTTTAGGGGTCAAGAATGCACTTCGTGGTTGCATTTTATATGTGAATCAGGCGCTTGGAATGCTCTGTGGAACTCCCTGCCACAGGATGTGGTGATGATGGCGTCTCGCCTGGATGCCTTCAAAAGGGGATTGGACAGATTCCTGGAGGAAAAGTCCATCAGAGGTTACAAGCCATGATGGAGATGTGTCATCTCCAGGCTTAAAACCAGGGTACTTCAAGGGCCAGGTGCAGGGGAGTGGGATAAGGAGACAGATATCTAGTCTCGTGCACTCCCAGAGGCATCTGGTGGGGCCACTGTGAGATACAGGAAGTGGGACTAGATGGGCCTTTGGCCTGATCCAGCATGGCTCTTATGTTCTTATGTTCTTATGTTCTCTGCACCATTTCTCTAAACTGAGCTCTCTGTGGTTAAGTGCAGAGGGACCTGATGTTAAAATAAAAGCAGCTGTTTGCTGTAGAATTTGTCATTCATTCTTACTTTCTGGGCCTTTTCTCCATCAGGACTGGAATCTGATTAGTTTGTTCTTGTTTCTTCACAGGTGACTACATAGCCATTGGTGCCGATTGTGAGCATATCTCTGCCCAAATAGAAGAATATATCCTTGCTTGGTTTGTGGTGTTGGGAAGAATTTGAGTGTTGTTGTTGTTGTTGTTGTTGTTGTTGTTGTTGTTGTTGTTGTTGTTGAGCTGCCACCGTTTCAAATGTAAGCTCCTAGTTTTTATGTTTAAGGCTCTCTTCAACACATTGAAAAGGGCTTAGCATGGATTCCTGCAGAAAATCCTGAGAAATGTACAGAATTTTTTTTATAAAGGATATGGGGAATACTTCAGAAAGCTGAGAAAGCTAAGCTTTTAGCAAAACGCCACAAAGTGGAGTAGAAACAGTAGAAGCACAGTCCACAATAGTCAAGGTGTCTGATGGCTGACAGTAAGCTACCGGTGGCTATACTGAATCCAGACCTATTCGGTTTAGAGATGGTTGGAAGTTACTTAGGATCCGGGTCTGATTTAGTGCTGGCATCGTGGCTGCGGGTCTGGGCAGAGTAAAGTTTGGACCCTACATTAGTTGGCACCCTGTTTGGTTGCCCTTTTTTAAAAGCTCCTCCACCAGCTGTCATCCAGCTGGGCTGGAAGACCTGAAACCAATGAGTGCAAGGACAGCTGTGCTAGCTTCAGAGCAGCAATTGCCAGCCGTGGCTCCCCAGATGTTCTTGGACTACAACTCCGCAAAATCTTGGCCGTTGCATCTCGTGGTGAAGGCTTCTTACACGTCCTGCACTCTGAGTTGGTTGAGAAAACACTTTGCCCTTCTTCTCCATGACAGCCTTTCACATAGTTGAAAAGTGCTATCTTTTCTCCAGGCTGAACATTCTTCCGGTCTTTCCTCACAAGGCTTGCTTTTCAGTCCCCTCTTCATCCTTGTTGCCCTTCTCTGAACTTGTTCTAAGTTGTCAGCATCCTTTTTGAAGTTTGGTATTTAGAAGGTTCGAGGTGTTGTTTTTGGTTTACAAAACCCTCCATGGCTTGGGACCTGAATATCTGGCAGAGCGTATTTCCCAGAAGTCAGAGCTGGCCCAGCCAACCCGACCCTCCATGGCTTTCTCGCTCCGGGTAGCCACCCCCAGGGAGGTCCATAGGGTGGCAACACTCAACCCGGCCTTCTCGGTGGCTGGCCCAGCTTCTTGGAACAAATTGCCAAGCAAGAGTGACTAAAATGATTACTGGGCTGGGGCACCTCCCTTATGAGGAAAGGCTAAAACATTTGGGCCTCTTTAGCCTGGAAAAAAGGCGCCTGAGGGGGGATATGATTGAGACGTACAAAATAATGCAGGGCAAGAGTAAAGTGGACAGAGGGAAGCTCTTCTCCCTCTCACAAAATACCAGAACTAGGGGACATCCACTCAATTTGAAGGCTGGGAGAGAGAGAACAGACAAAAGATTTTTTTTTTTCACCCAGCACGTTGTAAGTCTGGAACTCCCTGCCCCAGGATGTGGTGAGGGCATCTGGCCTGGATGCCTTCAAAAGGGCATTGGACAGATTCCTGGAGGAAAAGTCCATCACAGGTTACAAACCATGATGGAGATGTGTAATCTCCAGGCTTTAAAACCAGGGTAGTTCAAGGGCCAGATGCAGGGGAGTGGTATCAGGAGACAGAGATCTAGTCTCGTGTGCTCCCAGAGGCATCTGGTGGGGCCACTGTGAGATACAGGAAGCGGGACTAGATGGGTGTTTGGCCTGATCCAGCATGCCTCTTCTTATGTTCTTATGTTCTTATGACCTGCCAGGCCTTGCAATATTGGTTTTTTAAAAAAATCTTTTTATTATTTGTTGTTCTTTATTATGGTGCTTTAGCCCAGAGTTCCCTTTGGGCAAAAATTGGTCGTGGTATGCAAATGCAAAAACAAACAAACAAACAATAGAACTGATCCCAGTACTCTAGATGAGACCTGACCAGTGCTGAATAGAAGGGAAACCTGGGATTTGAAACTAGACTTTATTTTGTGCAGCCTAAAATACCATTTGCCGTTTTGTTGCCACATCACACTTGTGGGTCATATTCAGCTTTCCCGTCCGTCTTCTTTACTTCAGGCTAAACATGCCGAATTCTTTCAGCCTTTCTTTACAGGGCTTGGTTTCCAGTCCCCGGATCATCCTTTCAGATCACATCCCTCCCATTCTCCAGGAGAGGAACTGAGATCGTGAAACCCTGATTTATTTTTATTTTTTTGTAAGACAGGCAGGGGGATATGTATTTGTGCCTGGAGCACAGACCAAATCTCTTGTGCTGCTCCTTAATGGCCTTTGCACATATATATCAAGATGTCAAGAACACGGACTTGAAGTACAAAAACCGAATCCGGAGCCGCCTCTCCAACCTGAAGGACTCCAAGAACCCTGACCTCCGGAAGAATGTCTTGTGCGGAGTGATCACACCAGAGCAAATTGCGGTGATGACCTCAGAGGTGAGATGGAGGCTTGGATAGCTGGGAGAATCCGGAGTGAATGTTTTTAGGCTCCCCGCCAGCGTCACTGCAGAACTACAAGAGATGTGGCCTCCCTACCAGCATTCTCAAGAGCCTGTGTGATATAATGGATAGGGTTCAGATTGGAACTCATGGGACTGGGGTTCAAATCCCCTCTCTGCCTTGGAAGCTCCTGTGGGTGGGGGATAGCAGCAGTAAAACATTCCTGGATTAATGCTATATACCTTAATAAAACATTAGCAGGGCTGCCCTCATCTGGAAGCGATTTGGCACCATGTAATGACAGCCTCTGTTTTCACAGCTCTAGTTCATGAGGGAAAATATCCATTGTTACCATATGAAAGGCCAGGAGTATTATATTTACCTTGCTTGGATGTGTGCATGCATGGCCTCCCAGTGGGAGCAAATACCAATGCAGTAGTACGTCACTACCTTTATACCGGCCTAAAGAAATCATACAGTTGCTGGATTTCATCTTTCAGGAAGTCCACTCCCATCAGGCTTGCGCTGCTGTCTGGTGATCAGTGCGGATTCTTGTTAGTGCTAAGTTCTTTGCAGTAACAACAAGACACTGGTGCAAGCCTGATGAAGCAGGCCTGCTGATCCATGAAAGCTAGCAGCTGTATGATTTGTTTTGTTGTCTGTAAAGATAGGATCTGCTCCTGTATTTGTACACTGTAACGACCCCATAGCTCTCTTGTATTCCAGAAGAACTGAGTTGTCTACTGGCGAAAGCGGGCTGCTAGTCGAGAGGACCTTTTCCTTTGATTCAGCGTGGTTCTTATGTTGTATGGGCTAAATTTCCAAGGTCATTCTAGCCACACCCACCCACCCTAAGAGGGGTCAAGCCTGCTCAAGAGTAGTACCGCTCTTGGAGAGGTATGAATGAAGAGCAATTGGGCCTCTTCTTCTGATGACCGAGGTGGAGGCAACACATGATAGCTTTGGAAATATACAGCGCACTGGATCCCAACCTTTCTTGAGTCACAACCCTCTTTTGTAATTGCCAAGTAACCTATGACCCCACCAATGCATTTGCATAAGATGGCATCTTAAATGGGTCGAACCCATCCATTCTCAGAAAGCAGAAGCTTCTTTCTTCCCAAAGGGCCTGTGTCTTGTACATATAAAAGGTAATGGTTTCCCCTGCACATGCGTGCTAGTCGTGTCCAACTCTAGGGGCGGTGCTCATCTCCGTATTCAAGCCAAAGAGCCAGTGTTGTGGCAGTCCATGGCCAACAACCCCGAGAAGACCGAGGTGATGTTCTTCGGGCCTTTCCCTTCTGGGTACGGAGGCCCTCTCCCCAGCCTGGAGGGCGTTTCTCTCCAGCTGGCGGACAGTGTCTGGAATCTGGGCGTAGTCCTGGACCCGGCTCTTACCATGGAGGCCCAGGTGTCCAGGACTGCTTTTTTCCATCTGTGTCAAATTGCCCAGATTTGTCCATCCCTTGATGGGGACTCCCTGAGAACTGTCGTGCAAGCGTTGGTGATCTCGAGAATAGATTATTGCAACGCTCTCTACGTGGGGTTGCCCTTGACTCTCCTTCGGAGACTGCAGCGGGTGCAAAATGCGGCGGCCAGACTGGTGGCGGTTGTGCGCCGGTACAACCACATCACCCCAGTTTTGGCCTGTCTGCATTGGTTACCCGTTGCATCCCGAATAAGATTCAAGGTCCTGCTTTTAATTTATAAAACCCTCCATGGCCTAGGCCCTGACTACCTGGCAGAGCGGATCACCCAGCGGTCAACTTCGGCCCGTCCAACGAGGATGTCGCGGGCGCACACGCTACGGGTGGCCACACCCAGGGAGGCTTGAAAAACTTCTACTTGGAGTCGAGCCTTCTCTGTGGCTGGCCCCACCTTATGGAACCACCTCCCTAGCAAAGTGCGCCTTGCACAGTCCCTGCCAGCCTTTAGGAAAGCTTTAAAGACCATGCTTTTCCGCGAGGTGTTTGGTGACTTACATTAAGTCCCCCCCCGCCATCTGCTCCCTGCTTTTATGTCATTAGTTAAATTGTTTAATTGTTGTTGTGTATTTATTGTTTGATCTGATTATTTGTTGTTTTATATTGTTGTGAACCGCCCGGAGTTCCTTTGGGAAGACGGGTGGTATATAAGCCATAAAATAAATAAATAGATAGATAGATAGATAGATAGATAGATAGATAGATAGATAGATAGATAGATAGATAGATAGATAGATAGATAGATAGATAGATAGATAGATAGATAGATAGATAGAAATGTGGCCGGCATGGCTGCAAGGAAACACTGCTTTACCTTCCTGCTTTTTACAGTGGTACCTATTTATCTATTGGCATTTACATGCTTTTGAACTGCTAGGTTGGCAGGAGCTGGGGTTATCAGCGGGAGCTCACTCTGCTGCGAGGCACCCGGGATTCAAACCACCAAGCTTTGCAGCTGATGGTTTTCAGCGCTCTAGTCTGCTCTAATAGTCCTTCTCTAATAGGCCAATTAATAAATTACTGTATCTAACAAGGGCTAGAAAATGATTCCCAGTGTAGTGTATAGATGGACCAGGATGCTAGAGAAATTCACTAGGGGGGAGGAGAACTGGTAAAACCACTCCTAAAAATATCTCACGTACCTTGAAAGCCCTATTAGTGTCGCTATAAGTTGGTTCTGATCTAATGGCACAGAGCAGACACAACACATATAAGGCAACCCATGACCCTTTTAGAAGACACTTTGGTTAGGAAAAACTGATCTAGCAGAAATGCTGCCAACAGGTACATGAATCAGGGAATCAAACTGAGACGATGCCTTCACGATCTTTTCCCTCCAAAGGAAATGGCCAGCAATGAGCTGAAGGAGATCCGGAAAGCCATGACCAAGGAGGCAATCCGGGAGCATCAGATGGCAAAAACAGGAGGGACCCAAACCGATCTCTTCAGCTGTGGGAAGTGCAAGAAAAAGAACTGCACCTATACTCAGGTAAGTATCGCTCCGGGCTTCCATAGTGCAACTGATTCACAGCATCGTTAGAAGGGGGGTGGGGGTGGGGAATGGAAGGAAGTATAACCAATATGTAAACTTTGCTGCCACCAGAGGCTGGAAGTGATGGCCAGTTGCTAAAAACATTAGAAGAGTGCTGCTGGATCAGGCCAAGGACCCATCTGGTCCAGCTTCCTGTTATCTCAGACTAACTCCACCTGATGCCTCTGTCTCCCGATGCCACTCCTCTGTGTCTGGCACTTTGAGCTACCCTCCCTTTAAACCTGGAGATAACACAGATCCCCATCATGGCTTGAAACTTGCAATGGAGTTTTCCTGTTGGAATCTATCCAATCCCACTTTAAGGGGCCAAATGCCATCACCACATCCTGCAGCAAGGAGTTCCGTAGAGTAGCAACATGATGGGTATTTTCTTAGATGTATTAGATTACAGAAGGAGAAGTCTAACAGCTACAGCTCTCCGTTGCTAAGAATAAGCCCTCCCTGTGTCTAGCTTGTAGGACCACATAGGACCAAGTACAGATGTAAAATTCCTGGACATTTTGAAGCCATGGGGAACAAATCGAAAACAGAAAAACTGGTGGTGGTGTGGAATGTTTCTTCCATTTCCCCCTCAAAGTTTCCAGAATGTTTTTATCTCTAGGATCAAGCAAAGGTAGGGATAAGACTAGGGAGGGTATAACCCTCTGCCCTTTCTGAATTTACTGAAATTAGAGACAGATAGCTAAATTAAATGGACCTCTTCCTTTGCCTAGCCAGGCTACATTCATTTTTGGGGGGAACCGAGTGCTTTGCAGATCATGTGTCTGTTTTTGAAATGATTTTAAGTTAATTTTCATGTGATCTGCCATTTAACAGTATTCTAATATTGTGGGTTCCCCCACCCCCACCCCTCACCCCAATGGCTCTGGCACGGCACACTTGGTGTAAAGGTTGTTGACAGATCGCTGCAAGTTAGGAAGTTAGTGTGGACAGTTACTGTTGCACACCAGGCAGGATTTTGGCCTGTCTGGGTATTTTTTTGGGGGTTCTTTAAATTTAGAAGTTACGGGCTGCCTTAGGTCCTGCAAAGAAGGGACACTCTATAAAGAACTTGCTATAAAGAAAGGAAATTCTGAGAGTTCAGGACCGTGAGAGACTCGTGGTCCAGTCTGAGGCACTATGCTTGTTTTGTATCTTGCTATGTATGCCCTTGCTGGCAGGTTCGCAGCGAGATGATCCGTGTGCTCCTGACCCCTGCTTGTGGTTTTATATGCTTTGTTCCAGCACAGTTCATGTTACCTCTTGTGGAGATGGGAGAGCTTCCTAGTAACTTGCATTCCAAAAATCAAAAGGCTTTGTGGTGGAGGTAACAATGGCAGCTAGATTGAGATTCCCCGTCTTGTCCATTGGCAAACAACTGTGTAGGATGGAAGGTGATGTGGAAATGGGGCTGGCTGGCAATCAACAGCCTCATTTGTATTAGATTCTCCACCTCCTGAGGTCATTGGTTCCATTACAGTTAGGGCGTTTTCCCTAAATGATTTAGACCCATTATTACATGCCCTGCACTCTGGGATGACCAAAAACAGATCATAAGAACATAAGAAGAGCCCTGCTGGATCTGGCCAAAGGTCCATCTAGTCCAGCTTCCTGGATCTCACAGTGGCCCCACCAAATGCATCCGAGAGCGCATGAGACTAGATATCTGTCTCCTGATACCACTCCCCTGCATCTTGCCCTTGAAGAACCCTGGTTTTAAGCCTGGAGATGACACATCTCCATCATGGTTTCTAACCTGTGATGGAATTTTCCTCCAGGAATCTGTCCAATCCCCTTTTGAAGGCATCCAGGCCAGATGCCGTCACCACATCCCGTGGCAGGGAGTTCCACAGACTAACAACACACTGGGTAAAAAAATATTTTCTTTTGTCTGTTCTTACGCTCCTAACCCTCAGTTTGAGTGAATGTCCCCTAGTTCTGTTATTTTGTGAGAGGGAGAAAAGCATCCCTCTATCCATATTACTCATGCTTTACATTATTTTGTAGGTCTCAATCATATCCCCCCTCAGGCGCCTTTTTTCCAGACTGAAGAGCCCCAAATGTTTTAGCCTTTGCTGATAAGGGAGGTTCCCCCAGCCAGTAATCATTTTAGTCGCTCCCCTCTGCACTTTTCCCAGTTCCACTATGTCTTTTTTAAGATGACCAGAATTGTACACAATACAGATCCTGCCCCCTCCTCTGCATGACAGCCTTTCTAGTCTTTGACAAGTGCTATCCTATTTCCCCTCAGTCTTCTTTTCTCAAGTAGAAACACACTCAGTTCTTTCCGTCTTTCCTTATAAGGCTTTAGTGTCCAGTCCCCTGATCATCCTTGTTGCCCATCTCTGAACTTACTGCCATCCTTCTTAAAGTGTAGTGTCCAAAACTGGACACAGTACTCTCTAGACCAGTGGTGGCCAAACTTCGGCCCTCCAGATGTTTTGGACCACAACTCCCAGAATTCCAAGCCTCTATTGATAATTTATTTATTTATTTTAGACTAGTTTTAATTCACCTTTCTCCTTGGAAAAAGGACCCAAGGCTGCTTACAATTAAGACATGTTCAAGTATTGAGAACGGGGAGTTGAGGACCATCTTACAGCATTAATAGAAAACATTCCATTAAAGCTACAAGAGAACGTGAGCAGTTAAAGGGGAGTAAAGTTCCATGTAAATTTATGAGTGATGGAAACTAACATTGAAAACATCATGTCAATATAAACCCATAAGGTTATAAGTACAGTGGACCCTCGTATAACAAGCAGTTTGTATAACATAAAATCTGTAAAACATAAAACATTCCAGAGATAGGGGAAATTTGCATAACAGAATCGCCTATGGGGCGAATCCGTTCAACATAAAAATGGTTGCGATCAGAGATTAATCTGTTTTCAATGCATTCCTATGGGAAATTTGTATAAAGGAAAATTTGCTTAACATAATTTCATTTGGAATGAATTAAGTCCTTTATACAATGTACCACTGTAGTTATAAACACAAAGTCTATGTGATCCTGTAGATTCATCTAAAAGACACATAATAGGTAGACCCTCATTCAGGGAAAAGCTTGCCTGAAGAGAAAGGTCTTTGCCTGTTTCCGCCCAAATGACAAAGGACTGTGGGAGTTGTGGTCCAAAACATCTGGAGGGCCAATGCTTGGCCACCACTGCTCTAGATGATGTCCAGCCGGTGCTGAATCAAGGGGAAATTAATAGCTCACAGCCTTTGGGCACTCTACTTCTGTTAATGCATCCTAAAACCGCATTCCTCCTGAGATGCTTGTTTCTCCCACACAGGTGCAGACCCGCAGTTCAGATGAGCCCATGACCACTTTTGTGGTGTGCAACGAGTGTGGGAACCGCTGGAAGGTAAGCGTTACCAACCTTTTTTGGTCAAAGGGGCTAAACTCTGTACAGTCCCTAGTCATAAGAACATAAGAACATAAGAAGAGCCATGCTGGATCAGGCCAAAGGCCCATCTAGTCTTCCTCCCCAAGCCAGATGTGTTTGACTAGATATCTGTCTCCTGAGACCACTCTCCTGCATCTGGCCCTTGAAATACCCTGGTTTTAAGCCTGGAGATGACACATCTCCATCATGGTTTGTCACCTGTGATGGACTTTTCCTGTCATTCTTCTCCTCCCCAAGCTGGCTGTGGGGTTGATTGGAGACGTCTGGCAACGTGCTGGGCCCTTTACCTGCTGACCGTTGGGTCCACCCAAATTTGCTTCCTTCCCTGTTCACAAAGAATGAAGGCGCCACGGAGGACAGCAGACAAATGGCAGCAGGATTGCTTTCTATCACTATTATTTTTAAAAAATCAGCATGAAAAAAAGAACTGCAGAACTATTTGTAAGACTCTAGATGTAAAAGGTAGCTCTTATTTCATACTGGGCCTCTGAAAGTGATGTCCCAGGCCCTGCTTCAAGTCTGAAATACCCTCAAGCAGTTTGCAGAAAGACAGGGGATTGACCTGTTTGGAAAATTACTAAACCAGGGGTTCCCAATACTTATGATGGGGTGGTTGTGTTGACCACTGGGAGAGTTACTCTTCTTTCTAAACAAAGTATGTTGCAAATTGCTGTTGAGAAACCCCCATTCACTATCAAGAAATGCATGCCTAAACCTTTCTGGTCATCCTTTGTAGGCCGAAAGGCCGAGCTTTGTATGTTGGCCAAAATTTCCCATTTTGAACCTACAGGATAGTCTGTTCCAATTTCTCTTAAAGAATCTCGGTTGGGTTTTGTAAAATCCCATTTGCCCAACCTGTGCCACAGATGTTGATTTCAATTGCCGGTTGACATTCTTCTGCCACATTGGTGACTTGCCAGTTGAAACCTGTGGAGCCTCCAGGGGGGAGGGGGGCAGCTGCCAGTTATTACCAGCATGATTTGCAATTAAAAAAAAAAAACTTCAGAAGGGGGCAATTGGCTGCCAGAATACAAAATCACCCATCAACTGGCAAACAGTGTGATCGGCAGCTGTGACCCCTGTGTTTGGATTGGCAGTTCATTGGGCCACTGAAGACTGTGTTATATACCTTTGTTGCTGCACCCACAGGTGCTGTTTGCTTGGATCCATTTCAGTTTGTAATGTAGACAGGACCAACTTATTTGCTGAGGTTTGGGTCTCTTAGCTTGTGTGTGACTGCTTTAGCCCAGGACATATAAATGATTAGATTGGAATTCTGGTGGCCAGAGCTTGGCTTTCTTGGAATGTGAACTCTCAGCCCAATCTCTCACCTCATTCTCCCCTCCTCTACAAGTTCCTTCCTTGCAGGGCCAACAGAGTGGATAAAAATCAAGAACTCCTGGGTAGCTCAGTGGCTTAGGCATCTGGCTGCACAGTCAGAGGTCGGGAGTTTGATTCCCCAGTCTGATTCCTCAGTGATCGGTAGGGCCCTTTCCAGGGGTGCAGTTCTTAAGATGATGATGATGATGATGATGATGATGATGATGATGATGATGATGATGATGATGATGATGATGTAGTAGTAGTAGTAGTAGTAGTAGTAGTAGTAGTAGTAGTAGTAGTAGTAGTAGTAGTAGTAGTAGTAGTAAAATCACATTGATTCAAATCATGATTTAAATGTTAACTTTTTAAAAAATCAATTATTTAATGTTAAGTGTCAAAGAAATTCCCATTTTTAAAAATTTAAATCAGTGTGATTTTTAAAACAAAGGCATCCTGGTTGCCAACCTCTTAGAGCCACCATAGTTGAACCCCAAACTGACTGTTCTGCAAAGAAAGTAAGACCAGCTAACCCTTTCCTCCTATGGATCTGCAGTTCCTCTGCCCTGCAGGATGGACATAGCTTGGGAACAGGGAAACGTGGGCTTCTTCCCTAGCTCTCTAAATAAAACTCTCCTCTCTTGCAGTTCTGCTGAGAGGTCTCCACCAGGAGAAACCCCCATCAGTCGTGGGCTGAGTCTCTGCCACGCATCTCCCCCAACGCTGTCAGCACATTTTGTCGTGTTCCTCTGGCCCCGGGATTCTGTACGTCATCCGGGCAAAGAAGGCATCTATCTATCTGCACATCTGTGGAAAGGCATGCCAACTGGAAGGTGCCAACCGGAATTTATTCTCTCATCCCAATCAGTATTGTGAGGATCTGGAACAGTATTAAACATTTTTTTTGCTTGTTTTTTTTTAATTTTTAATTTTTACATTTTTTTTAAACTACCGGCCAAGTGTCTATTCTTGAATCTCAAAATTCTCAACTCCTTCTTGCGACTTTCCTTGGTTCCAGTTGGCTCTTTTAGAAGCTCCCATGAACATCTGTTGAACTCATTAGCCGAGATGAGACAGGCTGCCTCTTGTGACATATTGGGTACCATTTCAGCCGCAGCCGCTCAAGCTGCTGCTTTGTGCCATTGTCGCTGAAACTTATGCCTCCGCTGCAAACAGAAATGCATATCCCTTTGGCCTAAGGAGGAGGTAAGATCAAGGGTTCCTTGGAATTGTCATCAATAAGAGTTTCTTTGGGGGTGGGGTGGGGATGAAAATCAAGCCAGTGCCCAAGGTGGAGGGACCCACTTTTGTCGGGTGCTTGGGCAGAATGAGACACAACGACAAAGTCCATGGCAGTGGAATTTCAGTCTCCTCTATTACTGGATCCCCTGCCCAAGCATGTGGTGCTAGGGGGCAACACAGGGTTTATATTTCCACTTGCTTTCTTAGCCCATTGAATGTCGGAAGGCAGGCACTTGAACCTTCCAGGGTCTGCCTAAATGACACACTTCTGGCCAGGCTCCCCAGCTGCGATTTGCTGTCCTTGGCAAGAATTCTAACTGATAGGAGGGGGCGAAGGATTCGGTCGGAAAACCCTTGCCTTCCCAGGTTGGAGGGGGAAGCATTCCTTATTTGAAAGCTCGAACTCCGTCCCCCGTTTGGGCTCATAGGTGTTTTGGGCACGTGAAACAAAGGAATGCAAAGGATTTCGAATGATTTGGCCAAGCAGACTCACCCACCTGGTTGCTGGAATGTCTGGGGAGTGGCATTACACTCCCGAAGGCACCCGAGGCTGGCAAAAGAGACGTCCCGGAGGGAGAGATGGACATCTAGCAAGGGAAGACGTCCAGGGCAATGCTTGGGTGTTTGAAGTGGGTGGAAGGGAGGGAGGGACGCTGTGGTTTATTTTAGCTGGCAAGTGTCAAAATCTGGGAAAGAGTTGACTTCCAGTCAGTTAACGCCGTGAAAGGTTAGCCTGGGAATGAAACAGGGCAGAGGCCTTGTCCTTGCAAGAGAATGAGCACACCTTTGTGGAAGGCGGAAAGCACACAGCTCTTGGCCCCCCCAAAATACATGGTGATGCCATTTGGGTTGCGCCTCCTGCCCCCTCCCTTGGTTGCGTCCAGCAGTCTCCGCCTGTTGTTGTTTTGTTGTATGTACAGTTGCCAATGAACAAAATAATAAAATGCCTACACAAACAAGGCTGCAAGCTCTTCCTGTGTTTCAGCCGCGTATTAAACCTCCCCCTCTCCCCCAAATCTTCTGGCAGAAAGAGATCAGGCTGGGCTGCAGGCAGATCTCAATTCTGGACCATTGGATGCGTTTGCAGGGCTGAATCTTGAATTGGGGTGGTTCTATTTGCAACACGGTTTGTTTTGTTTTTTTCTTGGCACTGGTGCAGGTGAAATCATCTTTGTGGGATTATGTCTGATTGAGAATATTATTATTATTATAGCTGTTGTGAGATTTTTCAGGCTGTTTGGCCGTGTTCTGGAAGTTTTTCTTTCTGACATTTCTCCAGACTCTGTGGCTGGCATCTTCAGAGGGTAAGGACCTCGGGGAACTAGGAGTTCCCTCTGTGCTCTGGGGTAGAGAGTGCTAGTTGTTCCCTCCTAGTTCCCTGAGCTCCTTGCCCTCTGAAGATGCCGGCCACAGAGTCTGGCGAAACGTCAGAAAGAAAAGCATCCAGGACATGGCCAAAAGCTCACAACAGCTATCAGATCCCAGCCATGAAAGCCTTCAAGAATACATTATTATTATTATTATTATTATTATTATTAAATAATTAATTAGGTAATTAACTACACAGCTAACTATGCTGGATTTTGTAATACAAATCACTAGTCGAACGCTTCCCAAGCGTTTAGGACTCAGTGATGTATCGGCGAATTATGCCAGCAGATCCTAGTAAGGTGGCTTTCTGCAGCTGACTGATGGCGACTTCGTCAACTCCAATTTCTTCTAAATACTTGCTTAGCTCTTTAGGCACCACACCCAGCGTGCCGATTACCACTGGGTATTATTATTATTATTATTATTATTATTATTATTATTATTATTATTATTATTATTATTATTATTATTATCATCATCATCATCATCATTATCATCATCATCATCATCATCATCATCATCATCATCATCATCACCACCACCCTTTAGCCCTTGAAACCTTGTAGCGCAGTGGCTAAACTCCTGTACTGCAGCTGAAACTGCTCACCATCTGGGGTTCAAATCAAGGTAGAGGGCTCAGGGTTCACTCGGCCTCCCATCCTTTCCTGGTTAGAAAAACGAGTACCTAGCTTGCGGGGCAATGTGTAGCTTGCATAAATAAATTGTAAACTGCCCCAAGGAGTGCTTTAAGCACTATGAGGTGGTACGTAAGCAGAACATTTTTGCTTTTAAAGCAGAAAAGGAAAGCGGGTGGTCCGGCGTGTCCATGCCAGGTGAGCTTGCATTTGCTCCTTCTAATCCCGGTGCGTGGCTTCAGGAAGGAGAGGCATCTCTTCCCGGCTGCTACCAAATGAAATGAGCTTCTTTTGGCCGTCGTTGGGCCACCAAGAACCTGAAGTCCTGAAATGGGGCAGAACTGGGCACAGAGCGCAGTTGGTAACGATCAAGGGTGCTCTCCAGCCAACAGGAGTAAATGTACAGAGGATTGAGAACGGACAATTGGTGACTTGATGGCATTTTTCCCAGGCTGTCTCCATGGTAGGAATTCCCCACACACACACACACACACCTAACTGGATTTGCCAGGAGGGGGCTGTCAGGTGCCCACAGCAGTCCCTCGTCCTTGTCCTGCAATGGAACTAGACCAGTGATGGCGAACCTTTTAGAGACCGAGTGCCGAAACGGCAATTCAGAACCCACTAATTTTTCGCAAAGTGCCAATTCAGCAGTTTTAACCCGAATACAGGTGGCGGTGAAGGGGCAATGTCGGGTGCTCACAGAAAAGGCTCCCTGTGCCATAGGTTCGCCAACGCTGAACTAGACACTGTTAAAAAAAGAAAAGAAAAGAAGAACAAAGGGGGAAAAAATCCCACGGCATTTCTTTCTGTCCCAAATGGCTTAAATTCATAGCAGCAGCAAGGAGCGCACTTTGTTTGTGTGGGAAAAGAAGCCTTGAAACAAAAATAGGGTGTTTTTGGCAGAAAAGATGATGGATAGGAGAGGGTTTGACATCGTGATCTGAAAAGGCAGCTCACTGCTTTGGCCCTCTCCTGAATTCCGCAGCTCTTTTGTATCCGTGCCAGTCGGAGAACATACTAAATATGGCAAATCTAGCTGGCAAGTCTGCCCGCCTACTCCCAAATCAGCATCTTTTATGGCGTATAAAAATAAACATACTTGGCCCACCCAAATGCATTCCCGTTCTTTCTTAGGGAAGGGGGAGAGGATGCTAATGCATTCAGCAAATTTCAGTTGCTATAGCATTTCTTCCAAGGCATCAATTGGGCAGGACCTTTGGAAGAATGGAGGAAGGGATTCCTGACAGTGTAAGTCGGAGGCTGACTCCACGGGCTCTCAAAGATGGTGACCAGACCACATATCTGCTGAAGTGTGCATTTTAGTCTATGAAGACCATTGTTGATGTGCTATATTGGTTATAGATAATAATATTAATAATAGCTGCCTAGATGCCTTAAGCACCTCCGATCTCGCCTGATTTCGGAAGCTAAGCAGGGTAGGCCCTGGTTAGAACTTGGATGGGAGACCACCAGGGAATACCAGGTGCTGTAGGCGCCTGGAGCAGGAACTGGCAAGCCACTCCAGTATTCCTTGCCAAATAAACTCCATGGACATGGGGTCATGAAGAGTCGGTCACGACTGTAACGCCACAACACACACACAATAATAATAATAATAATAATAATAATAATAATAATAATAATAATAATAATAATAAAATTATTATTATTATTATTTGCCTTGCCTTAAAGGGCCAGTTGAGAAACCTCCCAAATTCAAATCCATGGCAGTGGTTTCAGCTGCAGGCACATTCTTGACAGGCCTTTTTAAGGTTAGCAGGAATCATTTTTGTCCTGTGAAGAGTCATTCATGCTCTAATCATGCCCGATCACTTGAGTAGCCCACACCAACAAAGCAAAGTGAAGATGCTGTTTATATATAACAGCCCCATAGGTTACACATCCCCTCCCCCATCCAAACTGGGTATTCAATTTACCAACCAAGGAAGGGTGGAATGCAGAAGCAATCTTGAGCCAGCTGCTTGAGCCCAACTTGGGTCGTGAGAAGGGTCCTTACTGGAGTACTTCAGTATAACCACTACTCCACGAGGCTCCTAGCGAGCCCCTTGCTGCAAGTATAGCTGTACCCTTAGGCTGATGGGCCAAGATTCATGATAAAATAATGAGCCTCCGTTGTTCTCCAAATAAGGATTGGCAAGGAGATGCGTATAATTTCAGTGGGAATGTCTTTCATCAGCACTGCCAGGCGTTTCAGCACCTTTTATAAAAATGCTGATATGAGGTAAACACTACTGCTCCGTCACCTATCTAGCACAAAATTCAGATCACACAGTGGCCAAATAGTTATCTGGAAGTTGAGTCATGGCTATTGGACTTCTTTTTCTTGAGAGATAGAAACGTTTTGCTGCACATCCAAACAGTTTCATCAGGCAAACAGTGGTCTATACTATATAGGAAGGTTATCAGCAGCAGGAGTTGTTGACTGCACCCACCTTGTTCTTTACCAAAGGAGGGATGTGGCTGGTATTAAAACTGGCCCACAAGTCAACCTGGCTAGCAGCCCTTGATGGCTTTCTCTTCAGTTTTATCTAATCCCCTTTCAGACCTGCCACAGTTGGCAGCCTTCACTACATCTTGTGTCAGTGAGTCCCACGGTCTATGTGCTATGTGGATAGGTTTAATTAGTTCCTTCCTTTGTCTCAATGCTAGCTGAAGGGGTGGACCAATCTCTGAAGGTCACATGGCTCCTGGAGCGCACATGGATTCTACAGTAGGACCCCTCCCCCAATCCGCATAAGTGTTGATTCACTTATCCCTTGGCTGAACTTGCCAAATGAAAAAACACACAAATGCCTCTTTGTTTTTCTTGGGTGTTGTTACCAGAACCGGCCACTAAAGGGAGCCAGAGACCATGCAATGCATTGTGTTTGATACTTCCACCTTTTTCAACATCCATGGGGAAGGGGCTTGGCACGGATAATGCAGCCTTACTGCATATGTGTTGATTTCCACACATGGTCCACACAAAATCCTTAACCAATTTACCATAAAAGTTAGGGAGGGCACAAGGAGCAACACTGGGAGTTCTAGTGTCTTAAATGAGATCGTTCCGTTGTCCTTTCTCCACTATATCATGCTCAGTTTTGCAAAATTCTGTCACATTTTTGGTGGCGGGGGGAGAGGAGGGATGCTTGAGAAGGGGTCCATCTCTCTGTTCCTTTTTGTTGCAATTTCACAGCCCTACAATACCCCTTTTACAACAGGCTGAGAAGAGCTGCACCCTGTTTTTCACATGTAGGCACCTTTGCGGATTTGCCTGAGCAGATTTTGATGCAATCCTTGTGCATATATAATAAATCTATTGCCGGGAGTGCATGATTCAGTTTCAGTCTTCTGTCCCGAAGGGGTTGGCACTCACAAAGGATGCACCTTCCTCAAAGTATCCCATGGTGGAGTTGATCATAGGGGGATGGGCTGCCAGCAACAGGACCTGGTTGTATTCCTATAGCAATCCTCACTCAACAGTATTAAACATGCAAACACTGAAACATACCACCCTGCAGTGCAAGCCTGGTTCTGCCAGACAGACTGTCACTAGCATTGTATTGATGGGACAGAGGTTCCAGGACATTGCTTTCAAACTTTAATCCCCAGATATTCTTGAACTCAAAAATTCACAGAACCCTTCACCACTAGCTGAGCTGGCCAGGATTTACACGTTTTAGTACAGTAGGACCCCGTATCCACTGATTCATTATCCACAGTTGGCAGAGAAAAAATTGAATAATCAGGCAGCCAGAAAGCAAGCTGTAAAGCAAGCTATTGTCACAAGTAGCATCTGTAGCTTGCTTTATGGCCACAAACAGTGGCCATAAAGCAAGCTACTGTCTCAAAACAGAAGTCATAAAGCAAGCTACTGTCAGAAAACAGCAGTTTGTGGTGGGTGGGCAGGCATTCTCTCTTATCTATGGTTTTCACTATCCACAGGAAGGCCTGAAACCAATCTCCAGTGGATACCGGGGTCCTACTGTACAAAAATGTCTGGGGACCCAGGGTTGCAAATCACTGGTCTAACATCTAGCTATCACCTACCCAGGCAGATTCTTCTAGAGTACACTTCTCACCTGAAGCTCAAGTGCATTCGCTACCAAGGTTATTGTTGTCTGTTTTTACCTACTGGCTTTAGTTGTACTTCTTAGCTTTTGCCACATTGGATGAATGACACACACACCACCATCTTTAACCAGGAAAAAGAGGACACAATCCATGCAACGTCATGGAAGCACCCAGACATGTGGCCTTATGCTGGAAACTGAGAACAGCAGACACCATAAGTGGCATGGTCAAGCAAACAAACAAATCCAAAAATATGTCTTTTGGTTGTCTGTAGATTCTCAGCCATCCAGGTGAGTTTATCTGTTGAGTTGAGTCATGGCAACTGGACTTCTTTTCTGGAGAGATTGAAATGTTTCGCTACTCATCCTAGCAGTTTCATCAGTCTGAGGAAAGTTTGTGGTGAGTCCTCCAATTTATAAGCTCATTAGGTGGACAATGGCCTGAATACATATGTACACACATTAGATACAGAGGTGATTTGAGAGAGGGGTCAGGGAGGCCATGTGTGTATTGAAAAACACTCAACTGGGGTGGGGGACTCAAACACAATCTGTCTGCTGCTTATCAAGCTGCCATTTCATCAATCCCCAGGCAAATCAGAAGCACTTCACACCTCCACCCACAAGGCCATAGCTAATGACACATACTTAAAGGTTTTCGGAAAGGTTGCAGGCTTGGGACTTTCACACACCCTAGCCATTGTCCACCTAAGGAGCCTATTCAGGCCATTGTCCAATTTATGAAGTTATGAACCTATTCAGACCAGGATGATGTGAAATCAAGGTGAGCTATAAACTGAAGGACTCGCCACTAACTTTCCCAGTGAAATGTTTCAATCTCAATAAAAGAACTCGAGTTGCCATGACTCAACTTCCAGATTTCTTTTTATTATGTATTACCAAAAGTGGCCACTAGAGGACCTCAGAGACTTTGTTATGATTCTATGACCTGACCCACAATAATTGAAAATCAGTGATATGCAGATACAGGTCAAGACGGGCCTGGGGGCCTACCTGGGGGCTCTTGTACTTACCCCGAGCCTGGCACTTCCCAGGCCTTCTGGAGGCCCCAAAAGGGCCTCCCTGCAAACTGGAAGTCACTTCCAGATCTACGAAAATCATTTCAGAGGTTTCCGATAGGCCTAGAAAAGCTCTTGGAGGCCTCAGAAATGATTTTCGGTGATCCGGAAGTCACTTCCAGTTTACAGGGAAGCCCTTTTGGGGCCTCCAGAAGATCCTTCGGGCCGTGTCAGTCCTGGGGTAAGTATGGGAGGCCTGAAAGAGGCCTTTTCCCCCTTACCCCAGGGGGCCTTTTTTCATATACTACGGCCCTGCGCTATAGCAGGACCGCAGTATATGAACCGCAAACGGGTGGGGGGGCACTGTACCATGGTCTCTTTCCCCCTCTACTGGCCAGTTCTAGTAATACATGGTAAAAAGTATTTCTGACTTCGGATAAGTGAAACTTGTACTGATCCCATGTCTACAGACCTTAATGTCTTTTGGAAACTAGGCAGTTCTCTGAAGCTTGCCAATGCCTCCCTTTTGTACATGCGTGCGCGCACACACACACCTGTGCCACATTGACTGCATCAGGACAAGGACTTGAGAGAATACAATCCTTATTTGTTTGTGTGTGTGCTTTAGAGGATCTGCTCAGCACCTTATTTTAGGGTTCAAGACTGAACCTGGAGGCTTGTTTTGTTACCAAGCCTGGAGGTATTCACAACCTGTTCTCACATTCCTTGCTGTGTTGTGTGTGCCATCAAATCATTCCCAACTTAAAACGATTCTAACGATTTTTTGTGTCCTTATGAGACTTTTAAGCGGTAATTTAGCATTACAACCTCTCAGTGCACTTCTCTAGTTGGGATTTGAACCCAGGTCTCTCAAGATCTAGTCCCAACACCCTATTCACTATGTCACACTGGCTATCACTGTTTCTTAATAGGAATAAGCAGGCTGAGGTAGGCAATTGCAGCAAATTTTCTGTCCCTCTTCTGTTCCTTATTAGAGAGTTCCCAAGTTTTAAAAAGTATGGGTTTTGAGGTAGGGCATGAGGGTGGATGTTCTCTAAGTTGGGGGAAAAACTGGAAAAAGAAACCTTACCTGATTCAAATACCATTTTGTAAGCCAGTTGTAACATGGCAGAAAGGGGAAACAATTGTAACTCTCTTTAGAAAGATTCTGCGTCTTACGGGCCACAAAAACCAGAGCCCAACAAACATCTGGGCATGTTCCTGGGATGGAGCTGGAAAGATTGGACTACAATGCTTTTGGAGGCAGGCGATTCAGGGAAAACCACTTGCAATGTCCGTGTATGTACAAAAAAAGTATGGGACCTCCCTTTTCTCCCAGGGAAACGAAATGCAAACACAAAATATTCTCCCTCTCTTTACATCTGCTTCAACGTCAGCACCCAGAAAGACCCCCTATGAATGTTTCCACGTTGAGGACGATCCCCACAAGAGCCACCAGATCGGGTTCGTATCTGGCGGATTCATACGGTGACAGGAACTGAAGGCCTAGTCCAGTGTTGGCGAACCGATGGCACGGGTGCCAAAGGTGGCCCTCGGAGCCCTTTCGGTGGGGACCCAACATCGCCCCTTCATAGCCACCTGTATCCAGGTTAAATGGCTGTATTGGCACTTTGCAAAAACTTTGTGAGTTTTGTCGCAGCTTGGGCACTCAGTCTCTAAAAGGCTCGCCATCACTGGCCTCGTCTGTAGAAGGATGTTTGTTAAAAGTTTTACCTCAAACAGGTGTACCCAACGGTCACAATCTATCTGAAGTTTTCTGGCAGGTTTAGAAATGGGCACGGAACTGAAATATATGATTTTGTGACCAGAGAGAGGGTGGCCCACAGGGAACTGGTGTGAGTGACATGTGATTGATACGACACCCCCGTTTCTCATGGCGGTCAACTGATTTAGTTCCCAAAATCGCTGGACTGCTCTTACATCCATTGCAACTTCCCAAGAAGCGTGGAAGACCGGGTTTTCTGTTGGCCGAAGGAGGTCGGTCGTCTCCCACTTGGCAAAATCTGTTACAGAACCGAGAATCTCACAACCTGTGTCAAAACATACTAAATATGGTAGTCCTATGATGCGGAGCCCTGGGCGACGTGTCCAATTTTATTAACCAAGAGGATATTTCAGCAGCTGTAGATTTCCTCTGCTCACAAAGAACAGGGAACCTGGCTATTAAGTCACGTCGCCACCCCATAATGCTTCTGGGAAGCCAGTTAGGACGGCCACATGGGAAACCGTCAGACCTCCTGTGCCTTTAGTAGGCAGAGGCCAGAATCTTGCCAGGTGGAGCTTCTTGTGCTGAAATTCTCTCTCTCTCTCTCACACACACACAAGGCAGAAGTTTCCTGGGTTCTTCTAGTGCAGTGGTTCTCAACAGTGGTTCCCCAGATGTTCTTGGACTACAACTCCCATCAGACCCCATCTGGAGTACTGTGTCCCATTCTGCACACCTCAATTTAAAAAGGATGGGTCCAGAGACAGGCAACCAAGATGATTGAGGGACTGGAAGAAATTTCTTATGAGTGGCTTAGGGAGCTAGGAATATTTAGCCTTACAAAAAGAAGGCTGAGAGGGGATATGATAGCTATGTTTAAATATCTGAAAGGATGTCACAATGAAGAAGGGACTGGTTTATTTTCCATGGCTTCAGAAACTAGGATGCAGGGCAATGGTCTCAAACTGCAGGAAAAGAGATTCCATTTAAACATTAGGAAGAATTTTATGATGGCCAGAACTGTCTGGCAGTGGAATATGCTGCCATGGAGGGTAGTGGAGTCTGCTTCTTCGGAGGTTTTTAAGCAGAGGCTGGATGACCTTCTGTCAGGAGTACTGTGATGGGGGTTCCTGCATGGCAGGGGGTTGGACTGGATGGCCCTTGAGGTCTCTTCCAACTCTATGAATCTATGAAATCCTAGCCAGCACCTAGTAGGGAAAGTCTCTGGGAGTTTGAGTCTAAGAACATCCAAAGTTGGGAACCACTGCTCTAAGAGCTCTGAGGCAAAGCCTTATTCAGTTTTGCCCTCATTGCTGAGATGAGAAAACTACACCTGAGGTCTGGCTGCAGCTGACATTGATATAACCTCATCTGGAGAATAAAAAAATAAGCCTCTCTAGGATTGTAAATTTCTGCTTTAGGCAATCACCTACTTCTGCACAGCCTGGATTTTTCTCTTCCCAACTGTGCACCCGGAAAAAATTATTATTTCGACTACAACCCCCAGAATCCCCTGGCAAGACCAACCCCGATGATTGTGGCACGTGTGGCCCCGACAGTAGCTTTTCCAGGTGCTCTCTGAATGTTAGCAAGCAAAGAAGCCTCGTTGAAAATTACCACCATGGGACCAGCATGGAAACAATTCTTTTTAAAGAAGGGAGGGGGAGGGGAAAAAAAAAGAGACGAGATTCAAGAGAGAAAAATATTCAGAAATTGTGGACTTTGGCCTCCCCCTTTTGCCATGTCCCCACGTTCCTCCCGACCCCACCCCCACAATCAACAGCAGTTTACTCTCTCTCATCCTTCAGTTTTCCTGTATGCTCAGTCTGGGGTCACCCTGCCAACACGGATTCAGTAGTAAAAGCAGAGGCCTGAGTTCTTTTTTTTTGAGGTTCGCGTGGCAGCAGGTGTCACTGCCCCCTTGTCTGGGTGGAGGGAAACAGCATCACGCCGGGCAAATTTTCCAGTAACCGGACGGACCGTGCTGTCGACAGAAGTGTGGTGGGTTCTGGGATCGGGTGCAGCAGGAATGCCGTTCGGGGGAGGGGGGGAGGCCTTCAGTCCTGCAAGACGATCAGGAACTCCATTTTCTGTTTTAAATAAACCGGGCACCGGCTATCGGTCAGGAGAGCATTACTCCGTACCTTCCCTATCTGTCTCTCCCCTACACCCGGCTCCCTGTGGTTGTGTTGTTGTTGTTGTTGTTTTTGTTAAAGGACAGGGTTTAGGACTCTGAGGACGACCGAGAGACGGTCTGGAGCAAGGCTTTGTATATGGACGAGTTCAGGAAACGGGGGTAGGAGTCTCTGTGCATGAGGGTGTAGATCTGGAGCTGTGCGTCGTCAAAGGTGTGGGAGGAGGGCTCCTGCATCTTACGGTTGATGCCCTCCCGCACGCGGGAGTCCAGGCTGACCTGCATGAGCGGGGGGAAGGGGTGGGTGGAGGAGACACAAACACACACAAACGTCAGTTTGGGGGGGGGGAAGGAAAGAGTGCCCAGGGAAAGGGACAGAAGGGTGGGATGAAAACTTCCAACAGGGTGGAGCCAAGATAAGAGCTTATAAGAGGCACTGGAACCCGGCTGGGTCTTTCGCATTAGCCGGATCCCTTGCTGTCCCAGTATTGTGTACTGGTAAGATCAAGACCAGCATCTTTCAAATATGGAACCCAGCAGAAGAACAGGATAATAACCCATGTGTTGGCTAAGGATGACGAGAGTTGAAGCCAGTGGCAGGGTAAAGAAGGATGGTGTAACCAAGGCCACACTGGAACCCAGCTCAGACTGTAAGTAGCTGAACCCAGGACATGTGAGGTCTCTGAAAGAACAGCTAAACTACAGTAGGTGCTAGCTTCACAATCAGGTGATAAAATGTTTTCGCACCATAGATTTTTTTTTTCCAAAGGCACCCTACTTCTGCAATTACACTTCCCAATGAAGTGTCATTGCCTCCTGTTAACTACAGTTGGATCACCACTCCACCGGATCAGGATCCGCTGATCACTGATTGACAGTCTGAAAATATTAAAAGTACTAAAAGAAAAATCATAGTAATGAGTATTTCTAAAGACGAAGCTACAGAAGTGGCCTCTAGAGAGAGCCAGAGACCATGCAATGTATAGGATTTGCTATTAAAATAGGGTTGGCTTGAGTCCACATTTTTTGATATCCATGGGGGCAAGCATAGAAACAATCCTCTGAAGATACAGAGGTCCTCGTGTCACCATGAAACAAAAGCGAGCTAATCTGCAGGCTGCGTCGCTGAGGAAACCTCACTGTAGGTTCAACAAGTCTCTTTTGTCCTTCATAAGAACATAAAAAGAGCCCTGCTGGATCAGGCCAAAGGCCCATCTAGTCCAGCTTCCTGTATCTCACAGTGGCCCCACCAAATGTGTCAGGGAGCGCACAAATCAAGATATCTGTCTCCCGATACCACTCCCCTGCATCTTGCCCTTGAAGTACCCCGGTTTTAAGCCTGGAGATGACACATCTCCATCATGGTTTGTAACCTGTGATGGACTTTTCCTCCAGTCCCTCAA
This sequence comes from Phrynocephalus forsythii, assembly GCA_029282475.1. Taxonomy (NCBI): domain Eukaryota; kingdom Metazoa; phylum Chordata; class Lepidosauria; order Squamata; family Agamidae; genus Phrynocephalus; species Phrynocephalus forsythii. Next base: position 124,849,281 of record JAPFRF010000005.1, on the reverse strand, counting down.
GGAAGCTATGCCAGTAAAGGTGTGTTTACTGTGTCATCTATTTTCTCCCTCAGCTCTGAACGCTCTGTGCTTGCTACTGCCAAGCGTTCTCCCTCCTACTTGCTCTTCTATCTCTTCAGGTGCAATCTACACGAGGCGCCAGGGATCTACCTCGTGACTGACTCGTTGTGGGCTCATCTGGCGTCAGTTCCCGGGGCTTCTCCAGGAACTCCCCAGACAGTATTCTGAGCTCTCCAGAGCACAGGAACACGCCTACGTTTCACTCACCCAGAGCAGGGTCTGTCTTCCAGCCAGATTTGGGCCTACTTTTGGGGCAAAAAAGAAAGTAATTGCCCCACTGCTTCCGGGGAGACTTTGGGCTTTGTGGGAGCTGCCGTCTTGCTACTATTACACTTTACGCAACACACACACACACACACACAGCAAGAACAACACCTCTCCCAGAGACCACTAGGGTGGTTTCTTTTTTGTACAGGACATAATCCCGAGTTTTCCCTGGTGAGTGAAAGAGAGGGGTGTTGTTTGTGTCTGTGGGGAGGGACATCCAGAATTGTACCTGGGGAATTCTTGGAGAATTCAAGAAATTTTTAGGGAGGCATCTGGTGACCTGGACTAGGTTTTTTGGGGGTTTTTTGCCGCCTTGCCGTTGACTTTTTGATTCCCTTGTTGATTATATATATTTATATTTCTTTTTTTCCTCTTTTCCTATATACCTGCTTTTTGTTTTTGTTTCGACTTTGTATCGTGTCCTTTTGGGTCTGCTTTGCCCTTTTGTTCACTGCCCGGAGTTCCTTCGGGAAGACAGACAGTATAAAAATGGATGGATAGATAGATAGATAGATAGATAGATAGATAGATAGATAGATAGATAGATAGATAGATAGATAGATAGATAGATAGATAGATAGATAGATAGATAGATAAGTTGCAGCCTCCCATCCCACCCTCCCCCAAAAGCACACTTCTGGTCAACATTAACTGCACTCATGGCGCCCTCCCACTTCCGTTGTCCTGCCCTAGTTGGGACCCGGTCGGACCCAGGAGCGGGTGAAGCGAAAGTGTTACCTCCTTGGGCGAAAGGATGGAGATGTAATCTTCGTAGATCATCCGCGCCTTCTCCTCGATGGCGTGTTTGTTACACTCGCTTTTGAGCTCCTCGCAAGCCAACCAGAACAGCATGTTCTCCTCGCTGTACTCAGTCCGTAAGAATTCCCGAAAGACGTTCCGGCCGGCTGGGTTCTTCATCAACTTGTCGAACGACTGGGACCAGCCCTTGACTTCCTCCGTGGTGGGTTTGGTGCTGGAGAGGGCAGCCCCCGCCCGGCCAAGGCAAAGCCACGAGGAGAGAACCCCCAAGAGGAATGACAGATAGGAGGAGGAGAAGAAGAGGAGATATTTCAGTGAGTTTTCAGCCAGCTCTGCCTTACCCTCCATCACCTTCCCACCACGCACCTTTCTGGAGGGTATTAACAATCGGCTGCCCTGCCATGGGAAAACACCAAACCGGGTGTTACATTCAAGTCTACAGGCTGGAAATTGTCCCTTAAGAATATAAGAAGAGCCCTGCTGGATCAGGCCAAAGGCCCATCTAGTCCAGCTTCCTGTATCTCACAGTAGCCCCACCAGATGCCGCTGGGAGCACACAAGACTAGATACAGTGGTACCTTGTATAAAGGAATTGTGTGTGTGTGTTGTGACGTTACATTCGTGACCGACTCTTCATGACTCCATGTCCATGGAGTTTTCTTGGCAGGAGTACTGGAGTGGCTTGCCAGTTCCTACTCCAGACGCCTACAGCATCTGGTATTCCCTGGTGGTTGCCCATCCAAGTACTAACCAGGGCCGACCCTGCTTAGCTTCCGAAATCAAGCAAGATCGGATGTACCTTAGGGCAGGGCTGTCCAAAACGTCGACCGTGGCGCCTTCAGGGGTCGCCCACCAGGTCCCCTGTGCAGGGGGAGAATTCCCCCCCCGCTCACTTGCACTTTCCAGTTGCGGTGGCGGCAGCTCCAATGGCGGCGGCGGGGCCCAGCAACCCACCATGGGCCCGCCACCATGGCCACCACCCGACGCTGTAGCCGCCACCATGCCGCCACCCCCGCTGCCGCCACTCTCGCCCTAGCCCCTAGCCCAGCCCCCCCACTGACCCCACCACCGTTGCCTGCGCTGCTGCCACCACAATCACCCCCGCCCCTGCCCGCTGCACCCCAGTAGCCCAGGTATGAGGAAGTGGCGGAAAGATGTCCTTTTGGCCGCGTTGCGGGGCCACAGCGGGGAAAAGCCTCCAGCGACCTGCCAAGCACGGTGTGGGCTTTCTCTGATCTCGGGTGATTGGCGGGGGCGGCGGCAGAGGGAACGGGGAGGGGGGCCTGGGGGTGCGCATGTGAGCGATGCTGAGTCTGGAGCCCTACAGGCTCCTTTCCCGCTTCCACAGATCCCCCGAGAAGAAGAACGCCCTGATTGAGCAGCGGCTGGCTCTCCGGTTGATGCCCTTCTCGGGAGGGCTGTTCCGGCATGAGGGTGGCCAGGCTCCGGAGGACCACCTCCGCCCTTTTGCAATCGCTCCCGTTCCCCGAGGCTGCACCAGAGGGTGGCCTAAAAGGGCGGGCGGGAGAAAAGCAATCTGTAGGTAAAGGGTTTATTTATTATTATTTTAATGGAAGACTGTATAATTTTGTACTTACTGTATTTCAAATTTCGAATTGCATGTGTTTATTGCGGATTGTTTGGTGCTTTTGGTCTTTGACCGTAATAAAGCTATTCGTCCATTGAATGGGAAAAATCAAAATGTATAAAAAAGCAATAAAAGGAGGGGATCAAACTGTCTGGACATGAGAAAAGCCCCCAATTGTGGGGCAGGGTGGGGCTTATATGGGCAGGAGAGGTGTAGAACCGATGCCGCATGTGCTGCAGGGAACTCACCAGGATTCACAGTTTGGGATGGACTCCAGTTTGGTGTCTCGTGTTGCTCTCCACCGCTCTCGATCCTCGTTCCTATTGAGAAAAAAGGAAAGATAAGAGACAGGATTGGGAGATGGGTGTAGTTGTGTCACCCTCCTTCCTTCCTACTTCTGTGCCAATACATATCACCGGAGTTGTGGTTGAAGACGAGCTCATTCTGAAATTTTGGAGCGAGATCCTTCCCCCATTTCAACATGGGCCACTCTGGTCCATATCTGCCCCATGAACAGAACAATACACCTGGAAATAAAGTCTGAATGGGTGTAAAGCAAGGATAAATGGTACCTATGTTGGCGGGTCATGTCGACCTGTTTGCATTGTGAAAATCTAAGCAATCTACCCCCCCCCCCAAAAAAAAAAAACTCTGATTTAAGGCACAAGCAAGGAACAAAAGTGACCTGTTAGATCTCATGAAAAAAAGAGCTCAAAATCCTACTACATAAGAACATAAGAAGAGCCATGCTGGATCAGGCCAAAGGCCCATCCAGTCCAGCTTCCTGTATATCGCAGTGCCCCCACCAAATGCCTCTGGGAGTGCACAAGACTAGATATCTGTCTCCTGATACCACTCCCCTGCATCTGGCCCTTGAAGTACCCCAGTTTTAAGCCTGGAGATGATACACTTCCATCATGGTTGGTAACCTGGGATGGACTTTTCCTCCAGGAATCTGCCCAATCCCGTTTTGAAGGCATCCAGGACAGATGCCATCACCACCTCCTGTGGCAGGGAGTTCTAACAACACGCTGGGTAAAGAAGTATTTTATTTTGTCTGTTCTCACTCTCCCACTCTCAATTTGAGTGGATTTCAAAAAATGGGTCCTCTTCCTCTACAAATTCCCTGCCCATTTGAGATTGGGGGGGGGGAACGTTGTCCCCATGTGAAGGATTTCAAGCTCCAAGAAATTTGGCCTTCTTAGATGCACGTTAAAAGACCCTCTGGAGGGCCAATGGGAAGAGAGCAACAACAGTTTCAAGAATAAATATACCCTGTTTCTGGAATAGCTTGATTCCTGACACCCCTACCCCCAAAAGACGAAGGCTGCACAGCAAAATGAAATCTGCGTTGGATCCAGCCTTGCACTGCTCTTTTGTGATTAATCAGCATTGCCATTACTCAACACTGTTATTAATCACTATTTTGCAAACTGACCAGAGTGGCTTTTTTTGCCAGATGGGTGGTATATAAATTGAATAAATAAATACAGTGGACCCTCGTATAACAAACGGTTTGTATAACGTAAAATCTGTACAACATAAAAAATTCTGGAGATAGGGGAAATCTGCTTAACAGAATCACTTATGGGGTGAATCCGTACAACATAAAAATGGTTGCGATTAGGGATTATTCCGTTTTCAATGCATTCCAGTGGTAAGTTTGTGTAAAGGAAAATTTGCTTAACAGAATTTCATTTGGAAAGAATTAATTCCTTTATGCAAGGTACCACTGTAGGTAGGTAGGTAGGTAGGTAGATATAGATAGATAGATAGATAGATAGATAGATAGATAGATAGATAGATAGATAGATAGATAGATAGATAGATAGATAGATAGATAGATAGATATACTGTAAAGCTTCTGCCAGTAGAGGTCAGTGTTCTCTTAAGAGTTCAGCAAAGGGTTTCTGGACCAGGGATTTCCCAAGGCCCCCTCACCGCCCCATACCAGGGGGAGACCCTCTACCCTTCTCATACATGCCAGTCACTTCGAGTGCAAGGATGGGGGCCTCAGAAGAGGGGATCCCCTTGGACCTATGGGAGCTCTGCACACAATTTTGAAAGGCTGGGGGGATCATGATTTGGGATGATCAGGAGGGTCTCTAAGGACAAAAGGGGGGGTTCTCCTCTTCTGAAAGTCACCTCACAGGACACTGGCAGGAGAATTCCAGGAGTCACTCTGTAAAAACATTCCATGGTCAAACTCCGCACCCTGTTCATGTCCCATGTTCAGGGTGGAAAAGTGTTGAAAATATCAACGGCAACCGAAAATCAGCTGGTGGGGAAAAAATAAGGGAATCAATGACAAACGAAAGGTCTATAAAGGTACAGTAATACTTTGGATAATGAATTTTTCAGATAACAAATTGCAGTTTCCAGGTATAGGGCTGCCTTGGATAACAAATTTTCCCTATGTGCTGCCTCAGACAACGAATCGCAATTTCTAGGTATAGATGTGTCTCGGATAACGAATTTTCAGCATGCATCAGTAAAAAAGAGTTATCCTGGGCTGCATCATATTTGTACCTTTAAAGTGCTCTTTATAAACAGTTTTGAGCAAAAAACCAGGTGTCTGTGTCATTGTCCTAGGCTCTGGAATGAATTAATTGGTTTCCCATTCATTCCTATGGGAAACTGCGTTTCAGATAACAAATTTTTTCAGGTAACGAATTGCCTCAGAGAACAAAATAATTTTTTTTATCTGAGGTACCACTGTATCACTTATACCCTAGTCCTGTATTTACATTGTGTAATGGCCACGGGGCTCCCCCTTTTTATTTCCAAAGGTAAAATAAACTCCAGTTTCTTGACTGCTTTAACTCAGAATCTATACAGGAACTTTTGATGAAGGGAAAAAAGCATTCCGTTCCAAATTTCCTCTTCCTTCGCTCTGTCTCTCTCTTTCCCCTCCCTCTCTTTTAAACAATCTGGACATGGAAGATGGGTGGTATAGAAATATAATAAATAAATAAATAAATAAATAAATAAATAAATAATTGAGGGGTGCGGTGACTCAGTGGGCTAGAGCACTGAAAACTGTCGGCTGCAAAGTTGGCAGCTCAGCGGTTTGAATCCCGGGTGCCACGCAGCAGACTGAGCGCCTGCTGTTAAGCCCAGTTCCTGCCAACCTAGCAGTTTAAAAGCAGATAAATGCAAGTATGACCACATCACCCCAATCCTGGCTCACTTGCATTGGTTGCCTGTTGCGCACCGGATCAGATTCAAGGTGCTGGTTTTAGTTTATAAAACCCTCCATGGCTTGGGCCTGGACTACCTGGCGGAGCGGATCGCCCAGTGATCAATCTCGGCCCGACCAGTCCGGAAGTCGCGAGTGCACTCACTCCGGGTCGCCACCCCAAGAGAGGCCCGGAAAACCATCACCCATAATCGGGCCTTCTCGGTGGCAGCCCCTTCGCTGTGGAACGCCCTTCCGAGTGATGTGCGCTCTGCAGAGTCCCTGCTGGCCTTTCGTAGAGCTCTTAAAACCTTGCTCTTCCGAGAGGCCTTTGGTGACCAAGTTTAAATTATGCAGTTATTTAGTTTGTGTGTGTGTTGTTGTTGTTTTTTGTGTGTTTGTGTGTGTGTTTCTTTCGCCGCCATTTTTTGCCCATTTCGGCTCACTTTGGAAAATTAGCTGTATGGCTATCGAGCCTTTCTCGCCAGTATGCTAAGGGTGCTAGAAGTGTTTTTAACTTGTTGTTGATTGTTATTTTATTCTTTGTCTATTGTACTGCCATTGTATTTTGTACTGACGACCACTGTTTGGTCCGTCCATTGGAAGCCGCCCAGAGTTCCTCCGGGAAGATGGGCGGGATATAAGTGTGTAATAAATAAATAAATAAATAAATAAGTAGATAAATGGGTACCGCTGTAAAAAGCGGGAAGGTAAAACAGTGTTTCCTTGCAGGCATGCTGGCCACATGGCCACGGACTTGCACAACATTGGCTCTTCGGCTTGAATACAGAGATGAGCACCGCCCCTAGAGTCGGACAAGACTAGCATGCATGTGCAGGGGAACTTTTACCTTAACCTTAGTGAAAAGCCAGAGAGGATGACTGTACATGCTTTTAAAGGGGATTTTTAAAAGGGTTGTTCTATGCTGTGTTTTTACTTGTGTTTTCTGGTTGCTCTTGTTATCACTTTTAATATGACATCTGTCTAATGTTTTTTTTAAAAAATACTGTAATAATTTACTCCTTGGCTTTTAACTTTTTTTCAGTGAATATTGTAAGCCGTCTCGAATCCTTTAGGAGAAAGACATCATATAAATATTTTAAATATAGTAAGTAATCAATGTCCACTCCATCCCACTGCCCAAAGGAGAACGTGCCTTAAGATGGTGTTTTGCTGGGACCCATGAATCTAAACAAGCTATGGACACGTCTTCAGCTATTCACTTATTTATGTGTTTCTTCAACTCCAGCATTTAAACTGGCTTAACAATAATGACTTCCCCCTAGTAGGAATAAGTACAGAGCAGTAGCATTGTGCTGCTGGAAGGCTTTTCAAGGGTAATCTAGTTTATCGCTCTCTCCGTGTGTTCTCCTGCAGTAGGACTGTAGTATCTGCATGGGACCAGCTCCAAGGTCCTCACACACAACTATCGAATACTATACAGTAATACCTTGGTTTACAAGTGCCTTGGTTTACGAGTAAGACGAGCAACCGTTTCTGATCAATTTTGCCTTGATCAACGAGCAATGTCTTGCAATGCAAACACTGGAGCAGGTCACATGAGCACAAGTAAGCCAATGGTTCTTTCTCCTCTCTCTCTTCCTGCTGGATTGTGGGTGATTGTCTGGAACGTTCCATCTCACACAAGCCTCAAAAGCAGAGGCTTCTCTTACTGTGTTCCAAATTGGTTCCGGGGTCGGGGGTGGGGTGGGGGTTGCAACCTGGGACTGTGCAGACTGCCCAAGGACACACAGGCTGGCTCTTCCCCCAGGAGGCAGACTGGAGGAATCGAACTTGCAACCTGTGACTCCACAATAACTTTCCCAAATTCTGAGCCTTTCTGTGTGCATCTGCTTTTTGACAAATTGGTCCATTTTCAATCAATAAATCAGTTAATTTTAGCCATTCATGTTTTGCCTTCTTCATCCGAATGCAAAATAAGTGTTGCCAATACTTCTGTCTGAAGAGACTAAGAGCTGGGGCCATCTATGTCGGTTCTCCTTATTCCCTCCCTACCCATCCCCAGATATGATCAGGCCATCTAGAAGGGGTCTTCAGTCAAGGCACCACTTCTCCAGAAAGACCACTGCACCTCCTACTCTCCGTTTGTCACCTAGTCTTCTGCAGCCCAACAAAAGTGCACTCATTTCTACTGGCTACCTCTCCAGTTATTTCCAGGGGTTACAGAATCAGGCTATTTAGAATAGAATAGAATAGAGAATAGAATTTGTATTGTCATTATGCATATGCAAGATATGCACAACGAAATTAGAGTGCTGTTCCACTACACATTCTAAACAAGGAACTATACAAAACACATAAACACATAAAACACCATACAAGATATTAAAAACCCTTAAAATCGCTTACAAAATTTAAAACACTACTTAAAAACTGATTAGCATGGTGCTAAAGCTGTCGCATTTAACTTGGATACCGCCAGGATGCAAAGGGTCTCTCAGAATTCTAGATGTCTTCCTTAAGCATCTGGGGTTGTATAATTCTTCCAAAGGAGGAAGAGGACAGCCCACTATCCTCTCAGCAGTGCTTATAACCCTCTGGAGTGCCCTTCTATCTGCCACTGTGCAACTGGTGAACCAGACACAGAGGCAGTAAGTGATGGTGTTTTCTTTAAAGCCCCGTTAGAAGGTTACCAACAGTTTCTTAGACAGTTATTCCCTCCTGAGAAGTCTCAGAAGATATACTCTCTGTGAAGTCTCAGAAGATATAATCTCTGTTGGGCCTTCTTGGACACGCCGAGAGGGGAAGCCCCTCTCTCATCACTGTCGCCACACAATTATCACCAGCTCTGAAGCAAGGCTCTTTGCTGGTGTGGCATCTTTTATCGTCAGAAGGACCCCCAAGTCACCACGCAAACAGGGCTTCAGCCAGGGCAGTAATCATGCGAAGAAAGGCACGTGCGAAACCGCACCCTACAAAAGAGGTGGGGAACGTCTGGGCCTCTCGGTCTTTTGGACTACAACTCCCATAAAGCCCTCACTACTAGTCATGTGCCTGCGGCTTCTGGGGAACGGAAAAAAAAAAAAAAAAAAAAAAAACCGCACGCAGGGCCCAAGCGTCACTGTCTTGTTTTAAAAGCTTAGGAATGTTTCCCTTCAGAAAACAGAAAAAGGGATCGGAGAAAGGCGTTAAAGCAGAAGGCGCAAACGAGCTAGAAAATACTGCCTTTTTCCACAGAAGAGATCACAGGGAAGCAAGCCAGTGGAGAAGGAGATCCTAAATCCGAAGCTGAGACACGGATTCCTGAACCTAAACAAAACTGAATACACAGAGCCTTCAAAGGCCTCCAAGGCCCAGAAAGCACAAATACAAGGCCATCTGCTCAAGATGGTGTTTACACTTTCTTTGTCAAATACTCCCCTGAGTATCCTCCAGTTATAAACAAGCAGAAGCGTACAGGCCATCTCTGACAGTACAGCTGAGTATCAGGCAGTGAAAGGGGGGGAAAGGAGGGGGAACTCCCCAAATCCATGTCATGACAAGCCAGACAGGCCCAATTGCTCCTTCACTTCTTGAAAAACCCCTCTGGTTTATTCATGTGGCACATTGTGGTCCCGTATCCACGATTCAAAGCCCTGGCTGGAAAAAGGATGCCAAGCTTTCATATATAGCAAAGGGCAGCCTGGATGTTGATGACACCAATGGCAGTAGTCAAAGATGGTCTACAGCAGTGGTTCTCAACCTGTGGGTCCCCAGATGTTCCTGGACTGCAACTCCTAGAAACTCCTTCCAGCACAGCAAGTGGTGGAGGTTACTGGGAGTTGCAGTCCAAGAACATCTGGGGACCCACAGGTTGAGAACCACTGGTCTACAGGATACCCTCTTGTGCTTGTTACCATTCACAAAAATCAACCAACCAGGGGAAATCCCAGACCCCAACATGCTTGTTCAGCTTCTCACCAAAACATAAAACAACTGCCAAGGGTGTTTTTCAACAAGATATTTTTTGAGGGATGGCAAATCCTGCCTAATGAGCTGCCTTGATGTCTTGGATAGGGCCTAGCTTCCTGTTTGAAAATGTAGCTAATTTGCTGGTTGCTGCAACACTTCCTTTTCAATGATAGGCCTTTCCAGGTGTGAAGTCTGCCAGCAAGCCTGTCCCTCCAAATGAGTACAACAGGCATGTCCAAAGTCAGGCCCGGGGGCCAAAAAACGGCCCGTTTTCAAATTTTGAGCAGCCCGCAGCCTCTTCTCCCCACCAGCTGGCCCCTCCCCATGTCGGATGGAGACGTCAGCTTGCAGTTTTATGGTTTGCCTGCCCTCCTTGCCTCCCTCCATCCCCCCAGCCACCTGCCCGGCCTACCCAACCCCTGGCTCTGTTGCTGCAGCATCCTCCCTGCCTCCTTGCATGTCCTAGAAAGGCTTGTTTAAAGTCCGGCCCGGGGGCCAAATGTGGCTGAACGGTCGGCCCCCCACATATTTTCACCTCACCAAACCTGGCCCTTCTTGCAAAAAAGTTTGGACACCCCTGGAGTACAAACACACGGTAGGTATCCATAAGGTCTGTGGTCTGCAGAGGGAGTCTCAGAAAGGATGATGGAATGGGTAGTCAAAACCAAATCCAAGATGCATCCGCCCTTTAACCTCCATCTCTTGTTGGCTTTTAGAAAAAGACTGCCAGGCTGACAGGATCAGACCACAGCCCCATGATACCATATCTGTTTTGTTTGCAAAAGACTACAGGTTCAATTCCATACCTTTCTGGTAGGCCAAGAGTTGTTCTTATCCAACACGTGGGCAGCTGATGCTGGTCCCTGTCCACAAGACTGAGTTAGTCGGAACCACCATCTAATTCAGTATAAGGTGGCTTTTGATCGCCATTGCTAGCGTGCAGTTGTACAAATAAATCACTCTTTTTCTATAAAGTGGCCCCGCTGCCAGATGAGTGGTATAACAATCCAATAAATAAATAAATAGTCTCACTGGGGAAGGGATCAATTTCCTGCCCCAGCAACTGCTCAGCAGCTATGATGACCCATCCCAATGAAAAACGCAATGACAAAGAAAAGAAAACTACAATGACAAACAGTGGGAGCCACCTTGTTTCAAAGAGAAAAAATCACGAGATAAGTCACTTTTTGTGTTGTGGAAGCAATTGTCAAGGGGTTGGAGAGGTCCAGAAAGCAGTCAGTAGGGATTCAAAACAAGACTGGGGTATGTGTATCATCGATCCTCCCTGGTGGGAAAAAAAAAAGTGCTAAGTCGTCCACATTCCATTTTGCCATTCTGATGCACACTATAAAAGTTATCACACATGTACACCCCGTCTCTGCAACAAAGATCCTATTTCGTCGCTCCTTTTCTGTGCGCGCATGTCCATTTTGAAGCCTCACGGTGAAGTGGCTAAGCTGCAGTCCTGCAGTCAGGACTCTGCTCACGACCCAAGTTCGATCAAGATGGGCTCAGGTAGTCAGCATGGGGTTGACTGCACCCTTCCACTGTCATCAAGCCAAGCACCCAGCGCATGAGGGAGGGGGGGGGATAGGTAGCCTGCATAATCAACTAGTAAACTTTTGCTTTGCCCCTTATGTGTGGGCGAAGTCGTTAGGTTAAAGCTGACCACGGCGGTCACGTCCAAACCCCTCCCCTTCCCGAACTGCCGTGGGCGCCCACGTACCACGAGCAACTGCAGCAGCAGCACCAGCAGAAGCAGCAGGGGTTGGCTCGCCGGTGGTTGCTGGCTCGTCGCAGTGCGGTCGGAGACGTCTCATGCTGGGACATTGGAAGGGGTCTCTCCGGGTACTCTGGCTCTGGGTACTACAAAGGAAAGAAGCAGAAGGGAGAAGGGTTAAGCGAAGAAGTCCCCTCCCTGGGATCCCTTCTGAGGACAAAATCCCTGCTGGGTGGGGCGAAATGTAACTCTCCATGCAAGTGACATTTGTAGCTCAATATGATATTAATGCTTCTCAATCTTTCTTCTCTGTTTATGCCAGAAGCATCAAAATACTAACTAATCAGTCAATCAGTCAATCAATCAATCAATCCACCTAAGGGGGGGATATGATTGAGACGTACAAAATTACGCAGGGCATGAATAAAGCGGATAGAAGGACACTCTTCTCCCTCTCACAAAATACCAGAACTAGGGGACATCCCCTCAAATCAAGGGTTGGGAGAGTAAGAAGAGACAAAAATTTTTTTTTTTTTATCCAGCGTGTTGTTAGTCTGTGGAACTCCTCGCCACAGGATGCGGTGATGGCATCTGGCCTGGATGCCTTCCAAAGCAGATTGGACAGATTCCTGGAGGAAAAGTCCATCACAGGTTACAAACCATGATGGAGATGTGTCATCTCCAGGCTTAAAACCGGAGTACTTCAAGGGCCAGATGCAGGGGAGTAGTATCAGGAGACAGAGATCTAGTCTCCTGCGCTCCCAGACGCATCTGGTGGGACCACTGTGAGATACAGGAAGCTGGACTAGATGGGCTAGAAATTGGATTATATTACACATTTCCTCAAAAACTAGGATTCGAAAATGTGTGACCATTTCAGTTTCGTTGTGTTCTGTGTAAATAAATGCTTCTTTTTAATCCGTCTTGGATCGTCAGGCAAGAAGATCTGGGAGGGGGGGATATTATGACAGGTGGAAAGGACTTCTCTGCAAAACCCATGCCATGCATGCACGCATAATGCCAAGTACAGTCCAAAGAGCTTTTTTGGGTGCAGCAGTGGATGAAGCGGCCGAGATTCTGAATTCAAGGTCTCTTTAGTCTGGGAAAAAGGCGCCTGAGGAGGGATATGATTGAGACGTACAAAATAATGCAGGGGATGAGTCAAGTGGATAAAGGGACGCTCTTCTCCCTCTCACAAAATACCAGAACTAGGGGGCATCCACTCAAATTGAGGGCTGGGAGAGTGAGAACAGACCAAAGAAAATATTTTTTTCACCCAGCGCATTGTTAGTCTGTGGAACTCCCTGCCACAGGAGGTGGTGATGGCATCTAGCCTGGATGCCTTCAAAAGGGGACTGGACAGATTCCTGGAGGAAAAGTCCATCGCAGGTGACAAACCATGATGGAGACGTGTCATCACCAGGCTTAAAACCAGGGGTACTTCAAGGACCAGATGCAGGGGAGTGGTATCAGGAGACAGATATCTAGTCTCATGCGCTCCCAGCGGCATTGAAAATGGACTAGATGGGCACTTGGCTTGATCCAGCATTGCTCTTCTTATGTTCAATCAGTCTGTCTGTTTTTCCCACTTTTCTCCTCAAAAGGACCAAAGTCAAATAGTAAATATATCACTTTTCACCCAATAACACACACTTTGGGACAGCGATTGTTAAATCTGGAATTGTATATGCAGAGGGTCACACAGTATAGTGGACCCTCGTATAACAAACAGTTTGTATAACATAAAATCTGTAAAACAGAAAAAATTCCAGAGATAGGGGAAATTTGCTTAACAGAATCGCCTATGCCAGGGGTTTGTCCAAATGTCTTTTGAATGCCTCCAAGTGTTGGAACAATATCAACAACTTGTGCCCAGAAAACAGTCTGTTTATTAAAAATGCAGCTTCTTCTGGCATCTGTTTCTCGTACAAAAGTATAAATATTTGCCATGCAGTCTCACTGGTATGTCTGAAGAAGTGGATCTGTCTAGGAAAGCTCGCATGAAAATGTGCAGCAGTGACTTTTTCAGGGGCCACAATGCTTCTGTCTTCTTTATTTATTCATTTTCTTTTGTTTTTGCCTGCTAACCTGGCATCCTCTTCTAAAAACGCATCACTTGCTAACAGGATTCTGCTTCCAGTTTTATATGTTTGTCTAATAAGGGAATCCATGCTGAAAGTGCCTATTGGAAGTGTGTGTGTGTGTGTGTGTGTGTGTGTGTGTGTGTGTGTGTGTGTGTGTGTGTGTGTGTGTGTGTGTGTGTGTGTGTGTGTGTGTGTGTGTGTGTGTGTGTGTGTGTGTGTGTGTGTGTGTGTTAGAAAAGGTAACCACGTTAGCAGGCAAAAATGAAATAAAATAAAGAAGGAAAGAAGGCATAAGTATTGTGGCCCTGGAAGTCACCACTGTATATTTTCATGTGAGCTTTCCTAGGCAAGTCCACTTCTTCAGACACAGGAGTGAGACTGCATGGCAAATATTTATACTTTTATAAAAGGAACGGATGCCAAAGTAGCACAAGTTGTTGATATTGTTCCAACACTTGGAGGCGGGCACACACACACACACACATGTACTCAAAATACAAATAAAAATCAGGAAGATGTCAAATGTGAAAATGAACCCTTGACATACAGGATGATTTCACTGTTTTGAGTACTTCCCGACAGATCTGGAAAAGTCATATTCTTTGGCACCTTGGGACAGCTGGTGCCAGTCAATAAGAAACTAGACAGGCCAACCGCTAAGTAGACATGACGTAACTTAAAATAATTTCCATTGGAAGAACGATTAAAAGTGACAACAAGGGCGTGAAGCCAAACGATCTAATTATGGCAAGTGTACACACTTTAAGCACATGAAGAACGAGACTGACATGCACCAGACGGCCAATGTCCGTGTGAAACAGAAGCCCTACATTGGCCGGATGATCCTGCAGTGCGCTAAGCTCAACGAAATGAACTTAGGAAAGACAAAACCAAGAGCCAAGAGCGAATGCAGAAACAGACAGAAAAAAAAATCAGACTACAATGGACCCTCATATAACAAACAGTTTGTATAACATTAAATCTGTACAACATAAAAAAATTCGGAGATAGGGGAAATTTGCTTAACATAATTTAATTGCCTATGGGGCAAATCCGTACAACATAAAAATGGGATTCCTCCATTTTCAATGCATTCCTATGAAAATCTGTATAAAGGAAAAATTGCTTAACATAATTTCATTTGGAATGAATTAATTCCTTTATACAAGGTACCACTGTACATGCCTTTCACCCTATTGGACTTCCTCATTCACCTGAAAATTTCACTCTTAGCCATTTTGTTCTTGCAAACGGTTGCATCTACATAAACAGAGCCTTTAATCCTTCCCTAAACACAGAGATTCCTTCACCCGATCTGCTCCTGTCTCCTCGGCTACTCCTGCCTATCCTCTTTCTGTCTTTTTGCTGAGCTCCATTTGATTAAGTTGGCACTCAGACAGGCAGTTAATCTGTTGTTTGGTCTACTACAGGGAGGAGCTGGCTTGCTCCTTTTTGTTTTTTAACCAACGACCACACAATATAATTCCTTCAACAAACCAGCTCGTCCTCAGAGCGATCCACACCCACCTGGGTCTCCATCAGGGCCTTCAGCTTTCTTGGTACAGGTAAGATTGCTCCACTTCAGACCATTTCTAGCACATGTCATCACCAAAATGAAATGAATTTCCCATATCATTAAAAAGACAGGCCCCGCTCATTCGCAAATTAAACACTTCCTCTGCTCCTTGGAGGCGCAGAATTTAAAAATTCTTTTTAGACAATATTAGGACAGTTTATATATATTTTTTCTTAAAAAAATTAAAACCCGCCTCCCAATTCAGGAACTGCTTATAATAGGACAAACCACCTCTTTTGATATGTTCACTGGCTTGGCAGGTGTATGAATAAAAGGCTAGAAATTCTCAATACCATAAAGAGAAGAAAATTTCAATATTTCAGTCACATAACGTGTAATAATGTAACAAATATCATCTGCGACAGGTTTATCCTTCAATGGAAAATAGTTGGGAATTTTGGCCCGGGGAACAGAAGAATATTTTGGCTTAAGAATTTAAGCAAATGGTTTGCTTTGGGAACAGCCCCTCTGATTAAAAAAACAAATCATGCCACTTATTTTTTAAAAGTATTTTTACCCCATCTTTCTCTTTGGAAAAGGACCAAAGCGGCTTACAGTAGTGAGGTACAGTATACAGCCCAGTACATTTACGACATATTCAAGCTTAAGAACAGGGAACTGAGGGGCATGGGAGTAGTTAAAGAAACGAATAAAAATTCCATTGTGAGGGATGGAACTAACATTGAAAGCACAGTGTACAGTGGACCCTTGTATAACAAACAGCTTGTATAACATAAAATTTGTACAACATAAAAAATTCCAGAGATAGGGGAAATTTGCTTAACATAATCGCCTATGGGGAAAATCTATACAACATAAAAATGGGATTACTCCATTTTCAATGCATTCCTATGGGAATTTTTATAAAGGAAAATTTGCTTAACATAATTTCATTTGGAACGAATTAATTCCTTTATACAAGGTACCACTGTACTTATGAAGTTGGTCAATGTAATGATGTAAAGTAGACCATCTGAAGTTATGAGGGACGGAAACTAAACACTGAAAAGGTACGGTCAATGCAATCATACAAGGAGATGTATAAACACAAAGTTGTAAGAGTATAAACACAAATTTTGTTTTTCTCAAGTTTTGTTGATTGTCAGCGTTCTACCAGGACATGGCACTTGAAGAAGTCTGGCTTGGCAAGTAGTGCAAAACTGGCTGGAAGACGGACACATTTGAAGGGTGGGATGCCAACTGTCCTCTTGCATTTAGAGTCTAAGTTTTAGACTAACCCTAACCTCAACCTTATTTTAAGACATCACGAGGCTGATCCTTGCATCTTTGGAAAGCGTAGTTGCAAAAAGAAGAGCACGCCCACCCAACACTGCCCCACAAGTCTCTCCCCCCCCCCAAATCTCTGCCATGAACTCACCTGCTTCCCCACTTCATAAACAGTCGGCATGGGCAACTCTGTTCTGCCGTCCTGGCCCACGGTGGCTGTCTTCTCTGGCCAAGGGCTGGCCACTTCCTAGGGCACCTGCAGCTTAAGGAATGGCACCTGTGGGGAGAGAAAGGCAACCCTTTCTTAGTCGCATGGCAAGGCAGTAACTTTTGTGGTAGGTCCGGCCTATGAAACCTCCCAGTGAGTTTCATGGCACGGGGGGGGGGAAGAGAGATAGTATCTCTCTCTCTCTCTCTCTCTCTCTCTCTCACACACACACACACACACACACACACACACACACACACATCCTGAGCCCACACTCTTCACACTCTTCCTATGACATCCCACTGGGACTTTTAATTTACACACACACACACACACACACACACACACACACACACACACACACACACACACACACACACACACACTTTCCCAGAAGCCCGGGGTGCACAACAACCCAGAACATCACAACATATTGTCCTGCACCAACCTGTATGAGAACACCTTGCTTGTTTACATGTGACGAGGGCCACCTCGTGTCCCGCTTAATGCCTGCTCGAGAAAGCATGCAAGCTTCTGCTGCCGAAATCACGACTGCACGCTGATGGATCTTTCCACCCTCATGAACTCGTTTATGCAAAACACGGGATGCTGCTTCTCCCACTGAGAGGAAGGCATGCCCCAAACACACCTGAGCCTGTCTCCTTCTACTTAAGCGACATCATGTCTGGTGAATTCCTGGACAGAGTACCACCAGGGAATGCCAGTGATCTCCAGGTAAAGACAGGAAGGAACTCAGCCTGTGAACCTCAAATGCCAAAGCCAGGGGTGTCCAAACTTTGACCCACCAGATGTTTTGGACCACAACTCCCAGAATTCCAAGCCTGTATTGCCAATGACAAAGGACTGTGGGAGTTGTAGTCCAAAAACATCTGGAGGGCCAAAGTTTGGACACCCCTGGCCAAGGCCATCAAGCATTCATGGCAATGGGTTACTTGACATGGGATAGGGCAGCTACCTGCATCCTTGTATTCATTCTGTAGAGGTGAGAGTCTGCAATGAACGGCTGCGGTACCCCTAATCAGGCTACTCCAGATTTCTCTCCCTTTCATTCTATTCAGGCGCCTCCCATCTCATTCGGGTTTGGGGTTGCTTGTTTGTGTCCTAGGTGGGCTGCAGACACTTGTGCTGTTTTAACAACACTGCAACTGCTGCTTTCCTTAACGATGACTGATTTCCGCTTAAGAACTACAGAGTCACTTGAGGTTGGAAGGGGCCTTTAAAGCCATCAAGTCCAACCCCACTGCAGGAATCCCAGTCAAAGCAGATGGTTGTCCCAAGTTTCTCTTCAACACCTCCAGTGGTAGAGTGCTCACCACCTCCCGAAATAATTGGTTCCATTGTCGTATTGCTTTAACAGTTAATAAGTTTTTTCCTGATATTCATCTTACATCTGGATTCCTCTAGTTTGAGCCCACAGTTATATATAATTGATATACAGTGGTACCTTGTATAAAGGAATTAATTTGTTCTAAATGAAATTATGTTAAGCAAATTTTCCTTTATACAAATTTCCCATAGGAATGCATTGAAAACAGTAATCCCTAATCATGACCATTTTTATGTTGTACGGATTTGCCCTATAGACAATTCTGTTAAGCAAATTTCCCCTATCTCCAGATTTTTTATGTTGTACAGATTTTATGTTATATAAACCGTTTGTTATACGAGGGTCCACTGTATATAATATAATATAATATATATAATATTTGTGTATTCCGCACTTTGGGATCGAGAGCAGGTTCAGAGACGAACCCAAGATTAAACCAGAGAATGCTCCATGGTTACAAAATGATGGTCGAGTCTACCTGGTTTATCATCTTCTGTTCATTTCTACTTCTTCGTGATCTATCTTCCACATTCCATTTCCCCATTGTCTTTCTCAGCCTGCTAATTTTCTGTGCTATTAAACTTCCCACCAGGCTGCTTTTTTTTTTTGGGGGGACTCTCTTTTCAAAGAATTTCTCTTCTCATAAGGTTTCAGGTTACTTTGCAAACCTGAGGTCATCCTAAACCTGCTGACGCCTCCTTGACGCATGTGGTGGTAGGAGGCATTCACACAAACACCAACAAACTCTTGACCCGTCTACTTTCTTCCTTGTCAGACATGAATAGAAGACACCCTAGAAGTGATACAGGGATCTGGGTTTGGGAAGGCCACTGTTCTGGAACACAAGACCTAGACCAGGCATGTCCAAAATTCGGCCCTCCTGATATTTTGGACCACAACTCCCAGAGTTCCAAGCCTGTATTTCCAGACTCTGATGCTCAGGGACACTAGAAGATAGGTGAAACCCAACTCTATTACTCCCTTTCCCCAAATCCACTGAATCAGTTCCATTTATAAATTGGTGTCTGATGCTAGGAACTGACCAGATGAGGGTAAATAATCCAAAACGTAATCCAGCAAAGACCCAGAGGTGTTCCTAGTCAGTCAAAATGAAGATCAAAGAATAGAGATTCAACCAGTGCAGGATGGGTCACCTGCCTCTTGAAAAAAACAGAAGCCTGCAGCTTGCAAACATACTCAGGTACCCTAGAATAGAATATTTAATTTTTAATCCATGGTTTTATATTCATGTGTAACTGGTCTAAAGCCTGTAAATAAATAATATTCTAATATTCTATATACTCAGGTACCCTTCTGAGCCTGAATGCCTAGGTTTCAGTGTTGGCTAGGAATACATTTGCATTTCTAAAAGAGGAGCAATATAGTATATGTGGTCCAATGCAATGAGGAGTGTGCAGACCTCTACATTGGAGAAACGAAACAGCCATTAAACAGAAGGATGGCCCAACATAGAAGGGATAACAGCTCAGGATCAGAATCAGCAGTACACCTCCATTTGAAGGACAAAGGGCACTCATTCAAAGACGAGGATGTACACATATTGAGACAAAGAAGATAGGTTGTTTGAAAGAGGAGTCAGGGAAGCCATTCATGTGAACATTGAAACCGCCTCCCTCAACACAGGTGGGGGCCTCAGACATAGTCTATCTGCTACTTATCAGGGTGTGCTTTCAACAATACCCAGACAAATCAAAAAGACTTTACTACCAGGGCCATAGCTAACCACCCATATTTTATAGGTTTCAGCACCGTAGGCCATTGTTCACCTTAGGGCTATGGATACTACTGTCTACCTAACGAGCCTATTCAGGGCATTGTTCTGTTTATGAGCCTATTTCAGGCCAGGGTGACAAGAGGTCAAAGCTGACTATAAGATGGAGGACTCGCACTAGCTGTATTCAGACTGATGAAGCTGTTTGGATGAGCAGCAAAACATTTCGATCTCTCCAGAAAAAAGTCCAGTTGCCATGACCCAACTTCCAGACATTTCTAAAGCCAGTGCCCTAGCTTGGACCTATTCAAGGGGATGCATGCCTCAATTACCTCACACCTGGATTACTTCTGGGAAGATTTTCAGTCATCCAGGTGAGGTTATCTGGAAGTTGAGTCATAGCAACTGGACTTCTTTTCTTGTGATTACTGTATTACTATGGGCACTTTTACACAACCCCTAAGATCTGCTGTCAACTTAAATTCAGACCAGAGATCTTGGGGGTTTGCTCCTCTTGCTGTGTTCCTACCCCTCCGCACTCCCTTGCTCCTTTCTGTGTGAGGGGAGGGAGAAATAATGGGAGAAAAGAATGCAGGCTGACCTCTGCTCTGCCCTTGGGAGTTGCCCCAGGAAGCATTCCAGTCTCTTAAAGGGGCGGGGGGCAAAAAAAAAAGAAAGAAAGGCGAGGAGAGCCCGGCACTCACTGCTTTACAATCCGCATCTGAATTTTTTTTGCCTCCAGAGACCAGGTACTTTAAAAATGCGCTTTAAAAATGCGCTTAGGTGGGTGTGGTCATACTTAATTTTTTTAAAACCAGAGCTGGTGGGAAAACCTTTTTAAGCTCAGCATCTGGGAGCCCTTTGCCACGGATTTTAGGGGTCGTGTAAAAAGCGCCCTAAATTGCCAGCTGCCCGTCTCTTCCCAGTCACACTGCAAAGTGTTGGTTGTGACCTGTGAAAAAACAGTATGATTTGACCCTAGCCTCCTTGAGCCATCTTTGGCCCTAGCCTCCTTGAGGTATCCCCTCAAATGACCCTATTAAGGTCTTGAAGGTCATCAGGACACCCTTTCGTTCAATCCCATCTCCTTTGCTGAGGATGTGAGAGAGGGGCTGATTCAGCAACGGTTTCCAAGTTGTGAAACGCCATACCTGAAGAGTCGAGGCTGACCTGCTCCTTGATTTCCCTTAGGCAGCAGTGAGGACCTTTATTTTAGCCATGCTTTAAAGCAGTGTTCCCCAACCCCCGGTCCGCGGACCGGTGCCGGTCCGTGGAGCAATCCGCACCGGGCCGCCGCCTGAGGAACTTCAAATCATTTCACTGTGGCGGCGGCCCGGCTCCCGGAAATGATTAAGGGACCCACGGGCTTGAGATTGAGCAGGCGGGTTAAGGTGGGGAAGCTACCGTTTGGGCGCATGCGTAAAAGCGAGGCGAGCAAGGCGGAAGAAGGGGAAACAACCCACCCACCCTCCACTTCGAACCATCGGGTGATGGAGAAGTTTTATTTAGCGCCTCGCCAAACACGACGAAGGCGGCAGTCAAGCGTTCTTACTGGTTCTTCTTTCATGCCTGCCGGGCCTGGTGTTGGGGATATAAATCAACAGCCCTTTTTTAAATATTCCCTGGCTGGCTGGTGCCCGTGTGTGTGTGTGTGTGTGTGTGTGTGTGTGTAATGGCTTTGATTTATCTAATGTTATAACAGATAATTGCATTTTTTCAAGAGGGGGAGCCCGGTGGACGCAGAGGCTCGAAGAGGAAGAGAAGTGGGGATTTTAATCATTCCTCTGCCGGTGGGGAGGACGGGGTGAGGCACCTTCGAGGCAGGCCCACAAGAGGAGGAGCGGGGGTGGGTGAGGTGGGTGGTTGGGACTCGGAAAAGGCGGTTTTGAAGGATTAGAAAAATCCGGTTTTGGCAAGCAAAATCTACAGGCATGCGCAGCTGGGGGAGAAAAAAAGGGGGATAAGTTTATTTTATTTATTTTGAATATTTTACCCCACCAACTAACTGGCTGATGGGGGTTTTGGGTTAAATTTGGGCGGGAGGCAGTTTTCCTGGGCAAACATGAAGAGTAGGGAGGAGGAGGAGGAAGAGGAGGGCAGTCAGCGAGGGAAAGAGCGATCTGGCTCCAGGAAAAAGGACACTGAGGGAGTCCCCCTTTTGGCCCATTTTGTGATTTAAGATGGGTGGAGTGGATAAAATATACTTAAATCAGATTTTAATCAATTTGTTTAAATAAAAATAATTGACTTGGTTTTAAAGGTTGAAAATTTTTAGAAATTATAATTATCTATTATGTGTACAGTTTTGTTTAAGTTTTGCAAATACAGTCACTTTTGTACAATAATTTAGGTGACTTTCTGCTGATTCAGGCTGGATTTCTCCACATGATATAGGTTGAACAAGAGGAATATATATTTTCATTGCTCCAACTTTGGCCTCAGGCATAGTCTTATCTGCTACTTATCAGGGCGTGCTTTCTACTGTACCCAGACAAATCAAAAAGCCTTCACCACCAGGGCTAACGACCCATACTTTAGGTTCCAGCACTTTTTAGCCATTGTTCACCTTAAGGCTGTGGATACTATTGTCACCAAGCCTATTCAGGCCATTGTTCATCTTATGAGTCTAAAGATCAGGTGACAAGAGGTCAAAGCTGACTATAAGATGGAGGACTCCAAAGCTGTATTCAGGATGCGCGGGGGGGGGGGGGGGGACAAACAAATATATTAGCTCTTTATTTATTTATTTATTTATTTATTTATCCCACAAATTTGAGTACGAAACAGACATTACAAAGTTTCCTTGGGAAGAAAAGACGCCCAGTGAACAGACAGAAGAAGAGCCTTCAACATCAAAGAAACATGCAACTTTTAACAGACAATACCATGAGTCCTATTTGAAATATGGATTTATCGGGATAGGTGCCAGCACCAAAACCACTCTGCATAGAGAAGCTCCCTAATGAGGCAATGAAATCTTTTGGAATGACAAGCACCCTGGCATAAAAGACAAGCCCCTGGAGTATTTTGAAAGAAAAAAACGGGAGCATGAGCACAGAAGATATTTATGAGGGCCACCACATCAATAAAGGAGAATGCACTGAGAGCATCATATTTGGTGGCTAATCGCATTGCTAAGGCTAAAAAGACATTTACTATTGGTGAAGAATTGATCTTGCCCTCCACTAAAGACATTTGCCGTGAACTTCTAGGAGAGGCTGCTGTGGAAAAGATAGCACATGTGCCTTTGTCAAGCACTGTGACTAGGTGCATTGAGGAAATAGCCGAAGACATTGAGGCACAATTGTTGGAGAGATTAATACATCACCGTGGTATGCACTCCAGGTTGATGAATCTACAGATATCGACAACAAGGCACTACTTGCGATATCTATATCAGGAGGATGTGCATGAGGATTTGTTATGTGCAATATCTTTGCCAACCAACACCACAGGAGCAGAACTGTTCAAGTCACTGGATGGTTATATATCAGAAAAACTGAAATGGTCCTTTTGTGTCAGCATATGCACAAACATTTAATATCTGGTTTAACTTCGGATTAAGGAGGTTGCACCTGAGAGTGAACTACGCATTGTCTCATTCACAGGGAAATGCTGGCAAGCCAAAAAATTCACCGGAATTTAAAGAAGTTTGATGGATGTTGTTAAAGTTATTAACCACATCAAAGCACACACACTTAACTGCCCCTGTTTGAGCAGCTTTGTGAGGAGATGGATAGTACAGATGCCTTCTTTTATACACAGAAATAAGATGGTTATCCAGAGGAATTTATAACCAGAGTATTTGAATTACGAGAGCCATTGCAAAGATTTTTATTTAGCACATTTCAGTGACAATTTATTTGTGTGACATATTCAGCCTGCTCAATGAACTCAATCTGGGCCTTCAGGGGAAAATGACAACTGTTTTCAAGTTGTCAGACAAAGTAGGTGCATTTAAAGCCAAACTGGAGTTGTCGTGAACAGAGGCATTTTGGACATGTTTCAGACATTAGCAGGGATTACGAGACTGAGCTTGAACATTCATTCTGCCAGTTGGTGCACGATCACCTGTCTTTGCTTTTAAAAGAGTTTGAGCGCTACTTCCCAACCACAAAAGACCCACGAACTGGTAAGGAATGGAACCCATTTGTCAACAAACCAGGAATCTAGCATGTCTATGCAAGAAGAAGAACAACTGCTGGAGATTGCAAATGACGGTGGCCTTAAAACTACGTTCGAGAAAACAACTCTGCCGGTGTTCTGGATTAAAGTCATGGCGGAATACCCTGAGATTGCCACCACAGCACTTAAATCCCTATTGCCATTTCCGACAACCTATCTGTGTGAAGCGGGGTTTTCTGCAGTGACAGCAACCAAAACAAAACAACAGAATAAACTGGACATCAGCAACACACTTCGGGTGTCATTGTCTCCTATTACCCCCAGATGGAACCGTCTCGTTGCAAATAAACAAGCTCAGGGTTCTCATTGATTTGGCATTCTAATGGTGTAGCTGTATTTTATTTTGAAGACATGTTTAAATACAATTAAATTAAAATTATTAAATCAAAAAAAGCGGGCCACGGAAAAATTATCAAACATTTACCGGTCCGCGGCGATAAAAAGGTTGGGGAGCACTGCTTTAAAGAACAACAGAATCCAACCGTTGAGTTTTATTTAGGGCACAACACTGTGCGTTCTTACTGCTTTTTTCATGCCTGTGCTTTTATAAATCAATAGTTTTTAAATACTGCTGTATGCTTAATTGTTATCTAATGTTATAACAGATAATTGCATTTTTAAAGGGTGATTTTAATCGTTTGGGAGGCACCTTGGGTCCTTATAACAGGGGAAAGGTGGCAAAGAAATGACATTAAAAAAAAAAACCTTAGCAAGCAAAATCTACATGGAAAGCCAAGAAGTTTGTTGGCCCCTTGCACACTTCCGTTTGGAAGATGGGCGGTCTAGAAATATAACAAATAAATAATAATAATAATAATATTTTTAAAAAGATGACCCAGAAGCTCTGCTCCTCTTTCCTTCCCACCTAAAAGCTCCAGCTTTGGACCATGTATGTGGTGGCCAAACTTCGGCCCTCCAGATGTTTTGGACCACAAGTCCCAGAAAATGAGGAACAGCACCATGTACTTGGAGAAAAGACAATGCGACTCATAAACTATTTATTTATTTATTTATTTATTTATTTATTTATTTATTTGCCGCCCACTACCCAAAGGTCTAATTAAACTAATCAGTACCACCTCTTCTGTAGGCCAGAAGACAACTTGGAGAAGCTACTTTTGGAATTTTCCAAACCTGCATGAAACTGTTTATTCAATGCAGGCATTTAAAAACTACACCCCCTCCCTACATTATGCAATTCAAATCAGTTTCTCTGCTGGAAATGTCAGAGACTCCTTCATGCACCCTGTTTTTAGGTGTGCACTTAATTTTTTTAAAATTCACAGCTAAATATGCAAAGTGGGGATGAGAAAAATACACATTTACAAACATTTAATTCATTCATAAGGACAGGACTAGTGGAAGTTCTTTCTAAAGAAGTTTAAATAAAAAAACCAAATGTTCTGCTTATGGTATAATATTTATTTATTTATTTATTTATTTATTTATTTATTTATTTATTTATTTATTTATTTTCCAATGCTTAAATCAATAGTGCTTAAAGTACTCTCTGGGTGGTTTACAATTTCATTATGCGGGCTACACATTACCCATCCTAGCAAGCTGAGCTGGGTAGTCGTTTTACCAACCTTGGAAGGATGGAAGGCTGAGTGAACCTTGAGCCGCCTACCTGGGATTGAACCCTGGGTCGTGAGCACAGTTTTGACTGCAGTACAGCAGTTTAACCACTTTGCCACGAGGCCCCTCGTGGTGGGCGGAACCTGCTTACATTAGCCTTAAGGTCGTCAATCAAAATAGGGCAACGTTCAGGAATGAGGGCCATTGTAGTCCCACATTTGGCAGGGACACAGGTTCACTACCGCCAGCTATAAGGTCTGTAGGTCATGACGGTCCAGTGTCTCCTACCAGGGCGTGCAAAGGCAGGCTAGAAATATTTACTCTAGCTTAGTATTGTCTACTCCAACAATCCTTTTCAGGGTCTCACCCTCTTCCAGTCCTTTTTCAAGGAATCACTTTCCATACTGTAAACCTCCAACTTTCAGTTCCCAATTGACACAGTTATGCTGTAACACGTAATTATATAACCTTTTGTAGAAATGTCTTTTGGTGTCACATCCCCCAAATCACTAGCAAAATCATGTAGGACCCCCACATCCACTGATTCATTATCCACTGAGTCAGTTATCCACGGTTGGCAGAGGAAAATATTAATTATTTCAGCATCCACAAAGCAAGCTGTAAAGCAAGCTGTTGTCACAAACAGCAGCTGTAAAGTAAGCTACTGTCAGGAAACAGCAGTTTGGGGGTGGGTGGGCAGGCATTCTCTCTTATCCAAAGTTTTCATTATCCACGGAAAGGCCTGGAACCAATCCCCAGTGGATACTGGGGTCCTACGGTATAGAGAAGATCAATGAATTTCTATCTGGTGGCATCTCCTTGTAGCGTTAAGAAAGAATCCTGACTGAAGCCTTGGAGAACTCCGGTCATTTAAGGTCAACAGCCATGGATCAGATAAGTGGTTTCCAGCCTTGGATGCCCAGATGTTCTTGGGACTAGAAATCCCAGAAGCCCTCGCAACTTGCTGTGCTGGCCAGGATTTCTGGGAGTTGCGGTCCAAGACCATCTGAGGACCAAAGTTGGGAGCTATTGGGCCAGATGGGTCAAAGTCCTGTCTAAACATAACACAGATTGCTCTCTTCCTACAACAGCTAATGTACTACTCCTGCTATCAACCCCCTTTGGAATGGCTTCCACCGGGGATTCCGTTTAAGCCCACAGCGGGTCCACAACCATTCACAGCTGCATGGGCAATTATTCAGAAGCCGTTATTGCTCATCTCTGGACTACAACCTCTTCCGTTCATGCAAATGATTTCTCAGCACTTCATGGCACACAGCCCAGCATCCCTTCCTGGCTTTGTCGTTCCTGAAATATGGGCTGCTCCTTCCCAACATCCAGACATCATTGATCTCATCCCTGCGCGACACAGTCTAATGTGAGAATTGAAAAGGGAACTGACCCAGATTTACATATTTATATATTCTCCCTGACTCTAGTCAAGAGTGAAACCTTCTAGAATCTGCAACTCTCAGATTAAAAATGATTTTTCGTGAAATCACACACCATATCCATAAAAGCAAAAGTGTTCTGCTTATATACCGCCCCATACCACATCAAGTAGTCTCTGGGCGGTTTGCAGTTTTTAATTACAGTATGCAGGCTACACATTGACCCCCCCCCAAAAGCAAAGCTGGGTACTCATTTTACAGACCTCGGAAGGATGGAAGGCTGAGTCAACCATGAGCCTGCTACCTGGGATTGAACCCCAGGTCATGAGCACAGTTTTACCTGCAGTACAGAAATTTAACCACTGCGCCACAAGGCTCCTATAAATCAGAGTACAGTGGTACCTTGTATAAAGGAATTAATTTGTTCCAAATGAAATTATGTTAAGCAAATTTTCCTTTATACAAATTCCCATAGGAATGCATTGAAAAAGGAGTAATCCAATTTTATGTTGTACGGATTCTCCCCATAGGCAATTATGTTAAGCAAATTTCCCCTATGTCTGGAATTTTTTATGTTGTACATATTTTATGTTATACAAGCTGATTGTTATACAAGGGTCCATTGTATTCATAATCATGCGCTGTCACATCAGTTCTGACGTATGCCGATCCCTGCCCAAGGCTTTCCAGATAGACCATACTCAGAAGTGGTTGGCCATTCCCTTCTTCTGGGGGGAGGGGGGGACACCCTGTGACTGTGCAGCCTGCCCAAGGCCACCCAGGCGGGTTCTTCTCTTAGGAGGTATGTGGGGGAATCAAACCCCAAACCTCTGACACCTAAACCACTAAGCTATCCAGTCAGCTCGTTAATAACCAGGTGCTGTCCAGTCAATTCTGATTAAAGACAATCTCTTTTCAATGTTTTCCATGTAGAGACTGCTCAGAAGTGGTTTTGTCATTCCTTTCTTCTGGGGATCACCTGGCGGCCAGGAAAGCCAATGTGATTCTTGGTTGCATCAACAGAACCATAGTGTCTAGATCAAGGAAAGTGATAGTACCACTCTATTCTGCTCTGGTCAGACCCCACCTGGAGTCCTGTGTCCAGTTCTGTGCGCCTCAGTTTAAAAAGGATGTTGACAACCTCGAGCGGGTGCAGAGGAGGGCGACCAGGATGGTTGAAGGTCTGGAAGAAATGTCTTATGAGGAACAGCTTAGGGTGCTGGGAATATTTAGCCTTTCAAAGAGAAGGGGGAAATATGATAGCTATGTTTAAATATTTGAAAGGATGTCATATTGAAGAGGGAACAGGTTTATTTTCCATGGATTCAGAGACTAGGACTCGGGGCAATGGTTTCAAACTACAGGAAAAGAGATTCCATTTGAACATTCGGAAGAATTTCATGACAGAGCTGTGGAATATGCTGCCACAAAGGAGGGTGGTGGAGTCTCCTTCTTTGGAGGTTTTTAAGCAGAGGCTGGATGGATGGCCCTCTGTCGGGAGTACTGTGATGGGGGTTCCTGCATGGCAGGGGGTTGGACTGGATGGCCCCTGAGGTCTTTTCCAACTCTATGATTCTATGGAGTGGTATCAGGAAACAAGTATCGAGTCTCGTGAGCTCCCAGAGGCATTTGGTGGGGCCACTGTGAGATACAGGAAGCTGGACTAGATAGGCCTTTGGCCTGATCCAGCATGGCTCTTCTTATGTTTTTATGGTTCTATGCAAGTTGTCCAAGGCTACAAAGGATGGCTTTTCTCCAAGTGGACTCAGTGATGAACTGAACTCCCATCCTCGGGCACCACAGCCAGATAACTAAGCCACTGAGTTCTGCAGCCAGCAATGGAAATGACGACACCTGTTTTCATTTTGTGTCATCTTTTGAGAGGGCAGCAAGGATCACTTGCACTTGCACTTGCATCCTTCCACGCCCATCTCTTTAACACCCTGACCTTGATTTTAAAAAACAACTGAAGTTCACTTGTCCAGACTAGGATGCCCAGGGTGCTGGGGGAGGAATAGTCATGCACAAAATATCTCTTAAGCAATGACAGAGCAGCTGTTCATGAATTTAATTAATTTAGATCCTGTCTTTTTCCCTTGAAGATTCTAGACTTCTTGCAACACAAGTATATAAAAAAACAGAAATTGCTTAAAACAAAAGCAAACCACTAACCATGATAAAAACAGTATTAAAATGCAATTAAGTAAATAATCATATGAAAGCAAGCACTGGATTCACAGTTTAGAGTTTTTTAAAGCACAATAAAAAGGAACTGCAGCAACCACTTCATTATCAATCAATCAGTGGCCGAAAGACTGCCTAAGTGAAAACCTTAGCCTTATAATTGGAGCGTTTTGGCATAGTGGTTAAATTGCAGTACTGCAGTCAAGGCTCTGCTTACAACCTGAGTTCAATGCCACCGGGATCACACGGCCACATAAGAACATAAGAACATAAGAAGAGCCGTGCTGGATCAGGCCAAAGGCCCATCTAGTCCAGCTTCCTGTATCTCACAGTGGCCCCACCAGATGCTTTTGGGAGCGCATGAGACTAGATCTCTGTCTCCTGATACCACTCCCCTGCATCTGGCCCTTGAAGTACCCTGGTTTTAAGCCTGGAGATTACACATCTCTATCATGGTTTGTAACCTGTGATGGACTTTTCCTCCAGGAATCTGTCCAATCCCCTTTTGAAGGCATCCAAGCCAGATGCCATCACCACATTCTGTGGCAGGGAGTTCCATAGACTAACAACGTGCTGGGTGAAAAAATATTTTATTTTGTCTGTTCTTACTCTCCCAGCCCTCAATTTGAGTGCATGTCCCCTAGTTCTGGTATTTTGGGAGAGGGAAAAGAGCTTCCCTCTATCCACTTTACTCATGACCTGCATTATTTTGTACGTCTCAATCATATCCCCCCTCAGGCGCCTTTTTTCCAGACTAAAGAGCCCCAAATGTTTTAGCCTTTCCTCATAAGGGAGGTGCCCCAGCCCAGTAATCATTTTGGTCGCTCTCTTCTGCACCTTTTCCAGTTCCACTATGTCTTTCTTGAGATGCGGTGACCAGAATTGTACACAATACTCCAGATGCGGCCTTACTATTGTTTTGTATAATGGCATTATAATGTTGGCTGTTTTATTTTCAATCCCCTTTTTGATAATCCCTAGCATGGAATTGGCCTTCTTCACTGCTGCCACCACACATTGTTGCCACCACACATTGGATAGACACCTTCATGGAGCTGTCCACCAACACACCAAGATCTCTTTCCTGATCCGTCACGGATAACTCAGAGCCCATGAGTTGATAGATAAAGTTTTGATTTTTCACCCCAATATGCATTACTTTACATTTGGCTACATTAAAACGCATTTGCCATTTCGTAGCCCATTCCCCCAGTTTGGAGAGATCCTTCTGGAGCTCTTCACAATCTTCTCTGGTTTTTACCACACGGAAAAGTTTTGTGTCATCTGCAAACTTGGCCACCTCACTGCTTATCCCTGTCTCCAGGTCATTTATGAACAGATTGAAAAGCACCGGTCCCAGGACAGAGCCCTGGGGCACACCGCTTTTCACCTCTCTCCATTGTGAAAATTTCCCATTGACACCTACGCTTTGTTTCCTGGATCTCAACCAGTTCTCAATCCATGAGGACCTGCCCTCTTATCCCCTGACTGTGCAATTTTCTCAGCAGCCTCTGGTGAGGGACTGTGTCAAAGGCCTTTTGAAAATCCAGATAGACTATATCCACCGGTTCACCCAAATCTACATGCCTGCTGACCTTTTCAAAAAATTCTAAAAGATTTGTCAGACAAGACTTACCCTTGCAGAAGCCATGCTGATTTTCTCTCAGCAAAGTTTGTTCTTCTATGTGTTTTAAGATTTTCTCTTGGATGAGGCTTTCCACTATCTTCCCTGGGACAGATGTAAGGCTAACTGGCCTATAGTTTCCCAGGTCCTCCCTCCTTCCTTTTTTAAAAATTGGTGTGACATCTGCTATCCTCCAGTCCCCCGGCACTGTGGCCGTTTTAAGAGACAAGTTGCATATTACCGTTAAGAGATCTGCAATTTCATTTCTCAGTTCCCTAATAACCCTTGGGTGGATGTCATCTGGGCCCGGGGACTTGTTAATCTTCAATTTATCAATTAGTCCTAAAACATCTTCTCTTTTAACCTGTATTTGATTTAATTCTTTAGTCAAGAGGGGCCGTTCAGGCAGCGGAATCTGCTCAAGGTCTTCTGTCGTGAAGACAGATGCAAAGAACTCATTTAATTTCTCTGCATTTCCAAGTCCTCCTTAATCTCCCCTTTTCCTCCCTCACCATCCAGAGGGCCAACTGGTTCTCTGGCAGGTTTTCTACTTCTAACATATTTAAAGAAGCTTTTATTATTACCCTTTATATTGCTAGCCATGCGTTCCTCAAAATCTTTCTTTGCCTTTCTTATCATCTTCTTACATTTCTTTTGCCAGAGTTTGTGTTCCTTTTTATTTTCCTCATTTGGTGAGGATTTCCATTTACAGAAAGACCTCTCCTTGCGCTTTAGAGCCTCTCTAACTCCACTCGTTAACCATGCTGGTGCCCTCTTGGACTTAAATGAGCTCTTCTTTCTTTGTGGTATGCACTTGTGCTGGGCCTCTGTTACCGTTGTTTTGAACAGGTTCCATGCACTCTGAAGAGATTGGATTCTTCCAACCTTCCCCTTCAATTTCTTTCTAACTAGTTTCCTCATCTGAGGGAAGTTTGCCCTTCGAAAATCAAGGATTTTTATGTCCGATTTGCTTGACACTCTTCTTCCAACCACCTTGTGGTTGACACAACCTTCCATCCTTCCGTGGTTAGTAAATGGTCTACATCAGTGGTTCTCAACCTGTGGGTCTCCAGATGTTCCTGGACTGCAACTCCCAGAAACCCCTTCCAGCACAGCTAGTGGTGGAGGCCTCTGGGAGTTGCAGTCCAGGAACACCTGGGGACCCACAGGTTGAGAACCACTGGTCTACATAGTTTGTTGGGGATGGGGGGGTTATATCTAAAATGTCAATGGCCCAGACAGTGGTTTAGGCACGATGGGGCAGCATATAAGCAACTTACAAAGAGAGATTCAAGCAGTCTGGGGGCAACCATTCAAGAAGACACCCCACAAAATGCACTGTGAAGGTGGTGGGACAGAAGAGAAGGAGAATCCTGAATATTCTGAGGTCTACATAGGCAGGATCATGTGGGAAGATACGGTCCTTCAGATAGCCTGAGTTCTTGCAAACCTTCGGGTTGGAGAGATAGCATATCTCTCAATGCCATTTGCAGGGAATCTTAAGCAGGTGAAGACATCTGCTTGGGAATACCCTGAAGCCAATGGTGAGCCGCTGTGTGAGGCAGAATACTGGACTGGATGGGCTGTGGCCTGTTCCAGCAAGGCTGTTCTTATGTTCTTAAGTGCTTTACAAGTCACAACCAGCCACCCAGAAGTCTGCTAGAAATGAGACTGTTTAGGCTCTTAAGCAATGAATTTCTATCCTTGCTATAACTGGACTCCAGGTATAATAACCTGGCTGCAGATAGATAGATAGATAGATAGATAGATAGATAGATAGATAGATAGATAGATAGATAGATAGATAGATAGATAGATAGATAGATAGATAGACACAGTGGTACCTTGTATAAAGGATTTAATTCATTCCAAATGAAATTATGTTAAGCAAATTTTCCTTTATACAAATTTCCCATAGGAATGCATTGAAGACAGAGTGATCCCATTTTTATGTTGTACAGATTTGCCCCATAGGCGATTATGTTAAGCAAATTTCCCCTATCTCCAGAATTTTTTATGTTGTACAAATTGGTGTGTGTGTATATATATATATGTGTGTGTGTGTGTGTGTGTGTGTGTGTGTGTGTGTGTGTGTGTGTGTGTGTGTGTGTGTGTGTGTGTATATATCAAGGGCAGCTCTATATGGTGGGCCAAGTCTCTGTGAAACATGTGCTTCAAGTAACTTGGATCAGGTGTAGAAACATTTGATTTACACTCACCGAAAACATCCCATCCCCTAATTTTACACTCAGCGCTCCCTTTTGCTCTGGGGAGCCTTTGAAAGCCTACCAATGTAGGTGAGCTCCTTTAAAAATCAGACTTCACTGCTCTATCACAGCCAGTGGTCCTGATCCTAGCAGCATCAATGACTAGCTTTTTAAAAAAATTTTACCCCCACCCTAACCCTGCTATCATCCTGAGGCTTCCGAAAGCTTCCCTAGGGCTAAAGGGATCCTAAAATGGCAGCAGGGGTGGGGAGAGAATAGGATACTTTTAATTAGTGTAAATTGACTGTTTCCATTGCCTGATCCAGGTTATGCCAGGCTCAACATTCCACAACAGGATTTTGCCCCAGGTGCTGTAATAAATAAATCAAATAGGATGCAGTTAAAGCATGCATGCCCATGAATAGTTAAGACCACTCCAGGAACAAAGAGATTTATTTATTTATTTATTTGATTTATATAAATGTGCAAAAGTTATTCCTACCACCACTGAAACCTGGTCATGAAAAGGAGAAATCTGGGTGACACCCACAAATTGATAGCACCACACACCAAAACTCTCCCCACAATTTTTGTATGCTAAAGGTGTTGAGTTCGGTCCCTGAAAATTTCAGTGCACAGACTTGGGAGACCTTGGCCAACTGAGGCCAACACACGGCACAGGGCAGCTCAGTCCACTGTAGCTTGAGGGCTGGTCTATAGGCGATACCTTTATAGGCCACTAATTTAAAAAAAAATTGCAAGCTTTCGAGTGCAATGCACTTTTCTTCAAAGCAAGTCCCCAAAGTTCAAACATGCCAAGAGATGTGCTTTGAAGAGTGTGTTGCACTCGAAAGCTTGCAATGTTTTTTGGTTTTTATAAGCGGCCTATAAAGCTATCGGCTGTAGCCTAGTTTTGCATTTGTGTTTTGTGATGGCCACGTGGCTCAAGCCCCCTTTTGCATTGAGTGGTGGTGTATCCTTTCAAAATACTGTACTGCTTTCTCTCAGCAACAGAACACTCGAGAAGACGACAATGAAGAGGGGGGAAGTGAGATGCAAGCTATGAAGCAACATCCAGCTTAGTTCCCCATCACGGATGCTGTCGGTCTCAGACAAGGCGCATCCCGGTCTACCTCTTTTCACACCCATCTGCTTTTACTATTGTTGATCCCATGTTCAGGGCCTGTTCCTTGCTCAAAGAGGCATCAGTGTTATATCGGTGCATTGCCTGCCTTTTGTGCTACCTCTCTTCAGCAACACACAACACAGTGGACCCTCATATCACAAACGGTTTGTATAACATAAAATCTGTACAACATAAAAACTTATGGAGAGGGGGGGAAATTTGCTTAACAGAATCACCTATGGGGCGAATCCATACAACATAAAAATGGCCGCGATTAGAGATTACTCTGTTTTCAATGCATATTCCTATGGGAAATTTGTATAAAGGAAAATCTGCTTAACATACAGTGGAACCTTGACGTACATGCTGCTTGACTTGCAGCATATTTGACTTGCAGCAAGAAGGGGCCCGTTTGACTTGAGTCGCAGGCTTTGACTTACAGCTCGGAGCCCCGGCACAAGGCACCGGAATCGGGCAGCAACCACGTCCCAGCATCGTGACTGCCGCCTCCAAACTGCTCCTGCCTTCTTCCCCTCCTCCGGCAGCGGCGGCTTCGGAGAGGCCAGCTCAGAGCACCTGGAGCTGGTCCTCGGCCTCACCAAAGCCGCCGCTGCTGCCGGAGGAGAAGAAGGGCCGGGAGCTCGGGGCTGGCCTCGCTGGTTAGACAGTCGGCTCAGTCTTGTAAAAAAATCTGGCTGCAGAAGTCTGGTCCACAATGGAAGCATTTTAGTTGGGGAGCTGTACAGTTGTGGGACTCTAATGGTAAGCATAGGGTTGTTTAGAACTTGGAACGTCAGGTTAAAAATCAGTAAAACTTAAATGTTAGACATTGTTGCTATGAACATTAAAAAGTGGAGGTGTATAACTTGTGGACTATAATTCTACTGCCTCCCCCTCTCTTTGAAGAGACATTTCATTTACATGCCCAGAAGGAATCTCCTATCCCAGTCAAATTTGTGTTAAATTGCTGTTTTCGAGGGTCTTTTTCATCATCTGGAACGGATTAATCCACTTTCCCATTACTTTCTATGGGAAAAGTTCATTTGACTTAAGTCATGTTTGACTTACGTCTAGACCTCTGGAACGGATTAATGATGTAAGTCAAGGTTCCACTGTGCTTTCATTTGGAATGAATTAATTCCTTTATACAAGGTACCTCCTCTGTACCCTGATTGCTTTGGTTGCTCTATTTATTTCTTATATTATGGGGAAGAGTGTGTGTGTGTGGGGGAAGGGAGACTCCTTGCATGCGAGTCTATAAAGTTACCAACACAACGACACCAACAGTGGCAGCTTCAAAGCACCAAATAAAACCACAACTCGGCCCCCTTCAGGGACAGCTCCCTGTACTTTCGCCACCAACTGCTGCCGTTTCTTGCAAACTCATGTGTTTCCGGCACATCTAACTAATTTGGACAATGATACTGGCTGGGCTCCGCAGGGCAGCCGAACAAGATGATATGCTACTCAAGCACATTGAAAATGCTGGGGACGAGGGAGAGAGAAAAAACAAGAACGATACCAGCTCAAGCAAAAGACGGCTGGGTTACGACAGGCATGTTTCCGTCTGGTCTCTAGACAAACAGGATGTTAACCTCCCCCACTTGAACACCTCATGTGGAATCTTATCTGTTCGAAGCATCAGTTTTCAGAGGGTGGCCTATTCCTAAGCTGGCTTCTTGGCTGGATGCAGGAGAAAAAAAACTTTGCAGGCTGGGAATAAATAAAAGGCCCCTTCCACCCAATGTTAGTATGAAAAGGCTTAGCTCGGAATCCTGTTACACAATCGTGTGAACGTCGGCCAAACTTTGCAGGCGTCCTGTGTGTTTATGGTAATAGCATGGCCGGATACGCACTTCCGAGGAGCCCAGGTGCTTGACTTGTCAAATTTATGAGCCACAGACAGCAAGATGCTGGACTCCTGGGCCAGATGCAGGGGGTGGCGGGGAGGGAGATAGGGAATTAACAAGACCACACCAGACGAAACAGATGGCGGCCATTAGAAAGAAGGACAGGAATTGCTGAAATGGCTAGAACTATTAAAAAAATCTAGGAAGGTTTCTCTGGGTCTGCAGGAGCTGCAGAGCCAAGGGTTCAAGAAAGAGGAACATGCTTTTGTAAAGACCTCTTCACAACATGGAACCAATGACCTCAAGAGAACACTGGAGGCATTCGAGATTAATCTGGACAACCACCTGGCAGAGATCCTTTGACTGGTATTCCTGCATGGAGCGGGAAGTTGGACTTGATGGCCTTATAGTGCTCCCCCTTCCAACGTCACTATTCTATGATATGATTGTAAGAGGGTCTTGCCATTTTTTAAATTTCACACTTGGCTGGTGCCTGCTGACATGATGCTCATGAGTCACAAGGTGAGAACCCTGCGGGCAGCAATACGATTTCTCTGTTCCTTCCAATCTTGCTCACAACTGGGATATGGAGTAACTCAAAATGATATGGGCTTCCCTCTTGTGTCCTCCTACAGCTATGTAGCCATGTGACCATATGGGCAGGCTACAAGGTCCATCTGTAATGCCATCAGCTCATCATTTGATGAGGGATACAATATTTGCTGCTCTCAAATCTGGCAAACAGTGTAAAGCCCAAAGGCGGAGAGAGAAACTGACTATCTAGCTCAGGCATGCCCAAACTTCAGCCCTCCAGATGTTTTGGACCAACCAACTCCCAGAGTCCTTTGTCACTGGCAATCTAAGCTTAGAATTCTGGGAGTTGTGGTCCAAAACATCAGGAGGGCCAAAGTTTGGACATGCCTGCTCTAGCTATACTATACTACTGCATATACCATGTTTCCCCGAAAATAAGACACTGTCTTATATTTATTTTTTCTCAAGAAGACACACTAGGGCTTATTTTCAGGGGATGTCTTACTTTTATTAAGTATAGTATGCTTGAATGTCAGCCCTGCACACAACCATAGCCGCCCCCATCCCTATTATCAGGATAGGGCTTATATTTAACAAATGCATAGAATTGTTGTTGTGAACTGCCCGGAGTTCCTTCGGGAAGACGGGCGGTATATAAGCCTTAAAACAAACAAACAAACAAATAAATAAATAAATAAATAGAAATCCTGCTAGGGCTTATTTTTTGGGGAGGTCTTATTTTCAGGGAAACAGGATATTTAGTGTTTACTATTATCCATCAATTTCAGCATCCACAGGAGCCGCAATGTATCTCATTTCATCTTAAACCATCAGAGCTGGACCAAGCAGACTTTCCTACAATGTCTGGAGTTCTTCATTTGGAGAGGATGGGTGACTTTAGATGGCTGATCTAATAGAAAAGCCATTAGACAGTCTACGCACAGCATGTATTTTGCTTTTTTGAAAAAGGACAGTGTTTAGTTCTTGGTATCCCTCACTTGCAAGGAGATTCACAGATGAAAGAGGCGTTGGGGGCTAAATTACTTGAGATCCTAGATAGCGTCTGGGTGGACAATCAATATCATTGGACAAAAGTATCAACCAGGGTGGATTTAAACCACATGGATTTTTTTTGATGAATTAAATTAAAGCATTAGTTTTTTAAGTACAGTATTTAAATCATGATTTAAATCAAATTGATTTTTTTAAAAAAGGTCATTGATTTTTATCTAGCCCAATGCAAATGGCTGATTCTGTGCAAAGCAATTCCAATATGGGAATGAAATACATGTACAGTGGACCCTTGTATAACAAACAGTTTGTATAACATAAAATCTGTACAACATAAAACATTCCAGAGATAGGGGAAATTTGCTTAACATAATCACCTATGGGGCAAATCCGTACAACATGAAAATGGGATTACTCCGTTTTCAATGCATTCCTATGGAAAATTTGTATAAAGGAAAATTTGCTTAACATAATTTCATTTGGAACGAATTAATTCCTTTATACAAGGTACCACTGTACGTCCTTTCTCCCCATCTCATCCTACTTCCTTGATCCAAAAATTTGCTTCAGCCGTTAACGAATGTTTGCTTAAAAGGCGTCGTCTCATCCTGAGGCACCCGGCTTCCATTCCAAACGCTAATCCCGCTCATTACTTGGGTCGATTCTGTGCAAACTCTTCGAAGTTCGTTGTAGGCAAGGCAGAACCTACTTACAAAAAAAAGAGCACATTTGTGCTGTGCTGCACCAACAATGTTCTCTTTGACAAGCACGTTCCACCCTCGAGGTGCTCGTGTTTCCACTCCAGACTGGGGGAGGCCAAACACCTCCTGGCCCACCTGCCAAACAACAGGTAAACCCTCTGGATCAGCAGGCAGCCAAAAAGAACCAGGCCAGATTCATTAAGGACTTGGCAAACTGCTACCCACACTGAATGGGCTTCCTTCGGGTTTTTGAAAGCTGCACAGACCTAGGCCACCTCTTGTAGGCACTTCCCCTTTGAATATGCTGCCACAAAGGAGGGTGGTGGAGTCTCCTTCTTTGGAGGTTTTTAAGAAGAGGCTGGATGGCCATCTGTTGGAAATACTGTGATGGGGGTTCCTGCATGGCAGGGGGTTGAACTAGGTGGCCCTTGAGGTCTCTTCCCACTCTATGATTCTATGATTCTAAGCCCACAGAGACACTACCCAGCAAAGAAGGAAGTTCATTTTGGGTAGCTAAAATACTAGCAATTATCTCAAAACGCCCTTTTTAAAAAGGGGAAGGAGAGAGTGTGTGTGTGCTAATCTAGAAGAGGAACGGGTCTCAAAAGGCGGAAGTTTCACAACATAATAAAGCAGGGTCTGTTTTTTTATTTTATTTTCTGTCTTTCAAGGGGACTTGATGTGTTGTTTCTGGGAAACTGACAGCTGAATACCACAAGCGCATAATAATGTCCAGTCCAAGAGCCGCACTGGTTCAGTGGCACTGGACATTACAGAGAGAACCAAGGAAACTATGTAGGCTGGCGACACCAGGAGCTGAAGGGAGGAGTAACCAGTTGGCCTGCTGGCTGCAAATGCAATACACTTCCCCTTTAAAGTGCATGGGTCTTAGCAGCAGGGTTTTGGACATACATTTCTATCTATCTATCTATCTATCTATCTATCTATCTATCTATCTATCTATCTATCTATCTATCTATCTATCTATCTATCTATCTATCAAAGATTAAGATTAAGATCTAGCCAGGGAGCACTCCTGAAAGAGCCATCCCTCAAGGAGGTGCGAGGGATGGTTTGTAGACACAGGGCCTTTTTGGCAGCTGCCTCCAGGCTATGGAATGCCCTCCCAAGTGAGACCCCGCCTGGCGCCAACATTGATAATATTTCGGCGCCAGGTAAAAATCTTCCTGTTCCAGAAAATTTTTAATTGATATAATAGAGATTGTGGCTCCTGGTGGCAGTTTTAATGCAGTGTTTTTATTATTGCTTTAATTATTGATTGACATTTTAATGTTTTAACTGTTTTAATAGTTTTTTTATTGTAAGCCGCCTAAAGACTTTTGGGTAGTGGGCGGCATATAAGCTGTAAAAATAAATAAATAAATAAATAAAATACCTACCTACTTATCTAATATGCCATTGGTCACCCAGAACCAGAGGCATGAGTTAAACAATGAAGTGTCAATGTAATTTGCTTTCCCTAAACACAACATCTGTAATTAAGGGACCATAAAGACTCATTACAAACAGTATTCTATGGAAAGGATTATCACCATGGAAGAGAACCCGGTAGAGAGAACTGTTCTCTGTATGTGTTTGTATCAACTGTTTATGCTTTGCAAGTTATGGGCTTTTTTGGGGGTCATAAAAGTTCTATGCAGACTTTTGAACTCTATGGGGGTTCTGTGTCCTGAAACCCAGCACTGTTGAAGTGAGAAATATATTCTGGCACTCCTAGCCCCAAACATAAGTTTCTTGAGGGACAGACACACCTGGTATGAAACATGGATCCAGGAGGGTTCCTATAAATATTCTGAAATCAAATCTTTGCACTTCACTCAGGACTGTGTTCTTTATTCTGCAGATGCCATA
This sequence comes from Phrynocephalus forsythii, assembly GCA_029282475.1. Lineage (NCBI taxonomy): Eukaryota > Metazoa > Chordata > Lepidosauria > Squamata > Agamidae > Phrynocephalus > Phrynocephalus forsythii. The sequence goes on along the minus strand of JAPFRF010000005.1, from coordinate 124,809,359 downwards.
ATGCCTACACATGATTTCTTAGGCATTCAAGTGCCAAGATCTCCTATGGCTCACCTAGTGAAATATATTATGCAGGTATTTTTGTTTTTTTTTTTTGTTTAATTCATTGGGATACATTTCTTTTCTTGAATGACAATTTCCAATTTTTTACATAGCATGGCCATATTGGCTGGGGTTTGGGTAGTACTTTTTCAAGCAATCTCTGTTTTCAGTCCTGCCAAGAAGCTATGGTGGTACCTTGTATAAAGGAATTATTTCATTCCAAATGAAATTATGCTAAGCAAATTTTCCTTTATACACATTTCCCATAGGAATGCATTGAAAATGGAATAATCCCTAATTGCGTCCATTTTATGTTGTACGGATTCGCCCCATAGGCGATTGTGTTAAGCAAATTTCCCCTATCTCCGGATTTTTTTTATGTTGTATAGATTTTATGTTATACAAACTGTTATACGAGGGTCCACTGTACCCTGAAATACACAATGGTAGATGACACATCACAGCAACAGAGAGGGAACTGGAATTTGGTAACTGGTCAGAAAAACTGCCACTGGGATTTTTTTAGCTCATGTTTGGAACCTAAATGGGGGTGATGCGATTTTTGTGATGGGATGTTGAAGTGGGGAATTGAAGGGGACCTACACACCCCACTTACCTGCAGCAGCAAAGGAAGGAAACCAGAACTCTTTCATTGCAGTGGCACTGTTAGATACCAATGTCACACAGCACTCCAGCGGAGAAGAAAATGAAGTTCTATTGAATTCTTTCTGGTACAGAAGGGGTGCAAGAAGACCTCCATGCAAGCACTGCTAGTCTTTTTTGTGTGTGTGTGTGTGTGAGAGAGAGAGAGAGATCATTCCCCATAATTTAATTGTCTAAGGGCCTTTTCACACGACCCCTAAGATCCGCTGGCCACTTAAATTCGGACCAGGGATCTTGGGGGTTCGTTGCTCTTCCTACGTTCCCACCCCCTCCGCAATTCCTTGCTCCTGTCTGCGTGAGGGGAGTGAGGAAAAAAGAGAGGAAAAAATGCAGGCTCACCTCTGAAGCTGCCCGGAGCCCCGTCGTTGTCCTGATTCCTTCTCTTCTGTTTGTTTGTTTTTTGCCTCCCGCCCCTTCTCTTAAAGGGGCGGGAGGCAAAAAAACAAACAAGCAGAAGCGAGGAGAGCCCTGCACTCACCAGATTAAATCCGGACCTGGGGATTTTCACCCTCCTAGAGCAGGTACAAGAAAAGTGCTCTGGGACGCGCTTAGGTGGGCGTGGTCGCACTTAATTTCCTGCAAACTCCGGAGCTGGTGGGGAAACAATTGTAAGCTCTGGAGCTGGCAGCCATTTGCTGCGGAGTTTAGGGGTCGTGTACAAAGGCTCAAAATTGTTTACTTTGATTGTGAGCTGCCCAGAGACCTTTGGGTAGTGGGCGGCATACAAGCTATATAAAATAAATAAATAAATAAATAAATAAATAAATAAGCACTAGCAATGGAGAGAGAAAAACAGCAAAGAGGGGAAACCTCTGCCCCACTCACTGATTTTTATGACATCCTAAAATATGGCATTTTTAATTCTACTTTTCCTGCCCATGCCACAAGGCTAGCATCAAGCCCAAAACATGACACTTAGTAGGATATACAGAAACGAAGGAGGTCAAGAGAGGGTGGTCAGAGGGAACAGAATGTGAAGACTGGAAAAGTCCTATCAATAAACACGGGAATTATTAAGTATTTCCCCATTGCTCTAAACATCATTTTTAAAAGGTCTCAGGCACCCAAAAGGCACATTTTCCAGCCTTAATTTCAATGGAAGAGACAATGTGTAAAGTGGAACTAATGCACTCAAAATATTTAAACCAGGGAAAAGATTCTGGAGGTCGCAGAACTGGACATTTTAAGAGATGTTTTAAAAGACCAAAGAGCGCAGAGAGAAAGGGAAAAAATTATTGGGAATCAGTATATAAATGGATGCAATAGAAGACTAGAAAACCACCCTGAATATATATAAAGCTGTAAAAGATGTTAAGAGGACATGGAAAGCAACAATGACTTTATCTAGGGTAGAAGATATAACAATGGTTAAGTGATTATTATAATAATAGGGATGTATTGTTATATTGTTTTATTGTTGTCTGTTTTTAAGCCTATAGTGTGAACTGCCCAGAGTTCCTTTGGGAAATGGGAGCGGTCTACAAATGCAATAAATAAATAAATAAATAAATAAATAAAATAAATAAATTATGTGTGTGTGTGTGTGTGTGTGTAAACCCTCTCCTTATTCCCTTCCCCCCACTTTGCAATTCTCCTATCCTTATCCTTTTTATATATTTTTAATAAAACATTTTACTAGAAAGATTATTGAAACATTATAAATACAAATAAAAAAGAAATAGAAAGAAAAACAAAACATTTTTTAGATCAAGGGAAGGAGCTTTGGAAGAGGTACACCAAGTTCAAGGCGGAGGGCATGCATGTGCATCTGCTCTAAAATTAGTTTCTGCTCACTTATGATAATCGAACCCAAACAGCTTGTGGTCCAGAAGCAGGGGTCCCTCACCCTTGTTCTCTGCTAGGACCACGGAGTGCCCCCACCCCTGTATGGACATTTCCCCTGACTTTTAACGTGCCATAAAAACAGACCGATAGAAAGGAAGTGAACATGGGCGACTAATAAAAGCAACATCTCATGAACTATGAAGTTTTCTGGGCTTTGAGAAGGGGCTGACAGAGAAGTCTGACGCAGGAGCTTCGGGTAGCTAAGAAAGATGGGTTGGCCCTTTTTGCTAGGAAGAAGGCTCTACTGACACCCTCGCAGCAGGATACGACTCTTACTGGCCCATGGCATGAGACCGCAGGGTTGTAGACTGATCCTACCTGTTCCATGGCCTGCTGGGTTCCATCTAGCCATTGTGGAGGCCCTTCTGAGCCGTGTGATGCCTGCTCCTAGATCTGGCACAGTATACTTTTTACAAAAGGGCCGGTGCAAAGACTTGAGGTGTGGCAGAAAAAGAGGGGGGGGGGAGGGGAGGAAAGGAAGGAAGGAAGGAAGGAAAGAGAGAACAAGAGAGAGCGGGGGGGGGGGAAGCGAGCATCTCATTACTTAACAGGAAGGGGAGGGCTGAAGGATGTGGCATAACTGAGTGCAACGCCGAAGCCCATTTTTGGGAAAGCCCCAGCGGCCAAAGACTTGCCCTGAAAGGCTTCCTAGAGGCAGGAAAAGCCAGGAGCCACACCAAGAACGAAGAGAGGAAGTGGTTGAGAAAAAAAGCCAAAAAAACCTGGCGTGGCCCACAATGGTGGCATTTGTTAAAAGAGACCACTGCGCCCTCTTCTCCTGCCACACCACGGCACTGGTTTTCGGAGAATCGGTACAGAGATGTTCAACAGGCACGCCCTTCGCAAAGTTCTTCCTCCTTTCCCTTCCTCCTTCCTTGGCTCTTCAACCTCGGCCTCGGGAAGTTACCTTTTTGGACTACAGTGCCCAGAATCCCCTTGCCATCATGGCCCCTGGTTTTTCAAAACAAGCAAACAAAGAAACAACCCTTCGCAAAGTTCTTCCTCCTTTCCCTTCCTCCTTCCTTGGCTCTTCAACCTCGGCCTCGGGAAGTTACCTTTTTGGACTACAGTGCCCAGAATCCCCTTGCCATCATGGCCCCTGGTTTTTCAAAACAAGCAAACAAAGAAACAACCCTTCGCAAAGTTCTTCCTCCTTTCCCTTCCTCCTTCCTTGGCTCTTCAACCTCGGCCTCGGGAAGTTACCTTTTTGGACTACAGTGCCCAGAATCCCCTTGCCATCATGGCCCCTGGTTTTTCAAAAAACAAACAAAAACAAAGCAAAACAACCCTTTTGGACTACAGTGCCCAGAATCCCCTTGCCATTCTGGTTTTTCAAAACAAGCAAACAAAGAAACAACCCTCCAAAGTTCTTCCTCCTTTCCCTTCCTCCTTCCTTGGCTCTTCAACCTCGGCCTCGGGAAGTTACCTTTTGGACTACAGTGCCCAGAATCCCCTTGCCATCATGGCCCCTGGTTTTTCAAAACAAGCAAACAAAGAAACAACCCTTCGCAAAGTTCTTCCTCCTTTCCCTTCCTCCTTCCTTGGCTCTTCAACCTCGGCCTCGGGAAGTTACCTTTTTGGACTACAGTGCCCAGAATCCCCTTGCCATCATGGCCCCTGGTTTTTCAAAACAAGCAAACAAAGAAACAACCCTTCGCAAAGTTCTTCCTCCTTTCCCTTCCTCCTTCCTTGGCTCTTCAACCTCGGCCTCGGGAAGTTACCTTTTTGGACTACAGTGCCCAGAATCCCCTTGCCATCATGGCCCCTGGTTTTTCAAAACAAGCAAACAAAGAAACAATGAACTAAAAGGCATCCTTCTTTGGGGTGGGAAGGAGACGTACGGTTTATGTTCTTTCTGCAACGCAAAAATGGGCAGGGATAAGCTTATTGGGAACAACACACCTGCTTTGGAGAACAACACAAACTGCTGAAAGAATCACCTTTGGCTGTACCGTTGGATCTGGCTGGCATTGCTCCCGGATTCCCAGGGGGGAATCCCCCCACTGGGGTCTGCGGTATTTTTTATGAGCTTGAGTAGACATGCTGATTTTCCCTGCCAAGGAAAAACAAGAGATCTCCCTGCTATCATTTGGAGTTGGGGGCTGTGTGTGTGTGTGTGTGTGTGTGTGTGTGTGTGTGTGTGTTGTTGTTTGCCTCAAAGGAAAGGATGCTAGTTTTCCTGAAAAATTCTGTGCCAACTGTGGAAAGGCTGGAGGAATGAAAAAGAGTTCCTCGTCTCACTCTTGGACTGGAGCCAACGAATCTGGCAAACTTGCGAATTCTAACTTACTTACTTACTGTGGACCCTCGTATAATGTATAACATAAAATCTGTACAACATAAAAACTTCCGGAGATAGGGGAAATTTGCTTAACAGAATCGTCTATGGGGCAAATCCATACAACATAAAATGGTTACAATTAGGGATTACTCTGTTTTCAATGCATTCCTATGGGAAATTTATATAAAAGAAAATTTGCTTAACATAATTTCATTTGGAATGAATTAATTCCTTTATACAAGGTACCACTGTACTTACTTACTTCTACCCCCACCTACCTGGCCACATGGCCACTCTTGTTATGTCATTATAGCCTAAGTGGACAAAACTGATATTTTCTAGCAAGGACTTTTCACACTCCTCTTTTTGGCCTAAGAGAACCAGACCTTTGAAATTCTGTATCGCTGTTTCTATCTATCATTCTCCCGTGAGGCCAAAACCCAGACTACACGTCTACAAGAAGACAGGAGCAGATCTGAATGTCAGCAGCAGGGTTCTTTGGGACAGGGGCTCCTCACGTAATCCCCTAATTTTCTCCTATAAAAATGAATGCCTATCATTTGTTCCGCACAGAAAAAGTAAAAGCAATCTTGCTGCAGGCCAAACATCCAGAACTGATTACTGCTTCCCTAGTAATGCTGCATAATGAAGTGGCTCATTTCCCCACCCCACCCCCTTTCCCTTGGGCATTTTAATTTCTAGGGGCGCAATTCATGTGCATTTAGCCGAGACAATCTACATTTGCTCATTAGTAGCGGCTCTTCCCTGTTAGGAAAACTCAACTTTGCAAAGAAGTCCATAAAGAACCACGAACCCTCAAAAATGCGCAACTGGCGCCTTGCCTGCAACTCTCCACATTGTCACGTGTTTAATTTTTTAAAAATGAAATGATATAAAGAGTAGGGGTATATATTTTGTAGGGCTTTTAGGAAATAATGGCTCAATGGGATTCTAACAGGGAAAGGAGCGATTTATTAGCAAATCTGGGATTGAAAGGAAACGTGGGCTTTTACATAGGGAGGGAATGTGTCTCCTTTCTGCACTGCATTTAGGTGGAAATAAACTGATTCATTTGCCTAAATGTAACTTCTGCTCCCAGATCCTCGTGTTCTACGAAGAAATGGCAGAGATTTAGCAGTAAGGACATGTGTGTGTGTGTGTTGCTAGATTATTCCTGTTTTATTTCTGCAATATCCTGGGTGGTTTACAGAAAGTAAAGATTAAGTTTCCAAAATTAATCTGCTTTCCTCTTTCTCCTTAGGTTAGCAGCAACCTTGAAGGGACATCCAGTGTGGTGGTCAGTGGTGTCAGTAGGCCAGGACTTAGGGGGCATGGGTTCAAATTACTGGCTGATTGTGGGAACTCACCTGCGATAACAACTTCTTAAATATCTGACATAACTTGAAAGCCATACTAGAGTTGATGTAACCACACAACAACACAGCAACGGAAATGGCAGTTCTATCCTAGGCATGACTCATCTTGAAAAAGGCTTTCTATTACTTTTTTACCGTCAAACATCCTTACACTGGCAAAAACATGCAAATGAAATACCGTATATACAGTAGTACCTCGGATAACAAATTTAATTTGTTCTCCGAGGCAATTTGTTCTCCCAAAAAATTCATTATCTGAAACGCGGTTTCCCACAGGAATGAATGGGAAACCAATTAATCCATTCCAGAGCCTAGGAAAATGACACAGACACCTGTTTTTTTTGCTCAAAACTCTTTATAAAGTGCACTTTAAAGGTACAGATGTGATGCAGCCCAGGGTAACTCTTTTTTACTGATGCATGCTGGAAATTCATTGTCCGAGGCAGTCCATAGGGAAAATTCGTTATCTGAGGCAGCCCATAGCAAAATTCGTTATCCGAGGGAGAGTTTTGCGATTTGTTATCAGAGGCAGCCCATAGGGAAAATTCATTATCCGAGGCAGCCCTATACATGGAAATTGCAATTCGTTATCTGAAAAATTCGTTATCAGGGACATTAGTTATCCGAAGTATTACTGTACTCAAATATCAGCCGAGTTTTTCAGCCCTTATTTTTGGCTTGGGGGGGGAAGACGCCCTTGACTTATATTTGAGTGAATATGGTTACTGTACTTCCGCCGCCTCCCGAATGCTCGTCCGGCTTGGGGGGGGGGCAGCAGAGGACAAGTCCTGCCTGTTGAAGAAGGCACCCTAGGCTTATACTCATGTCAATCAGTTTTCCCAGGTTTTTTTTTTGGGGAAATAGGTGCCTCATCTTATATTCGGGTTGGCTTATACTAGAGGATATATGGTAAATTACAGTCAGAAACCCAGCAAAAACAATGGGGGGGGGTTTCCAGTGATTTTAAGCAGATCCAAGAATGTTAATGTTTAAAAATGACTCCTTCAACATTCACGGAAATGGAGAAATCAATTTGCTATTGCTGTTGTTGGGAGGGATATGATTTAATTTATGACGTCCTTACTTAATGCATTAATTAAATTATTTTTCTAAAAAAAACCAAACTGGCGATTTACAAAGAGTGGCCTATTTTGGCTGTCCCTCTGGCCATTAATGGCAGGTTTTTTTTTTCATTTGGTGGCTCTTTTTCTAGCGTTTAAATGCTTTATTATCCTCATCAGGCATTAGATTACAACTCCTGCAATCTGACCAAGCGCTGGGGAATACGGGATCTGTAATGCAGTCCGTCTGGAAACTGCAAGATTAGAGGTTTTCCAGAATCATGGGATCTCCCAATTTGTTCAGTTAACTGTGCTCACGACCTGAGTTCAATCCCAGGTAGCAGGCTCAAGGTTCACTCAGCCTTCCATCCTTCCGAGGTCGGTAAAATGAGTACCCAGCTCGCTGGGGGGGGGGGCAATATGTAGCCTGCACACTGTAATTAAAAATTGTAAACCGCCCAGAGACTACTTGTAGTGGTATGGGGCGGTATATAAGCAGAACACTTTGCTTTTGCTTTGTTTTCACCAATTCACGTCTCTAATGTATCTTATCCCCACCAACATGTTGCTCACCTGTTCTTCAAACACCTGGATTATACAGCTGGACTAGAAAAGGCCAATTAGAAACCAGCTATTCGGTTGAGTACAGTGTTCCCCTGCCCTTTCACGATTCATATACTGCAGTCCTGCTATATTGCAGACCACAGTACCCGAAAGGGCTTGGGGGGGGGGGAGGTTTTAAATGTCTTCAGCGGGAGAGGCAAGCACTTGCTTCCGTTGCTGAATGTCCCTTTCAAACCTGGCACGCCACTCACCCGCACTGCCCGGGGAGTGCTGGGAAGAGGCGTGTGAGGTTTAAAATGCCTCCAGCAATGGAGGCAAGCACTTGGCCTCTGTTGCTGAAAGCATTTTAAACCAACCCAACCTGCATCCACATATCGTGGATTTTCAATGATCACGGGTTGGGTTGGTCCCTAACCCCCACGATAGACCGGGAGGGGGTTACTGTATTTCACTAAGGCAGGCATGCCCAACAGGTAGCCCGCGAAGCGTTCAAAAGTAGCTCGCTGGCCATTAATAAAAAAAGTGAGGGGCCAAGTTCTCCACCCCTCCCTCCCCCATCCCAAGGACCACCACTGCCCCAGCAAAGTTCTGGGTCTGCCAGCCCACTCTCTCAGCCGAGCGGGACAGTTCAAGGGCGATGGCACATTGAAATTTGTTCCCTCCAGAACAGATTAATTGGTTTTCAATGCATTCCTATGGGAAACCGCTGCTCTACTTAAGTTCATACTTATGAGCATGTGCTCAGAACGGATAAAATTTGTAACTAGAGGTTTTAGTGTAGTAGCCCTCAGGCACTTTGGACCAGAAAAAGTAGACCTTGGCCTGTTCAAAGTTGAACATCCCTGCACTAAGGTTTCTCATTATTGCCTTTTAGATTCTTCCACCTTTTACTGGATTAAAATGGAAATAGATCAATAGTGTGTCTAAGATGTGTACCGTAGCACGCGCTAGACACTGAGAGACACACAGAGATATTATAGATTGATGAAAGTTAAAAGGAAGTTAAGCTTGCAAATCTGTTCTTTTAAGGTTTGGAAATGAGAAATGAAACACATAAGGCCGAAATGATGGTAGAATAACTGTAACTGACCCATGTATAACAGCATCTGATAAACAATACATGTATTTTGTTTTATGTAGAAAACAAGTAAAAATTATTTATTAAAAAGAGCAACAACCCATTCATAATACCGTTTCAGTGGATACAAACCCATGGGAACATTGATGTGCAGTACTAAGTGGGAGTTAAGTTATCCGTTGAATTAAGAGTGAAAAATGCTTTATCAAAAATATTTTGAGTGCCTCCGAGCATATGCAGAAGACTTTCCAACAAATGCCTCCCTCCCCACTCACAAAGAATCAAGATGCTGGGTTGCACATTTTCCTCAAATGTACTATGAATGGAGAAATATATATATAGGTTTCAAAATGATCCCTGGCATGCAAAACAGGTGCTTTTTCATAAAACAATGCAAGTGACAGATATAACAGATTAAGACAGTGTATATACACAATCTTTCTCTCTCTCTCTCTCTCTCTCTCTCTCTCTCTCTCTCTCACACACACACACACACACACACACACACACACACACACACAAACCTAGAGCCAGGACCCTTCTGGCTGTTAACCTTCATAATCCTTTTGGCCTCAAGATTTAAATCAAAGAAGAACGGATGGGCCCTGCAACCTATCTATAAAAAGCCCGGCCCCATCGGATGAGATAAGTTCCTATTAATCACCTATTAAAAGTTCTGTAAAAGGCAGTTTAAAAAAGAGTCAATAGCTATTTAATCAGCATTCCCCCCCCCCAGACAAAACGGAATGCATTTCAAAAAGCATTCCTGAGCGGTACAGAGGGAAGGTTTCCAAAGAGGAGGCGGCGGCAGTGGGGGGAGCAGAGCAAGCCAAGTCCCATTATCTATCCCAATGAAAGGATGTCCATACACCTTGTGCCAAGTTAGCTTCAAGCCAAGAGGAAAAAAAAAAAAAAGGGGGGGACAAAGGTATCCAAATTCAGCATGCAATATAAATTATGCAAAACACTCAAAATAACACTCCATATACATTCTTTCAGGACAGCTGCCAAAAGAATCTCAGGCACCTTAAAGCAGGGATGGTAAACCCCGAAGAATGTTAGGTGCTGTCTCTCCAGCATAAAATAAGCACTCCTAATGCAATCGCTGTTGACCGTGTTTGGTTTTTTTTTTTTTTTACACAACTGGGAAACATGCCATTCCTCCCCCAAAGAATACCCCTCAAAGCCTTTCTGGTGTCTAAAAAAAGCAGGTCGTTTTGGGTTTCTGGAAAAAGGACCTTTTAAGGCCTAAAATTCACCCAGTGGGACTATGTCAATATGGGCAATCCAAGTTTATGGAAGTGCAATTTGCAAGTTTATTTATTTATGTCTTTTATAGCCCACCAGAGGAACCGAAGGCAGCTCACACAGAGTCGGAGGCTGCAGTTGGTGCAAATCCAGCGGGTGTGATTTGAGCCTGTGCTTCTCCTGGATTAAGAGATCCGTTCCAAGTTTGTGCAACCTGAGGATGTGGGAAGGATCCTGGGTGAGGTGAGAGACACCTCATGCACACTTGCCCTACTACTAAATACGTGTGTGCCATTAAGTCAATTCCGAGTTGCGGTGACGCTTTCCAAGATTTCCCTGGTAGAGAATATTCAGGGTTACCCTTCCCTTCTGGGAAGTACCTGGAGTCCTGTGTCCAGTTCTGTGCACCTCAGTTTAAAAAGGATGTTGACAACCTCGAACAGGTGCAGAGGAGGGCAATTGGGATGGCTGGTCTGGAGGAAATGTCTTATGAGGAACAGCTTAGGGGACTGGGAATGTTTAGCCTCTCTAAAAGAAGGCTGAGGGGGGATATGATAGTTATGTTTAAATATTTGAAAGGATGTCATATTGAGGAGGGAACAGGTTTGTTTTCCATGGCTTCAGAGACTAGGACTCGGGGCAATGGTTTCAAACTACAGGAAAAGAGATTCCATTTGAACATTAGGAAGAACTTCATGACAGTTAGAGCTGTTCGGCAGTGGAATATGCTGCCACAAAGGAGGGTGGTGGAGTCTCCTTCCTTGGAGGTTTTTAAGCAGAGGCTGGATGGCCATCTGTCGGGAGTCCTGTGATGGGGGTTCCTGCATGGCAGGGGTTGGACTGGATGGCCCTTGGGGTCTCTTCCAACTCTATGATTCTATGATTCTGCTGGGGCAATCCTGGAACTGTGTATCTTCCCCAAGGCTACACAACCAGCTCCTCCTTCTTCTAGTCAGTCTCAAGAACTTCATTCTTTTCCAAGAATGGTGGCTTTTGTTTCGTGTCTCGGCTACAGGGATTCCTGAATGAGACAGATTATGCAGGTCCATTTTAATCTGGTTTCAGGCCTGACTGGAGGATGGAGGTCGCTTTGGTCATCTTGGTGGACAACTTATACCAGTAACAGAAGGGTGGCCCTGTAGGGGTCTCTTTTGGACAGGCATGTCCAAACTTCAGGCTTCCAGATGTTTTTGGACCACAACTCCCATAGTCTTTGCCACTGGCAATCTAAGCTTAGAATTATGGGACCTGTGGTCCAAAACATCAGGAGGGCCAAAGTTTGGACATGCCTGCTTTTGGATCTCTCAGAGGTGTTCCACAGAAGCCTTGTGCATGGTCTGTCTGAGATGGGACATGTTTGCAGTGGCTCCAGTCCTTCCTGGTGGTCGTGGTGGTCGAGGAGTGGGTGTCATGGCTCTTAGATGTCATGGCTGCTGGCCTATGGGATCCGCTGGAGTTCTCTCCTGTCCTTTATGCTATTTAACATATCCATGTACCAATGAGGAGAGGTTTGAATCTAGGAGTTCGGTCTCTCCGGTATGCTGATGTCAATGGAAAAAAAAGAACGACACAACAGCTCCCTGTTATGAGAACATATTAAGGGACTACAGTGGTGCCTCTACTTACAAATTTAATCCATTCCAAATGCATGCTCTTAAGTCAAACAACTCTTAAGTAGAGGTACCGTATCTTTAAAAATTGGAAAAAAATTGATTTTTTTTAAAAAAATTGTACGTAGAGCAGACTGCATCTAAAATGTGTAAGGCGGCAGTTAAAACACCAATGGGTTTCTGCTCTTAAGTTGAATTGCTCTTAAGTAAAACTGTTCTTAAGTAGAGGTAGCACTCTACCTATAATTTTGTAGGCTTCCTAAAAAGTTTCATGCAAGAGGGAAACGCTAACCTTAACTGCACCAATGCAGATCGCCAAGAGGGCTTGAAAGAGATGAGGACTGTACAGGTTATTGGGTTGGGTTTGTTTTTTGTTTTTCACTACAGTCTTCTGAGCGTAACACTTCTATCTTCCTGCAGCGCTTCAGGAAGCATCTAAAACTGCAGCAAGTTCCCTTTTCGGGGGAGTTTCATAATGCCTGCAACCAACGATGGCAACCCTCTGGTGCAGGTCTGATCCGCTCCTTCCCCAAACTGGCCCAGAGCACGTTTCCAGGCCAAACTCATGACTCTGAGCATGGTTTTCGTCCCTAGTGCAGGGAATGATGGGAGAGTTAAAAGAATGCTGTCCCCTGCCATTGCCTGCTGGACAGTGGGAACAAAGACCATGTTTTCTCACCTACTCAGATGACCACCAGAGAACAGGGCATCAAGGGAGAAGGGGCCCTGGTTTTCACCCTCATTGCTCAACAGGAAGGGTTTCATCTTTCCGTACAATGTGATGTACCTGGAGCAGATCCATGATTTTACACAGAAGACTTCGAAGGTTCTGCGTGGAACAGGAAAAGGTGCAGAGGAGAGCACAGTACCTGAATCGCGAAATGGCGGAGGTGACTGTAATCCCTAATCGCAACCATTTTTATGTTGTACAGATTCACCCCATAGACGATTCTGTTAAGCAAATTTCCCCTATCTCCAGAATTTTTTATGTTGTACAGATTTTATGTTATACAAACCGTTTGTTATACGAGGGTCCAATGTATAATTCATTTAGGTCAGGCATGTCCAAAGTTTGGCCCTCCTGATGTTTTGGACCACAACTCCCAGAATTCTAAACTTAGATTGCCAATGGCAAAGGACTGTGGGAATTGTGGTCCAAAACATCTGGAGGGCCGAAGTTTGGACATGCCTGATTTAGGTCTACTAAATAGGCCGCAGTGCCTTAGCTAACCAGGAGGGGGCATTTATGACTTGCTAAATTTGTAAGCTATCTTTCAGGACCAGATACAAGTACGTGCAGATTTCCATACTATGGGTCTCTCTGCCCGATCTTAAGCTGTAGGCAAGTTGGGGCAGAAAGGATGGTCACTAACAGTTATTCTGGACCAAAACAGGACTCTCATGCCTCCTGGAGGATAACAACTCAAAGTCTTGAACTAAATAAAATGTGTCTGCAATTTCCCCTCCTCCCCATCTTCAACACCTCTGCAACCCAGAAGGTTTTCTATCTCCCAACAGGCAATTTAAGGAATGCATGAGGTGGTGCTGCAAAGAGGAAGAAGGAGGAGGGTGACCATGATGTTTGAAGGTCAGGAAGAGATGTCTTATGAGGAACTGCTTAGGGAACTGGGAATGTTTAACCTTTCAAAAAGAAGGCTGAGAGGGGATGTGACAGCTATGTTTAAATATTTGAAAGGATGTCATATTGAAGAGGGAATAGGTTTGTATTCCATGGCTTCAGAGACTAGGACTCGGGGCAATGGTTTCAAACTACAGGAAAAGAGATTCCATTTGAACATTAGGAGGAACTTCATGACAGTTAGAGCTGTTCGGCAGTGGAATATGCTGTCACAAAGCAGGGTGGAGGAGTCTCCTTCTTTGGAGGTGTTTAAGCAGAGGCTGGATGGCCATCTCTCGGAAGTATTGTGATGGGGTTCTTGCATGGCAGGGGGTTGGACTAGATGACCCTTGAGATCTCTTCCAACTCTATGATTCTATGAATCACTCAATTCTGAGGAATCACATCCTTTCAATGGTAGATGGCCATTGTTAGATGCTCCTGAGTGCCTTTGTTTCATACTTATTCAGATTGCGTTGCTTATTTATTAATAATGTAGTTATAAGAACATTAAAAAAAGAACATAAGAGAAGCCATGCTGGATCAGGCCAAATGCCCATCTAGTCCAGCTTCCTGTATCTCACAGTGGCCCCACCAAATGTGTCTGGGAGTGCACGAGACTAGATAACTGTCTCTTCATACCACTCCCCTGCATCTGGCCCTTGAAGTACCCTGGTTTTAAGCCTGGAGATTACACATATCCATCATGGTTTGTAACCTGTGATGGACTTTTCCTCCAGGAATCTGTCCAATCCCCTTTGGAAGGCATCCAGGCCAGATGCCATGACCACATCCTGTGGCAGGGAGTTCCAGAGACTAACAATGCGCTGGGTGAAAAAATATTTTCTTTTGTCTGTTCTTACTCTCCCAGCCCACAGTTTGAGTGTATGTCCCCAAGGTCTGGTATTTTGGGAGAGGGAAAAGAGCTTCCCTCTATCCACTTTAGCCATGCCCTGCATAATGTTGTACGTCTCAATCATATCCCCCCCCTCAGGCGCCTTTTTTTCCAGACTAAAGAGCCCCAAATGTTTTAGCGTCTTCTCATAAGACAGGTCCCCCAGCCCAGGAATCATTTTAGTCGCTCTCCTTTGCACCTTTTGCAGATCCACAATGTCTTCTTTGAGATGCGGTGACCAGAACTGTACACAATACTCCAGGTGCGGCCTTACTTTAATGTTGGCTGTTTTATTTTTGTGCTGTCAAGTCAATTCTGACTTTTATGATGATCCTTTTCAGGGTTTTCTAGATAGAGAGTAATAAGAAATGATGTTTTGCATTTCAGGGACTGTGCAGCTGGCCCAAGGCCACCCAGGCTGGCTCTTCTGGGATACACAGCCGTGAACTGAACTCCCAAACTCTATCTTGGCAGCCCAATAGCTATCTCACTGAGATATACCGCCAGCATCTATTTATTATCAATATTTTTTTTAAATTACGGAAAGCTGGGAATAAAAGAGATGGGGAAAATCCCTCCTGACTCCTTATTATCGTTCAGTGAAGGCAAAGGAGGTGGAGGAAATGCAGACCATCTGTGACTTTTTGGAAAATAAGATCTTTTTCAGGAAACCAAACGTTGAAAAAAATAAAAAAAGAAATCAGACGTTAGCTGCATCTAACGGGCTGCGGAGCTGAAACCAAAACAAATCAAACATTTAGCTTGCGAACAAAGCGGCATCTATAGTTCGGGATGTTTTTTGAAAGCTTCATTGAGTCCTCAAGCTGATGGACTGTAGAAGGGTTCCACCCATTAAAACTGCACAATTATCCCAGCAGTGTGGGTTTCCCCCCAGTGCTTCATACATCGACACAGTCTCAGTAACTTCTTACAGCAGTTCTCGTTTGGCCTTTCTATATGAGCTGGGAAGGTCCCTCTGTATCATAAGTCCAGCCTTTTTCAACTGTACACATATAGCACAGAATCATAGAATCACAGAGTTGGAAGAGACCTCCAGGGCGATCTAGTCCTACTCCCTCCATGCAGGAACCCCCATCACAGGACTCCCGACAGATGGCCATCCAGCCTCTGCTTAAAAACCTCCAAAGGAGGAGACTCCGCCACCCTCCGTGGTGGCATATTCCACTGCTGGACAGCTCTAATCGTCAGGAGTTCTTCCTAATGTTCAAATGGAACCTCTTTCCCTGTCGTTTAAGACCATTGCCCCGCGTCCTAGTTTCTCAAGCCATGGAAAACAAACCAATCTCCTCTTCGATACAACATCCTTTCAAATACTTAAGCAGGGCAATCGTATCTCCTCTCAAAGCCTTCTTTTCATCAATCAATCCACCACAACTGAAGCTGTCCTTCTTGGTCACGTCACGAGAACGCACCATTCTCTGGAAAAGATAATACTTCAGGAAAAACTGGATGGCTTCAGGAAAAGAGGAAGAGCAAATATCAGATGGATGGACTCATTAAAGCAGTGGTCCCCAACTTTGGGGCCCAGATGTTCTTTGAGGCCCAAATGTCCAGAAGTTCTCCCCGAAGCCCTTGCAACTTGCGGTGGTGGCCAGGATTTCTGGGCGTTGAAATCCAAGATCTGGGGACCTAAGGCTAGGAAGCCCTGCCTTCAAGGAAGCTGCAGGGCTGAGTTTACAAGAGCTGAACGGAGCTGTGGAGGACCAGACGTTTTGGAGATGACTCATTCATAGGGGCACCATCGGTTGGAGGCAGCCTCACTTCATATCACCACCACCAACCCAACAAACTCACTGCACGCAAAAAAAAAAAGAATCCACAATTCTGCTTCTTCTCCATTATATCTAAGAGCACCACCAGTAGCAACTCAAGTACTGCCCTGGGGCCCCTCCAGGCGCAGCTACCAATCCCCTTATGCTTCTCACAAAGCAGTGTTTTACAAGCACAACGTGCATAGATCAGAGGAAGGAGCAAGCCAACGACAACACCGCAACCACGTGGCTTCCCAGCATCCCCCCCCCAAAAAAAACCTCCCTAGGCATGGATGCATGCTCACAAATTTCCGTGGAACTAGGGCTGGAGATCCACTCGGTGAACAGAGGGACCTTTTTTGGAAAGGAAATGAAACATATAACAAAAGCCCTCCCAGGGAGCAGCATTCTCCAGTGAGTCAGCCGTACGCAGGACTGAGCACTAGCAGGCAAGAGGTAGGAGTTTAAACACCACCAGGAGGGGAGAAGGGCGGTATGTCCTCTTTCTGCAGACCCTGGTAAAGAATCCGCATCTCAAGAAAGGCAGAGTGGAACTGGAAAAGGTGCAGAGGAGAGCGGCTAAAATGATTCCTGGGCTGGGGCACCTCCCTTATGAGGAAAGGCTAAAAACATTTGGGGCTCTTTAGTCTGGAAAAAAGGCGCCTGAGTGGGGGATATGATTGAGAAGTAAAAAATAATGCAGGGCATGAATCAAGTGGATAGAGGGACACTCTTCTTCCTCTTACAAAATACCAAAACTAGGGGACATCCACACAAACTGCGGGTTGGGAGAGTAAGAACAGACAAAAGAAAAAAAAATTACCCAGCGTGTTGTTAGTCTGTGGAACTCCCTGCCACAAGAGGTGGTGACGGCATCTAGCCTGGATGCCTTCAAAAGAAGATTGGACAGATTCCTGGAGGAGACGTCCATCACGGGTTACAAACCATGATGGAGATGTGTAATCTCGTGGCTTAAAACCGGGGTACTTCAAGGGCCAGATGCAGGGGAGTGGGATCAGGAGACAGAGATCTAGTCTCATGCGCTCCCAAACGCATCTGGTGGGGCCGCTGTGAGATACAGGAAGCTGGACTAGATGGGCATTTGGCCTGATCCAGCAGGGCTCTTCTGATGTTCTTATGTTCTTAAGGTTATATAAGTGAGGAAGGCTCTGGGACTCAAATTCACAGGGCATGAGGTGCACTCCTCTGGCCACCTTCTACTGGTTACCAATTTGCTTCCACACCAGCTTCAAGGTAACATCTTTGGCACGTGGTTTGGGACCATGCTATGCGGCAAAACACCTTCTCCCAGCCCATATTACCCGTCCCTCTCAAACGATGCAGTTGAGATCCTTGACACCTGAGAGGTCAAAGGGAAAGAAAAGCCAAGAATCATGCCTTCTCAGTAGTCCCTGCCTCCGTGGGAAACCATCTTCTCCTGCCTGAAATTCAGCAGGATTCCTCCCTGGATACGTTTAAGCGGTCCCTAAAAACATGGCCTTTTTAGTCTGGAAAAAAGGCGCCTGGGGGGGGGGATATGATTGAGACATACAAAATAATGCAGGGCGTGAGTCAACTGGATAGAGGGACACTCTTCTCCCTCTCACAAAATACCAGAAGTAGGGGACATGCACTCCAATTGAGGGCTGGGAGAGTAAGAACAGACAAAAGAAAATATTTTTTCACCCAGCATGTTGTTAGTCTGTGGAACTCCCTGCCACAGGAGGTGGTGATGGCATCTGGCCTGGATGCCTTCAAAAGGGGATTGGACAGATTCCTGGAGGAAAAGTCCATCATAGGTTACAAACCACGAGGGAGAGGTGTAATCTCCAGGCTTAAAACCAGGGTGGTTCAAGGGCCAGATGTAGAGGAGTGGTATGAAGAGACAGATAGCTAGTCTCGTGCTCTCCCAGAGGCATTTGGTGGGGCCACTGTGAGATACAGGAAGCTGGACTAGATGGCCCTTTGGCCTGATCCAGCATGGCTCTTCTTATGTTCTTATGTTCTCAGAGCTGCCAACAACATAATCCTGTAGAACGGATGTCCAGCTCAAGTTCCTCAGTCCCGCCATCTTATTCTTATCTTTTAAAATCTGTCTTATGTCATGTGAGTGTCTATGCAGTGCTGATTAAGTCTAATTAGTTTAAATTGAATTTCTTGCACACTTATGCTTTAATTGTTTTGCTTGTGGTAAACCGGGTGGTAGGGAAATGAAATAAAATTAGGGATGGGGAGAGAGACACACACAGAGAGAGAGACCTAGAGCACAGAGGCTGGAGCCAAGACCTAACCCAGGACAGTTGGCCAGTGAGGGGGAAAATAAACATTTGAAATGTGATGCTGGAAAATAGTTTTGCAAATATCCTGGATTGACAGAAAAGAGAAACAAGCTTAATCAAATTAAGCCTGAACTATTGCAAGAAGAAGATGAAGAAGGACTACATTGAGCCTACTTTGGACATATCATGAGAAGACAAAATTATCCGGAAAAGACCATAATGTAGGGAGAAGTGGAAGGGAGCAGGAAAAGAAGAAGACCAAGTATGAAGATGGAATGACTTTCCTAAAAGGAAGTCCCACACTTGAGTTTACAAACAGGGCAGGGCAGTTGCAGACAGGACATTTTGGAGACCACTCAATCTTGGGGTCCTTGTAGGTCGGATGTGGTTTGACAACACATAGTAGTAACAGCAGCAGCACAGTGGCTAGTGTTCTCTACGCTGGAAGTCTCTGGTGAGGAAAGGCAAATTACAGTAGTGTCTGGCCGCAGGAGGAATGCCACATGGAACAAACAGCTGGGTTTCTGGCTTGGGGTGATCCTCAAGGTTTTTGAGATTGGAGAAATGTTCAAGGTGGTTATCCCTGCTATCATGACAGTCAGTTTCCATGCCTGAACTGGGATTAGAATTTGGGTCTCCTTCCTGAGTCCTGGTCAGATAATCTAGTCCAGTGGTGGTGAACCTTCGACACTCCAGATGTTTTGGACCAGGTGTCCTCAACCTAAGGTCCAGGGGCCGGATACGGTCCCCGAAGGTCCTGAATCCTGCCCCCTGGACCAATTGCAACCCTGCCCACCTTCCCCCTGCTCTGTGAGCAAGCCAGTTTCCGCAGCTGCTTCTATTGCTGAGGCAGTTCAAAGCAGTGGGCTATGTCGCTTCTCCCACTCCCCCGACTACCACCCAGATGATCAGCATGCTGGCTAGTGGGGCATTCAAAGTGGGAGGCTACGGCAAGGTCCCCCACTCCCTCCATGGCCCTGAGGCCCTACCCCTGCTCCCCCTCTACCCTGCCCACCTGCCTTCCTTCTGTGGCTGCCACCTGTGTTATTGCAGTTGTGAGGAATGAAGGGGGCAGGTGGAGGCAGCACCAGCCAGCCTTCCAAGCCAGAGCAGCCATGGCAGTGAACCACTGGAGGGATGGACAGCAGGCGACCGAGGGGGAAACAGAGCTACTTCTCGCCCACCCAGCCCCCTCTGAGCTGCTGCTGCCTTGCTCCGTGGAGCGAGGGAGAGGAGGAGGGACCACAGCCGTGGCCGGAGGCCGAAGCTGCCACCACCATCACCAGGTTAGAGACCAGCGAGGTGGTGGTGGTGGAGAAAGATGAGAAGGGAAGAGAAGGCCAAACGGTGGCCCAGGCCTGGTTCCTGGGAGGCTGGCAGGGCTGCATTTGTCCCCAGTTGGTGATGGGTGGGCTGGCGAGCCAAGAGAGCACCGCAGCCTGGCTGGACTCGGCCATTGAGTGGGCTGCAGGTGGCTTTGAGCATGCCTTCCTGCCTCCCCTCCCTCCTTCCCAGCCCTTGCTCCCTCCCCTCCCTCACTTGCAGTGCACCAAGTCGGGCTGGGCCAGGAGAGGAGGCAGCTCTCCCTCCAGGGCACAGTGAGGACGTGATGGCCAGGGCACACAGCTGGATCTGCATGCAGTGGCACCAGCCTTGCTGCGGCTGCTGTTCCTCATCCTGAGTGGCTGCCCAGAAGGTGATGAGGGGCCTGAGTTTGCCTGGGGTGTCAACTCCTTCCCGACCCAATGAAGGAAGGAAGGAAGGAGAACCGCTCCAGCCACTGCTATTGTAGGAGGAGGAGGAGGAGGAGGAGGAGGAAGAGGTGTAGCAGAGGGATCCCAGCGGTGTCACCTCAGGGTGGTGATCTGGAGCAGGAAGCATTGCTGGGGCCCGGGAGACACAATGATCATGGGTCAATCGTGAGAGGCTCCGCCCACTTGCCCCTCCCTCTCCCCTTTTTTCCATGTCGGCCTTTTTTTTGGGGGGGGGGGACTGTGGTCCGGCCCCCAGTGTTGTCTGGGGCGTGGTGGACCAGCCCGCTGTTTGAAAACTTTGAGGACCCCTGTTTTGGACCACAACTCCCTGAATGCCAAGCCTAGATTGCCAGTGACAAAGGACTGTGGGAGCTGTGGTCCAAAACATCTAGAGTGCTGACGATTCACCACCACGGCTCTAGTCACAACCCCCACGGTGGCTCTTACACATCATGAAAATAGAGGGAGGTGTGTGCGTGTGCGTGTGGAGAGAGAGAGAGAGAGAGAGAGAGAGAGAGAGAGAGAGAGAGAGAGAGAGAGAGAGAGAGAGAGAAGTGGAGGGAAATTGCTGTTGTTTTTCTTTACCTTTTTCAGTGTGATATTTGTTTGATCATTTCAGTATTTAAATACTGAGTAATGTTAGCTTTAGATACTATATTTTAAGAATATCAACAGCCTTGGGTGGTTTCTAAGGAGAAAAGCAGGGTGAAAATATTTTCAATAAAAAAAAATAAAAAAAAATTAAGATTGCCTAAATTAATTTCTATGCACAGGTGCAAGATAGGAAATGAATGTTTTAGAATCTAAACAAACATTCCAATACAACCCACTTAATTAAGGACAGAACCATCAAATCATTGAGTTGAAAGGGGCCTTGAAGGCCTATAGCTGACCTATCATTAGGGAATGGATGCCTAAGGAAAACCTCCGGGTTAGAGAGATAAGCAGGATATCTCTCAATACCATTTGCAGAGAATCTTAAGCAGGTGAAGACATCTGCTTGGGAATACCCTGAAGCAAATGGTGAGCCGCTGTGTGAGACAGAATGCTGGACTGGATGGGCTGTGGCCTGTTCCAGCAAGGCTGTTCTTATGCTTTTATTGACCTGAACACCTGCCTAGTTTGTTATCCAGCTGCTGACGGAAGATAAGCACATTTCAAGGTCTCTCGTCTGACTTCCTTGTCATTCTAGATCTTATAGTCAGCCATAGACTGGGCAGCCATTCGAACGGAGAGGCTTAAAAAGGGGAACACAAGGATACCCCTAAACCAATGGAACTAATCTGGCCTCTTCTTTCCAACACAGCCAGACTAAAACACCCAACAACCTGGCAGCAATGGAATCACACCATTCCCTGATCATACAGGTTAAGTAGATTTGGCAAGAAAGGAAGACAAATGTGACTATCTTCTGAATGCTGAGACGAACTGCCCAGGTCTCACCCCATCTGGGGGAATCCAAGGTAGGGAACTGTGAATCCATCATGGAGTTGCGTGCATGCACAGCAACAGTTTGTTCTGCTTCTAGACACAGATCTGGGTCATGATCCTGCAATGCAAAAAATGTTCATGAGCGCCTGTCACTCCCATGCCAAGATCAAAAGGATTTTTGAATGACAGATGCTCTGCTTTCCCACTGATGCCTCATAAAAAAGCACTCTAATTCATTAATGCTCAATTGTTGTGTTTTAAGGCAGCAACACACTGAACCAGATCAGGCAAGCTGCAGAAATGCTAATGCCAAGCAATCTCGTAGCAGTCCCAATCTGTGATGGGGGGGTATTAAGTGTTTAAAGCAGACTTCTGAAGCTGCAAAAGGTCTCAAAAGGAATTGTGCGCACCCTGCAACGGCAATGCACTGGAGACTCACTTATTTCCAAAACCAAAAGATCAATACAGTACATGTTCATAGCAATTAAGCGAAAAGAACAAAAATTAAGTTTTCCTAGAAAGGGGAAGTTGAAGGGAGGGGGGAGTAGGCTACACATAATGACTTGCCCAGTTAACCAGAGGGACGAGTAGACAGATAGGTGAGCACAAGTATCAAACCAGCAGGAAACCAAGCCTGATGAAAAGATATGGACACCTGAGCGTCGTTAGCTGAGTTTCTCAAGAGGAAAAGCACTAGCTGCAAAGAACAACACTAAATAAATTCATTAATTAGCAGGACGGAAGCATCAGGGAATAGGAAGCAACTGCTGTATATCCTCGAGTATAAGTTGACCCGAGTAGAAGTCGAGGCCCCTAATTTAACCCCAAAAACTGGGGAAACTTATTGACTCGAGTACTAGGATGAGAAATGCAGCAGGGCCTGGCAGCTACTCCTTTATGAGCTGGGGGAGCGGTGTGTGATGTTTAAAATGACATTTAGCCACTGACCCAAGCACTTGCCTCAGTGGCTAAAAGCACTGACCTGAATACAGTAACCCCCTGCCGACCCACCCCACCCACGATGCACGAAAATCCGCGATATGCGGAAGCAGGTGGGGTGGGGGGCGATTGTGCGGCACGCCACAGCGGCGGGGGGATCTTACCTCCCGCCGACCGCTGCCTGCCCGCGCGGCCCGGAGGCTTCTCCGGGGTGCGTGGGAGGGCCGCGCGGAGCAACTGGATCACTCCCCGCCACCCCCCCGCGGCTTCGCGGCCTCCCAGAAGGGGCGGGGGCGCGGAGAGCAATCGGATCGCTCCAGGCGCCCCCCCCCACCCGGCTCGGAGGCCTCCCAGAAGGGGCGGAGGGACCACGGAGAGTGATCGGATCACTCCCCGCTACCCCCCCCCAACATGGCTCCGAGGCCTCCCAGAGGGGCCTGGGGGTAGCGGAGAGCAATCGCCCCCGAGGCTACGCCGGGGTGCGTGGGAGGGCCGTGCGGAGCGACTGGATCGCCCACCGTCACCCTCCCACGCACCGCAGAGGCTTCTCGGAGGTGGGGTGGTGGCACACGGCACCCCGGCCGCTCCCCCCCACGGTTCCGGTACTGCGGTCCCGCGATGTAGTGAGACCGCAATACCGGAACCGCGAAATGGCGGGGGGTCACTGTATAAATCGAGGGCCCCTTTTTAAAGCCCAAAATTAGGGCTGAAAAACTAGATGTATATTAGAGTATATACAGTATATTTGTCACTATGACCAGCGCCCGAAGAATGAAAATATTTTGGCATTCGAAATTTGTTGGCCTGCCCGATGTTCTTCCTGAAGCAGACATCTCGCTAATGCATGGATATTCTTGAGCAGAACAGCAAGAATGATCCGAATTGCAATGACTGCCCTTATAATCCCAGATTCTCTCTCAGAATCACAGAATAATGGAATTGGAAGCTCAGCAGATCAAGTGATGGCCTTTCTCCTCAGCTGCGACGGGCTCACCGTGTTCTCAATTTACCCGGCACTTCCAACCTGGCCTGGGCGTTGTGAACACTATCTTTTCTTTCTCTGCTTTTTCCATGTTTCTGCTCAGAAATGCCTACAAATTTACAGCCCACGGGAGTGGAAGGGAAGCGAGGGAGAGTCCTCTGAACAGGGTTTGCATGGGGCAACCAGAGTGAGGAAAGACTAGAAATGTAAAGGCCAGGGTAAAAAAGCAGATTTTTTTTTCTGAAAGCCTTTTGGGGTATTTTTTTCAGGAAAAAATGGAAAAATTGAAAATGTTTTATTTTAACATGATGAATAAAATATTTTAAGGCAGGGTGTTTTAATATTTTCCAAGTCATTTCTAAAAAATATGCATAGGATCAGATTATTCTGATTTCTGTGCACTGAGTACATGCATTTCTTCCTTTAGGAGGTGCTGCTATTGTCACAAGGAAAAGGAAAAGGTTTCACTTTTGTTTTTGCATGTGGGTGGGTGTGTTTGGTTCTGTTCTGTTCTCTTCACTAGGCCTCAAAGCGCTGGGGAAAAATACAGAGCAACAAAAATGATTCTGATTAAATTTCATGCCCATTCATTGAAACTTAGTCCCACTTCCATCTATCCATTCCCCCCCTTCAAGTCTTTTTACCAGAATGAGGCTTTTATTTTATTTTTATTTAATACTGTGGAGAGGAATTATGAATTGTTAATTCGGATTTTTGTAAAAAAATGTTTTGTAGAGGGTTTTTTTTTGTTCCCCATAAACTAGTAAACAGTTCAGGGTATTGTTACTCCATTTGTTACTTACAATTACAAATAAACATTATTTAAAAAGTAAATTCTGTTTGTAATAATTGTTTGGATACATTGTATTTTAATATGCTAGTTGTGGCAATTTTATGCTAAGTCAAATTGTCCATAGTCATATTTTATGTTCCTAAAGTAACAGAGTGACTTTCAAGCTGTAAAAGGGGGTGGGGAATGCTAATGTAGCATTTTTCAATTTTTCCAAAAAAAATCTGTTTCCCCCCAGACGCCCCCGAGAAAAAACATCCCCCCGCTTCAAAATTTTCAGAAATTTTGCATCTTTAGGAAGGACGGGTACATGGGACTTTCAGTATTAGTATCACAGTACCAGAAAACATGCTGAATTTCTTCAGTTTTAGAGATATGCATAACTTTCCTACCAATTGAGATTTTAAAACACAGCAAATATGCTCCACTGCTTTAAAGTTAGTTAACTTTAACGTTACACGTCGAAGACAATGAAAAAAAAAGCAGAGTTGTCATTTACCACAAGGCTGCTCTATAAAATATTTGATAGGGGTCAAGTAATAATTGGAAAAATATGGCATTTAATAATTCATCAGATAAGCACCTGCCCAACTTCAGATGGCATTAGAGGAAATAGCCAAGACATTCCTATGATATCATAAAACTGCAAACAAATGTATTGCATCCTCTCAGCAACACGCCACAGGTGGTTTCAATAACTTGGAAACACCTTGCTACAAAAGACCCATCTGAGAAGAAGATTCCCATGAAACTTTAACTTTCCATGTATGAGAAATCTCAAGATCCAGAAAAACACTTGAAAGCACCCGTCTTGAATCACCCTGAGAGCCAAACACATCACAAATACATTTTGTTGGTCTTCAGCTCTTTACATTTCAAAATTGAAATCATCCAAGATTTTCATTTATTCTTGCTCTTATTCATACCTGCAGGTCGTCAAGTCAATTCTGACTTGGTGTCATCCCCTCTAGGACTTTCTAGGTAGAGAGTATTCAGAAGTGGTTTCGTACACCTTTCTGAATTACCTATCAAAAGGTTAATAACTAGAGATTTGGAAGGACAGATTTTGAAGCTGAGGCTCCAGTACTTTGACCACCTCATGAGGAGAGAGGAGTCCTTGGAAACGTCCCTGATGTTGGGAAAGATTGAAGGCAAAAGGAAAAGGGGACGGCAGAGAATGAGATGGTTGGACAATGTCATCGATGCAGCCAACATGGATTTGACCGAACTCTGGGAGGCAGTGGAAGACAGGAGGGCTTGGCGTGCTCTGGTCCATGGGGTCACGAACAGTCATACACGACTGAACAACTCAACAACAAGAGATCCACAGGAATAGCTTCAAGCCAAGTTGTCAAAAGGTGTTGGCACCACAAATGTTCCGTTCCCCAATATCCAGGCCAGCTCCCCCACTCACCAGCTGGTGTGCGTTGCTTGGCTCTTCCTTCTTCTCTGAGTGTCCATTGCCAGCAGGAGCACTTGCTTCCGTCCTCCGCCTCCTCTAGCAGGCACCCACTCAAACAATCCATGGCAGGAATCCATGCCCCACCTCCTTGTCGGAGTGGGTGGATACCTGAGGAGGAGGAAGCAGGAGCTCCTGGCAAGACTGGACAGTTCCATGAGGAAGAGGAGCCAAGCAGTGTGCGCCAGCTAGTGACTGGGGGAACTGGCCATGCAGTGGGGGAAGGGAATTTGTGGCACCTGTGGTGCTGAACCAGTGACTTTTGATGACTCGGCACAAAGTGATTTGTGTGTCTATGTCTAGTGACAAAAGACTTGGAAGGTCAACAATAAAGGAAAAGATCCTTAAGTGTAAGAACCATAGAATGATAGAGTTGGAAGAGACCTCAAGGGCCATCCAGTCCAACCCCCTGCCATGCAGGAACCCCCATTGCAGTGCTCCCATCCATCCAGTCTCTGCATAAAAACCTCCAAAGAAAAAGACTCCACCACCCTCCGTGGCAGCATATTCCACTGCCGGGCAGCTCTAACTGTCATGAAGTTCTTCCTAGTGTTTAAATTGAATCTCTTTTCCTGTAGTTTGAAACCATTGCCCCAAGTCCTAGTCTCTGAAGCCGTGGAAAACTACCCACCCCCCTCTTCGATGACATCTTTTCATATATTTAAATATGGCTATCTCATCCCCTCTCCGACTTCTTTTGTAAGGCCAAACTCCCAGGATGTAAGGACGGGTTGCTGAAGACCAAGTTCAGGATCATTCAGAATATGCCAGTTCTGGTTACAATGGGTGGATGTGAAACTCTTGGACAAGGATGAAAGATGACCTAGGGATGAGGTCAACTCATTCTCAATGTTGTGTAAGTGGGGTTCTAGCTGAGGTCTGAACTTCCTTTCAAGTAGAGGTGGGCACAAGCAGTTTGTGCTGGTTCATTTTTTTGGCCAAACAGGTATTCATCATCAAAGCCCCATCTCCTCTGATGGGTGCCCCACTTTGCAACACCCCATCTTTCCTGTCCCACCACCTCCTAGCACTATCTCTGGGTGCCTGCTGGTACAGGTGGAGTTTTGAATTGCTGAACACCTGTTCGGCTGAAAAATGAACCAGTACAAACTGGCAGTTCAGTAGGTCATGCCCACCACTACTTTAGAGGTGAAAACGACGAAACTGATCCTCTCCTACTTTGGAACTATGAGAACAAAAGAGTCACTGGAAAAACATTGTTGTGGGAAAAATGGAAGGCAACAGGAAAAGAGGAAGGCCCAACATACAATGGATTGACTCAATAAACGAAGCCACGAGTCTTAAGTTTGGACTGGAAGACCTTAGAAGGGCATGTTAAGAATGGGACTTTCTGCGAAACACCAGGAATGTTGGAACAAGTTTCATACAGTGGTACCTTGTATAAAGGAATTAATTCGTTCCAAATGAAATTATGTTAAGCAAATTTTCCTTTATACAAATTTCCCATAGGAATGCATTGAAAATGGAGTACCCCACTTTTATGTTGTACGGATTTGCCCCATAGGCGATTATGTTAAGCAAATTTCCCCTATCTCTGGAATTGTTTATGTTGTACAGATTTTATGTTATGCAAACTGTTTTATACAAGGGTCCACTGTATGTGGTTAGAAAAAAAGACAAAGTTCAATTGAAAATATGACAAAACCCAAAACTGTTTGGTTATTGATATGTACATATATGCCTGAATTGAACTGTCTATAATTATAAGACGACTCTGATATTTTTAGGTGTTCTGCCCAATCTGCACCCCCCTTTTTCTGTACCCCTAGTTATTGTCCCCTATTTATCCTTTATCTATAACAATAAAAAAACTGGGGGGGGGGAGAGAATGGGACCTTCTGGAGGTTATTGATACACTGAGCTGCCAAACATCAGAAGGAACTTCATAGCATAGCAAACATAAAGTGATCCTGGCCATGGAAGCAGTATGTGAATATCACTTGTAGTCCTCCAAATGCTGGAGGTATGAAACCCACGTGTCTAGGATCTAAATCACAACTATTCCCATGTTCCAAGTATGTGCCTGGGCCCATCTCATTAAGTGCTGGTTGATATTCTCCTACTGAGGGTGCAGCATGAAGTAGCCCGAGGGCCTGATCCACTGCTTGACGCTCCCTTTGTAAACCGACAAATGATTACACAGTCCTAGATGACGAGAAGCATTCCAAAAAAATTAATAAATGAAGAGGCTCTTTGTTTCTTATTAGTTACAGGCTGTTAAGACAAGAGAGCATGACTGTGCCGTCAAATTTTCAAACACACACACACACAAAAAGAGAAAAGTTACAAATTATGTTGTTTGGCTCACATATGTGAAGGAAACTGGTGTGCCCAGTACTAAGGAGACCTAATTAGGTTGTCCAGTTTCAAACGGAAATGAATATACGTCAAACATCAGGAGGTGTTTGATTCTTTATCTGTTTTACTTCTAGTTCGAAGGACTCTTGCCAGTGTGGTGGAATGGACACAGAGTGACCCTTTAGCACCTGGGAGAATGAAACTCAAATCCTAGCTCAGCCATGATAACGCACTAAGTGTAGCACAGGTAAAACCATTCCTGAAATATCTCACACATGATGGGAAAAAAACTGTCAGGCAAGGATAGGTGGATAAAAATTGATTACTGTATATACTCGAATATAAGCCTAGTTTTTCAGCCCTAATTTTGGGCTGAAAAAGGGGGTCCTCGGCTTATATTCAGGTCAATACTTTTAGCCACTGAGGCAAGTTTGGATTAGTGGCTAAAAGTCATTTTAAACATTGTGTGTCATTTCTCCTGACCCACCCCCCCAATGTTTAAAATGACTTTTAGCCACCAACTCAAGCACTTGCCTCGGTGGCTAAAAGTCATTTTAAACATCACACACCCACCCAGTTCACAAAGGAGGAGTTGCCAGGCCCTGCTGCATTTCCCACCCTAGGCTTATACTTGAGTCAATAAATTTTCCCAGGTTTTTTGGGTTTAAATTAGGGGCCCCGACTTATACTCGGGTCAACTTATACTCGAGTATATACGGTATGTAAAAACAGGAAATTGAGTTAAATTAGAAGCATGATTTAAGTTTTAAAAAATAGCCACGTCCATCAAAAACATCTGCTTCTTTTATTATTAAATTATCACACAGCAGACTACGCTGCATTTTGTATTACCAATCACTAGTCGAACGCTTCCCAAGCATTTAGGACTATGTGATGTATCAGCAAATTATAGGAGATCTCAGTAAGTCGGCTTTCTGCAGCTGACTGATGGTGACTTTGTCAACTCCAATTTCTTCTAAATACTTGCTTAGCTCTTTAGGCACTGCACCCAGCGTGCTGATTACCACTGGGACCACCTGTACCGGTTTATGCCAGAGGCTCTGAAGTTCAATTTTCAGATCCTGATATTGGGTAAATTTTTCAAGTTGTTTCTCAGTGACTCTACTATCACCTGGTATAGCAACATCAATGATCCACAATTTTTTCTTCTCCACAATCACAATATCTGGGATATTATGCTCCAAACCTCTGTCTGTCTGTATTTGGAAGTCCCAAAGTAATTTTGCATGCTCATTTTCAGTCACTTTTTCAGGCTTATGATCCCACCAGTTCTTTGCTATGGGCAGATGAAAGTTCTGACACGAATTCCAGTGGACCATTTGAGCAACTACATTATGATGCTGTTTGTAATCAGTCTGAGCAATTTTCTTGCAACAACTCAATATATGGTCGGTAGTTTCATCTGTCTCTTTGCATTATTATTATTATTATTATTATTATTATTATTATTATTATTATTATTATTATTATTATTATTATTATTATTATTATTACTACTACTACTACTACTACTACTACTACTACTACTACTACTACTACTACTACTACTACTACTACTGTTCAGTCAAGTCCATCCTGATCAGGGGCAATATAAGTCATTGGCAACTTGATTGCACATAATGGGAGCTGAAAATAATTCTATGTTTCCCAGGCAGTTCTGTGCATCTCCAGAGAAATCCAAGAACACCCAGCATCTGCAGAACTGAACAGCTGTTAAAGGCAACCACCAACAGCCAACATGGAAAAAGTGCTTCATTCACTGCTTTGTGCAATAAAAAACAACTTTTTACTTACTTACTTACTTTAGCAAAGTCTAGGTCATAGGGCAGTGTTGGCGAACCTATGGCACATGTGCCAAAGGTGGCACTCATAAGAACAGCCTTGCTGGAACAGGCCACAGCCCATCCAGTCCAGCGTTCTGTCTCACACAGTGGCTCACCATTTGCTTCAGTGTATTCCCAAGCAGATGTCTTCACCTGCTTATGATGCCCTGCAAATGGCATTGAGAGATATCCTGCCTATTTCTTCAATCCGGAGGTTATCCTTAGGCATCCATAAGGATAGCCATTGATACTCTTGTTCTTCATGAACTTGTCCAATCCTTTCTCAAAGCTGCCAAGGCTGACAGCTGTCACCACTTCTTCTGGTAGGGAGTTCCACAGACCAGTGATCCTCTGGGTGAAAAAGTACTTTCTCTTATTTGTTTGAGATCTAGCACCCAAAGGTTTCATGGAGTGCCCCCTGGTTCTAGTGTCGTACAATAGGGGGAACAGTTTTTTCTTATCTATGTTGTCCACACTATGTATGATTTTATAAACTTCAATCAGGTCATCTCTTAGGCGCTGTCATTCAAGAGTGAAGAGGCTCAGCCGTTGCAGCCTCAGATGGTAAGGAAGATGTTCCAGTCCCCGAATCATTCTAGTTGCCCTCCTCTGCACTTTTTCCATTTCCATAATATCATTCTGGAAGGTATGGTGACCAGAACTGGACACAATACTCCAGATGGGGCCTCACCATAGATTTATAAAGAAGCAAAATGCAGCCCTTTCTGTGGGCACCTGGCATCGCCCTTACACAGCCATCCATATTCAGGTTAAATTGCTGTATTGGCACTTTGTGAAAAATGTGTGGTTTCTGAATCACAGTTTGGGCACTCAGTCTCTAAAAGGTTTGCCACCACTTTCCTAGGGCATACCCAAATGTGACTTGAGATTTTGGGCTGAGGAGCACTGCAACTCCTACCACCTCTATGGAGCTTCCAAGCCGCTTGTGCCATATTTTAAGGACAAACAAACAAACTGATTTTCCCCACAAATCCTACAGTTTTGGACCTGGAATGGTGGTGGCCCACATGATACAGGTGGCCTGTAAAATACGGGTAGCCCTTTTCATCCCATCAGCTTCAAAGCGGGCAACTGCTGAAGGCCCCAAGCCTCTGTAGGGCTGGAATTCTCTGTAATTCTGTTTGGTGGTCTCATGCTCTACCTGGGTGGGGACTTTAAAATTTTGTTACACAATCACATCTAGTTCCTATTAAAGCAGTGGTGTCCCAGGCATATGGCAAAACATCCCCAAACCAGCTCTAAACCTGCTCTCCAACTTGATACGGCAGAGAGATACAGACCAAAGTGGATAGCGATTTTTTTTAAAAAGTCGTATTTATTTAAATCACAATTTATTTATTTTTATTGACTTTTTGATTTAAATCACCAAAAAAGTCTGATTTTTAAATCAAACCTACCCTGGCCACAACCCTAACACGATTTTACACAGAAATGAACAAGTTAGTGAGGAATAAGCAAACTCACAGCAACAGACGACAGCTTAACTCATTGCGTGACAAGCCCACAATCTGAACTGTGTTATAATCAGAGTGGATCTGATTTAAATAAAAAATAGAGATTTTTTTATTATTTAAATAAAAATATTTTTAATACTTAAATCAGAATTTAAACTGGGGTTTAAATCAACCTATTTTTTTCTTAAAGCTACGTGGGTGCTTTTTAAGGCAAAAGGCAGGTTAAAAATATTTTAAATAAATACAATTTTATTTTTATCCATCCTAGTTATAATTAGCTCCACTTGGCTACCCAGGCTGATCTGATTTCACTTAATCTGAAGTAAAATCCCTTGGATTCTGGCCTGTGGAAAATACAGCAGAATACAGCACACTGACTGAAAGTTGGGTGGTAATAACTCTGAATGGGAGCTTAAGAACTATTACAGCCCTAATGTAGTTCCCACATAAATGTGTTAATTAACTCGTTCATTACCTGAGATCAGTAACCCTCCCCAGCCCCTGCCTCTCACAGTGGATATGTTTTAAATCAGACTGATTTGAAACCACAGCTCAATTATTTTTTAAAAATCAGATCTTTTGACAATTTAACATTTTATAAACGAATTGATGATTGGAATTGTGGTTTAAAACATGCTTTAAATGGATATGATTTAAACAAATCATTGCTTTTTATCCACTCTGCAGTCCGCTGACCACTTCAAGTTCTTAAAATATGTATTAAAAACATGTATTCTGTTAAGCAAATTTCCTCTATTTCCAGAATTTTTTATGTTGCACTGATCTTATGCTATACAAACCATTATTTATACGAGGGTCCACTGTACTGTATAATAGAATTCTATGATTCTATTATACAGTACAGTGGACCCTCGTATAACTAACGGTTTGTATAACATAAAATCAGTGCAGCATAAAAAATTCTGGGGATAGAGGAAATGTGCTTAACAGAATCACCTATGGGGTGAATTCGTACAACATAAAAATGGTTGTGATTAGGGATTATTCTGTTTTCAATGCATTCCTATGGGAAGTATGTATTATAAAGGAAATTTTGCTTAACAGAATTTCATTTGGAACGAATTAATTCCTTTATACAAGGTACCACTGTATTTGTATCCCATCATTCCTCTTGGGGAGGGGGAAAGCAACTCTCTAGGCTGCTGACAAATTAAACAATGAAACCGCCAGAATCACTGCTATAATAAAAAACAAACATCTGAAGCCATTTTAAAAAGCCTTCTGGGAAGTGATGTGTGTCCACACCACTCCTAAAAGCAGCATAAGAGGTAAAACAACTGCATCTCTCCGAACACCATTTCCCATGCTCCTGTCAACTACACCTCTGGAGCTGATGGTACACAGATTCACAGAATTCCAAGCGGGGGATAAAAAAACAGGGCATCAAAAGCATGAAGCACGCAGTTTATTTTAAAACAGGGACCAAGAGCACCGACCTCCATTTTTTATCATGGTGGGTGAATCAAAATGGCCGGACAAAACCATGGTACAACTCTCTTGACACATCTGATCATCAGGCACTGGGACACTCAAACTAGGCAAACCCTTCCGGAAGGAGTCTCAGCTGTCCTCCCTTGCTCCGTTACACATTTATTTTTCAGATCTGTTTCCTTCCAGTGGACATTTTTAAACCTACAGCTTGGGACTGAACGCCGATTTCCTGACATGTGTCTATGATGCAGTTTTATAGCTCTTGGAAGCCAGGGCTGTATTTTGTTTTTATGAGAGCTCTAGATTTACAGAGGAAGAAGGATAAAACCTCCAGAGATGCCTTCAGTCCGCTTCATCACTCTTCCAGAAAGGCAGGGCGCAGACGGCAAAAAATATATATAAATAAAATAATAAATAAATAAATAAATAAAAATCGAGATCTATTGGGAGGACGTTGTTCCACCACAGGGTTAAGAGCACAGCCAGAATCTTCCTGGGATGCCAAGGGCACAATGCTGCTGCCGTGCAGATATGGCTCCTATATGGGAAGAAATTCCCACCCCATAGAGCGCTCACACACACACATGGCATGACTGCTTCCAGGGCATTTGTCGGTGCTGATCAATCTTGTTTGACTCTAGTGGCAGTGGCTCTATATGGGGTTTTAACTAGAAGCCTTCTCAAGCCCAATGTGGAAAAACTGACCCCGGCATTTTTATCCACAGAAAGCACTACAGTGGAACCTTGACTTACATGCTGCTTGCAGCATATTTGACTTGCAGCAAGAAGGGGCCTGTTTGACTTGAGTCGCAGGCTTTGACTTACAGCTCGCAGCCCCGGCACAAGGCACCGGAATTGGGCGGCAGCCATGACCCAGCATCGCGGCTGCCGCCTCCAAATTGCTCCTGCCTTCTCCCTCTCCTCCGGCAGCAGCGGCAGCTTCGGCGAGGCCAGTTCTGAGCACCTGGAGCTGGTCCTTGGCCTCGCCGAAGCCGCTGCTGCCGCCGGAGAAGAAAAAGGGCCCGGAGCTCGGGGCTGGCCTCGCTGGTTAGACAGTTGCCCCAGTCTTGTAAAAAATCTGGCTGCAGAAGTCTGGTCCACAATGGAAGCATTTTAGTTGGGGAGCTGTACAGTTATGGGACTCTAATGGTAAGCATAGGGTTTTTCAGAACTTGGAACGTCAGGTTAAAAATAAGTAAAGCTTAAACATTAGACATTGTTGCTATGAACATTAAAAAGTGGAGGCGTATAACTTGTGGACTATAATTCCACTGCCTCCTCCTCCTCTCTTTGAAGAGACATTTCATTTACATCCCCGGAAGGAATCTCCTATCCCAGTCAAATTTGTGTTAAATTGCTGTTTTCAGGGGTCTTTTTCATCGTCTGGAACAGATTAATCCACTTTCCCATTACTTTCTATGGGAAAAGTTCGTTTGACTTAAGGCATGTTTGACTTATGTCTAGACCTCTTGAACGGATTAATGACGCAAGTCAAGGTTCCACTGTATTCTGCCACTGAGCCACACCTCTTTCAGACATCAGATCAGCACAAAAAGACGTGAAGGGCAAAGAGAACATAAGAGCATAAGAACAACAGAAGAGCCCTGCTGGATCAGGCCAAAGGGCCATCTAGTCCAGCTTCCTGTATCTCATAGTGGTCCCACCAGATGCATCTGGGAGCGCACGAGACTAGATCTCTGTCTCCTGATCCCACTCCCCTGCATCTGACCCTTCAAGTACCCCGGTTTTAAGCCTGGAGATTACACCTCTCCATCATGGTTTGTAACCTGTGACGGACTTTTCCTCCAGGAATCTGTCCAATCCCCTTTGGAAGGCATCCAGGCCAGATGCCATCACCACATCCTGTGGCAGGGAGTTGCACAGACTAACAACATGCTGGGTGCAAAAATATTTTCTTTTGTCTGTTCTTACTCTCCCAGCCCTCAATTTGAGTGTATGTCCCCTAGTTCTGGTATTTTGTGAGAGGGAGAAGAGTGTCCCTCTGTCCACTTGACTCATGCCCTGCATTATTTTGTACGTCTCAATCATGTCCCCCCTTCGGCCTAGATGAGTATGCCTCCACTACCCCTCCAGATCTGGCACTCTAGTTAAAAGCACTACTTCTCCGCTTCAGGAAATCAGCTATGTTTGGAGAACAGTCTTACACAGGGACTGTTAATGCTGCCTGTATTTTTCACCCAGAGAATGCACATCAAGTGGAAGTCTATCCTTGGGAGCCTTGTAGGTGGGAGACCTTACTTCTCCCCCACCACCACCACCCATGTGGCACTCTCGCCCGCCTTTTCCCTCTGTGGCTGCCATCATCTCACTCACATTCAGCAGGTGTGGAAAAGAGAACTGTTTTCAATCCCGTTTATCTACGCTCTTTCAGCTGAATCGTTTCTCTTCCCAGTTTCACTGTTTTGGATTTGTTAAACATGCACACTGCAGCTCCGAGACTGGGTGCCGAAGAGAAACAAACCAATTTTAAGGCACCATTTCGCACCCTGAAATTCTGGGGTCCTCAGACCACCAACACCACCGGTTGCAATCTCTCCAAAGCAGGTCAAATGAGATGAGAGCCATCATGCATTGGGAGGCCAAAGAGTCTGCATCCGTCATCCTCCCAGCTCCCTGGAAACCACCCTTATCTGTAAAATGCCTCCAACTGAATCTGATCGTGGGTACATCCAATGAAGTCCTGTCTACCTGGACCGACAGCTATTTCTCGGGGCCTTGTCTAGGCCCTTCCCATCACCTGCGACCTGCTCCTTCCCAGCTGACATCCAAACAACCTGCAGGCCAAGCAGGGCTTGCCCTGCTTTGCCTTTCGTTTAAGAGGTGGCTCACCTTCACCTTCATTTTTATCTATTTATACACTGAGTTATTAACTGTTTCATATCAAAGATTTTTTTAAATCTCGCAAAAGTTTCAAACACACACTTATCGCATACTTGCAGTGGAAATAAAATCAGTGGCATCTGGCACACAAAACACAAGGACATTTCACCTGGCATAATTCCCAGGATGTCCCCAAAAGAAGGGAAAGGTGAACCATTTCTGAGTTATTTTCTACTTAAAAACTCAGAAAAGGATCACTAACTCAGAACTTATTTAACATAAGAATAGCCATGGTGGAACAGGCCACAGCCCATCCAGTCCAGCATTCTGTCTCACACAGTAGCTCACCATTTGCTTCAGGGTATTCCCAAGCAGATCTCTTCACCTGCTGACGATGCCCTGCCAATGGCATTGAAAGATATCCTGCCTATCTCTCCAACCCGGAGGTTGTCCTTAGGCATCCATCATGATAGCCATTGATACCCTTGTTCTCCATGAACTTGTCCAATCCTTTCTTAAAGCTGTCAAGGCTGAAAGCTGTCACCACCATTTGATGGTGGATTATGATGAAGAAGAAGAAGAAGAAGAAGAAGAAGAAGAAGAAGAAGAAGAAGAAGAAGAAGAGGGCTATAGTCCATAGTGTGTGTGTGTGTGTGTGTGTGTGTGTGTGTGTGTGCGCGCGCGCGCGCGCGCGTGTGTGTGGTTTCGTTACAGTCATGACCGACTCTTCGTGACTCCATGTACATGGAGTTTTCTTGGCAGGAATACTGGAGTGGCTTGCCAGTTCCTACTCCAGGCGCCTACAGCACCTGGTATTCCTTGGTGGTCTCCCATCCAAGTACTAACCAGGGCCGACCCTGTTTAGCGTCCGAAATCAGGTAAGATCAGATGTGCTTAGGGCATCTAGGCAGCTCTATAGTCCACAGTAACTTCTTCTAAATAAAATGTGTTCATCTTTTAATGTGCCAGGTGACTCCATGCCATTTTTGCTATAACATGGCTAACATCTACTAGTCTAATAAAACCAATAAAAAGCAGTGCATTAATAAAATTGCAATTGAAGGGTTTGGGGGCAGCGGGGGGGTGGGGAGAACATTTGTCTGGAAATGCTTGAAGCTTTTCAACCAAGCTGGGATACTGTACAAGGAAGAAAAGAGGTCTGTTTCACCCAGGAAGGCGTTCAAGAGGAGGGATGCCACTACAGCAAAAGCCCCGATAATCCCAGCAGCTACTCCGGGGCAAATTTCACACCTGTTTGTTAGGAGGCTTTGTGGATCAAGCCTGACCACACAGGAGGAGGGAGGGCAGTGCCCATTCCTGCCATACAGCCTGGCAGGGACCCGTCCTCACTGACCAAAGACTGCAAGTCATCACTCTCCATCTCTGGTTCCTCAGACCTGTCAGGCAGCTGTAGCATGAGCTCCACCAGAGGACAAATCTTTGCACAGTGCAAAAAAAAAAGGGGGGAGGGGAAGAGAGGTGAAGAGACCCATTCCTTTTTCCGCGGCACCTTTAACATGCATCTGTCTCAGTACTCAAGAAATTATGAGAAAAAATATATATATAAAGCAATCAGTGTTTTATATGCATATATTTAATGCTGTATAATGCAATCGGCTAGCCTGGGTCCTTGCCGGGTCGTGGTGAATGCCCAAGCGGTTGGTTAAGAGTTTACCCTGGGTTGTTTTTGCATTCAAGTGTGCATGCATGCAGAGAGAAGCCCCACAAAATACCAAGGCAGGACTGCAGGCGCTATGTGCCCTTGGCAGTCTAGCCAGCCCAATGCTTCCTCCTGGATTAATCTCTATTTCTCCGTGAGGAAACACCAGAAAGAGGCGGGTTGGGGGATGGAGAGGGAAATCCCAGTCTTCCATTCCCCCTCCCAAAAACATTTCCCACTGGCAAGGGGAGATGTGGGGCTCGCGGGGGATCGCCAAGCCAAAAGCTGGAATCCTCTTTGCTCCAGGATCAGGATGCCAATTCTCTAGGGTGGGGCGACAGCAGCAGCAGCAGCAGGCAGCAGCAGCAGCGGGAGGGAGGGGGGAGTGGAATCTCTGCATTGGAAGAGGCAAGGAGTGGAGGGAACCCTACACCTTCCATTTTGGGAAGGGGAAACCCTGGCATGTTATCCCCACCA
Organism: Phrynocephalus forsythii; assembly: GCA_029282475.1. Lineage (NCBI taxonomy): Eukaryota > Metazoa > Chordata > Lepidosauria > Squamata > Agamidae > Phrynocephalus > Phrynocephalus forsythii. The sequence goes on along the minus strand of JAPFRF010000005.1, from coordinate 124,771,604 downwards.
CCACCACCACCACCCCAAAAAAATCCAGCCAAGCCTTGCACACCAATGGGGCAAAGGAGCGGAGCGGTGCAAGAGCCTGATAAGGTGGAAGTGGGGAGGCAACCTCCTGGCTTGGATGCCTGGACGGGAAAAGGCTGGCAACCCCCAGGGAGGACGACCCCCCGCCGCCGCCCTGGCCGCTGGGAGCCTCCTCCAGCGAAGGGCGAGCGTGGAGGATGCGTGCCCGGATCGATGCTGCATGAATTACAAGGGGCGCATGCAGGCGATCGGGATGTGCATGCATGTGCGCGCACACACACACACACACACACACACACACACACACACACACACACACACACACACACACACACACACACACACACACACACACGGAATTCGCCTCGTGCAAAGCAGACACACACGGTGCACTCGCCTCGTGCAAAGCTCTCTCTCTCTCACACACACACACACACACACAGACTTGGTGCACTCGTCTGGTGCAAAGCAGACCTAGCTGAGCTCAATCCCCGGGTCCCCGAAGATCTCCCCCCCCGTGTGTGTGTGTGTGTGTGTGTGTGTGTGTGTGTGTGTGTGTGTGTGTGTGTGTGTGTGTGTGTGTGTGTGTGTGTGTGTGTGTGTTTTGGGGGGGGGAGCCCTCGAGCCTTCCTCTCGAAATCCCCGACTCGGGATCCAAGGCGCAGCCAGGCAGCCTTCGGCCAGCGGTCGTCTGAATCCAAGGCGGCGGGCGGGCAACGAGTTTCCTGCCTCTCGCGGGCTGCCTTCTTGCAAAGCCCGGGCACATGGCTTTCATTACAAGGATGCAACTCCCCTCCGGTCTCCCCTACCCCCACTCCCGCCGGGTTTGGGGAGGGGGCAATGTGCAAGATGCCCCATTCTGCTCCAGCCTCTCCCCACCACCATCACCACCACCCACACCTCGCAGCCCCCCCCCCGGGCACCGATCTGCCCCACTTCCTTCAACGCCCCTGCCCGCCGCACACTTGATGCACGCATCCAGACGGCGGCGGGACGCTCTCCTCCGGCCACCACACCCCGAACCCCCCCCTCCCGCGTCCAGTAGGATGAGGATGGTTGCTGGAAAGGAACGGAGGAAGCCCGTTTTTGCAACGTTCCGGCCACCCAGCCAAGCAAGACAGGAAGAAGATCGCGGAGAGGAAGAAGGGTCGGGGGTGGGTGGTGTGTATGCCTGTTCGCGCGCGATGGAGCCGAAAAGCTGGCTCCGATTTCACTCCATGCCCCCCCTTCCTCCAAGGAAACACCCCCCTCCACATCTCGCTTTCTCCCCCCCCCCCTCTGCCTCATTGCCGCGCGCCCTCGCCCAGGAGAGGAGTTGCAAAAAGCACGCACGACTCCCCCCGCGCCTGTCCTCCCCCCCCCATCTCTCGAATTTGCCAAAGAAATAAATCAAGCGAGAGGGAAAGGGGGTGGGGGTGTCGACTCACGTTTGGTGCATCCGAGGCCCCCGCCGCCGCCACTGCAGCCGCCGCCGCCTCCCCGCTGCCTGGCGGACATCCGTACCTGCCTTCTCCCCCCTCTCCTCCTCCTCCTCCTCCTCTTCGGTTCTTGTTTGGAGCTCCAGAATCGACACCCTTTGAGAAAGCGGAGCGAGGGGGGGCGGTAAGAGAGAATGCAGAGAGAGAGAGAGAGAGAGAAACACTGGCTGGCAGGGTCTCCACTGCGCACGCGTTCCCGGGCCCCAGCGATTGACTTCCTAAAGCAAGGGCTGGTTTTGTTTGTGTGTGTGTGTGTGTGTGTGTGTGTGTGTGTGTGTGTGTGTGTGTGTGTGTGTGTGTGTGTGTGTGTGTGTGTGTGTGTGTGTGTGTGTGTGTGTGTGTGTGTGCTTTTTGCACTTCCTCGCTTCAAGGGAGAGCAGCCCCCCTCCCTTCCCCGCTCTACTGCCTTTTTTTTTGCCTTTTTCTTTTGCAGGATCGGGCAGCAGCAGCAGCAAGCGGGGCGAGGGTGCAGAAAGGAAAATGAGACGGGTGGGGAGCCCGTTGCTTGATGGCTGCCCCCCCTCGCCGTCGTTGTTTGGACAGCGTCCACCCCTCCCCCTCCCCATATGCATGCATGCAAGCAAGCTTGCTTCCTCGCATGCCCCGAAGGAACCGCCGGGTGCAAACGCGGAAGCCCCTGGTGCAGGCGAGAAACGGAAGCTTATTATTAGGCTTATTGCAAAGGAATCAGATCCTGCTCACATCTGCATTGCAACGCCCGCCGGCTGAAATGGGGATGGGGGAAGTAGATTGGGGAACACCCCATCACGCACGCACACGTTCTCAGACGGTTCCTTGCGCGCCGAGCACGCGGCTTCACCATCCCTGGGAGGCTTGCGTTGCCTTGGTGCCGTATTTTTTTTTAAGGGAGAGCTGTAGTAGAAGGTGACGGGTAAAGGCGTGATAACCCCCTTTTATTTATTTATATATTTATTTATTTATTTATTTATTTATTTATTTATTTATTTATTTATTTGAGCCCCAAACCCTGCAAGAATGCGTGCGGTCTCCAGTGTCGTTGAGCATGTGCAGAGCGCCCTCCTTTTGCTCCAGAGAGTTCTTGGAGGAGACAAGGCATTACCCATTCCCAGCTCCCTCTCTCATCTGCGAAGGGAAAACCTGGAGCTTCCAAGACAAAATGGCTCAAGAGTAGTGGCTCTGTCTTGAAGATGTACCAGCCCACCTTTGGATAGAATGTGACTAAGCAAAACCTAGAGGTGTCATCATGGAGTCTCCCTGAAGGGTGTCCAGCCTCTCCTCCAAGGCTCATCCTTGCCATAAGCTTGGGAAGGAGGTATCAGAGGCTGAGTGGTCCATGGATTTGAGTGAGCACTAGGACACGGAGGTCTCTTGGCTGACTTTGGAGTGGGTAGGTGTTCATACTGACTATTTTTAAAGAGAATCCCAAAACGTGCAGAACATTGTTGGACCAGATGGGTCCAGCACAGTCTCCTTTGGTAAACAAAATGGGTCTTCTCATCAAAAAGCTTCAAAGATTTTGTGGCTAGCAGCCATACTGGCCACCAGCTAACTGAAGTCAGAAAAAGGTAACTTGACCTGCCTGTGGTCTGAGTTGTCCATCTCAAGACCAGGCGATCCTCAAATTCGTTTGTAGTACAGACAAGAATAATACTTGTGTGCTGCCCAATCAGTTTGGAGTCATGGTGACCTGTTTCAAGGTTTTCTAGACTGTTGAGTATTGGTCTCCTTTTCCCTTCTTACCAGGGTCCCCTAGAAGGGTGCAGCTTGCCCAAGGCCACACAGGCTGGCCCTTCTTCGAAGAGGGACAGGAGGGGAACCTGATTGCCACTGAGCTAGCTGGCCAATCACCAAGAAACAGAAATTGTATGTCTTCAGTAATATATTGTTGCTAGGGAAATGGATTCTCCACCTCCCTAGATGCTCTGAGGATCGCAGCAAAGCTGAGAGAGAAGAGGCAAGCCCGAGGAGGCTTTCAGATGTCAGTAATGTTGGGTTGTGAGTGCAGTGTATTGTGGAGACAGTGTTAGCATCAGAGCCTGGGATATCGGAACTGGGTTGAAGTCCAATTGCTAATTAGACCTCTTGAAATGCTTGCCACGTGCTGGCTGAAATCCTGCTGCGTAGTTGATGCCCATGGAAAGGTGATGACATCACTGGCATGGAACCTTCAAAAGAAAAAAAGAACTCAAAATCCCAAATCCTGTTGTGTAGTTGATGCCCATGGAAGGGTGATGACATCACTGGGATGGAACCTTCAAAAGTAAAAAAGAACTCAAAATCCCAAATCCTGTTGCGTAGTTGATGCCCATGGAAAGGTGATGACATCACTGGGATGGAACCTTCAAAAGAAAAAAAGAACTCCAAATCCCAAATCCTGTTGCATAGTTGATGCCCATGGAAGGGTGATGACATCACTGGGATGGAACCTTCAAAAGAACAAAAGAACTCCAAATCCCAAATCCTGTTGCATAGTTGATGCCCATGGAAGGGTGATGACATCACTGGGATGGAACCTTCAAAAGAAAAAAAGAACTCAAAATCCCAAATCCTGTTGTGTAGTTGATGCCCATAGAAGGGTGATGACATCATTGGGATGGAACCTTCAAAAATAAAAAAGAACTCAATATCCCAAATCCTGTTGCGTAGTTGATGTCCATGGAAGGGTGATGACATCACTGGAGTGGAACCTTCAAAAGAAAAAAAGAACTCAAAATCCCAAATCCTGTTGCATAGTTGATGCCCATGGAAGGGTGATGACATCACTGGGATGGAACCTTCAAAAGAAAAAAGAACTCAAAATCCCAAATCCTGTTGCATAGTTCATGCCCATGGAAGGGTGATGACATCATTGGAGTGGAACCTTCAAAAGACAAAATAACTCCAAATCCTGCTGCGTAGTTGATGCCCATGGAAGGGTGATGACATCTCTGGGATGGAGCCTTCAAAAAAAAAAAAAAAACCTCCAAATTCCACGATTCAGTGGGAATCCCCCTAGGACTAATTCAGGGACTGGAAGCCATCGAACTGGCAGGGAATAGAAGAACCCTCTTACGTGCATGGTGTTCCCGTGGCAGTTCTTTGCACCCTTTTAACGGCACCCCGGTTCCCTTTGCAAGTTGCACGGATTATCTGCATCTTGTATTTGAGAATGTGAAGGGATAAAGGGAGCAGAACCAGGTTTGCTGATTTGAGTTTATTAGAAGAAAGGTGGGAGATACAAGTGACAAATCCTGTTAATGTGTTTGATCTATCTCAGGGCTGTCCCACTTTGAACAGGCCAAGGTCTACATTTTCCATACGAAAGTGCCTGAGGGCTACTACACTAAAACCTCTACTTATGAATTTTATCTGTTCTGAGCATATGCTTATAACAGTAAAAGAAATTGTAAGTAGAGCAGGGGTTCCCCATAGGAATGCATTGAAAATCAATTAATCCTTTCTGGAGGGAACATTTCAATGCATTCCTATGGGAAGGCTGACCATGCACACGCTTCTCTTACACCCGCTTGAGCCGGTGTGGACGGGTGCAAGGGAGGCGTGTGCATGCTTGTGCAGATTGCCCCTTCCGCTTGCCCGGGCTGCTGAAAGACTTTTTAAAAAGATGCACTTTCCCTCCCGACCTGCCTGGGACCTGACTTGACTCTACTCCTCCTGTTTTCCCCCCTTCTCCCTTCCAGCCCCCTCGCTGCCACTGCTACTGCTGCCCATAGCTCTCACTCACCTCTGCCATGTTCGCTGTGCAGCTGGGATGGGCCAAGCCGGCAGTGGGGCAATCACATCGCCACAGCGGCGCAAGGAGGAGGAAATGGCTCAGAAGGGGAGCAGGAGGAGCGGCAGGTCGCAGTCTCTGTGGGATGGGAGGAGGAGGAAGATGGAAGGATGGGAGGAAGGAATTCTCCAGGGGGGAGAAGAGGGGAACATCACCACGCAAAGGAGGTGGGCATGGCCATGACCCTGCCCCTCACTGTCCCCTCCACTCCCCTTCCTCCGCTCTGCACCAATAACTCAGTTGTTCACAAGACAGTGGCATGCCGATCATCTGGTCGGTAGGGAGAGCAGGGGACTGTGCATTGGCCCTTGAACTGCCCTGCTCATCTGAGACAGTGTGTTGGCAGACCCAGAGCTTTGCCCGGGCAGTGGTGATCCTTGGGTTGGGGGAGGTAGAGGTGGAGAACTTATCTCCTCACATTTTTTATTGATGGCTGGCGAGCTACTTTTGAACCCCTCACGGGCTACTGGTAGCCCCCGGTCTACCTGTTGGGCAGGCCTGATCTATCTTTTGTTATCTGTCGTCAATTCACCTTTGACTTATGGCAACCCTATGAAAGAGGGATCTCCAGAATGCCTTGGCCTCGACAGCCCCGCTTGGCTGTTGTAAACCTAAGCCTGGGGTTTCCTTTGGGGCAGGGGTCCTCAAAGTTTTCAAACAGCGGGCCGGTCCACTACCCCCCAGACACCACTGGGGGCCAGACCACAGTCCCCCCTCCAAAAGGCCGACATTTTAAATTGCCCCGCTTGGCTGCAGCCAGTGCCTCAACCATCTGGGCGGCGGGTGGGGGGGACCAGGAGACCTTGCCGTGGCCCTTCCACTGGCCCACTAGCTAGCATGCCAATCATCTGGGCGGTGGGTGGAGAGAATGGGGGAAGCGACATAGCCCACTTCAACAATAGAAGCAGCTGCAGAGGCTGGCTTGCTTGCAAAGCAGGGGGTAGGTGGGGGGGGTCTGCAATTGGTTCTGGGGGCCGGGTTCAGGACCCTGGGGGGCCACAGCCGGCCCCCGGGCCTTAGGTTGAGGACCCCTGCTTTGGGGAATCAGTCTATCTTACATAGTTGGACATCCTCTTTCCCTGCTGCCTCCCACCTTTCTCAGAAAGGGGTGGTAATTAACAAACTAAATTATACAGATTTTTTTAAAAAAAGAAATGGAAGATAAATTTTTTACAAAGACGTGGGTTTGCCCAAAGCTACACAGGCTGGTTCTGTCTATAGGAAGTGCCGGGGTGTGGGGGGGGGGGGAGGACTGAACTCACAAGCCTGGTTCTCTGCAGCCAGATACCCAACTCACCAGGTTACCCAGCCAACTAAAAGGTCCATGTTTCTAACAATAACATAAATTACAGGTTGAACTGTTACAAGTCAGCAACACCATTCTTGTGGTCTTAAATGGTCAACTTGTGTCACATGGTGGCTGATGTCCAGTAAAAGCAAAGTGCGCGACTTGCCTGTAGGGCTTAAAGCACTCTCTACGCGTCTTACAGTCTGCGTATGCAGGCTGACGGGAGTAGTCTAACTGTTCATTTTGTTCATTTCTATTATAATTACATTGGTTACGGTTATTTTTGTATTGTTTGGTATAATTTTTGTATTATTTGTATATATTTAATGTATGCATTTCACAATTTGTATTTTCTACTTTGCAGACTGCCCAAAGTAGCCTTTAGGCTAGGTGACTGCTGTATATAAATAAAATAAATAAATAAATAGTCCAACCAGCAAGCTTGGATACTCAATTTGCTGACCTTGGAAGGCTGAGTGAACCTTCAGCCGGTTACCTACATAAGAACCTAAGAAGAGCCATGCTGGATCAGGCTAAAGGCCCATCTAGTCCAGCTCACAGTGGCCCCACCAGATGCATCTGGGAGCGCACGAGACTAGGTATCTGTCTCCTAATACCACTCCCCTGCATCTGGTCCTTGAAGTACCCTGGTTTTAAGCGTGGAGATTACACATCTCCATCATAGTTTGTAACCTGTAATGGACTTCTCCTCCAGGAATCTGTCCAATCCCCTTTTGAAGGCATCCAGGCCAGATGCCATCACCACATCCTGTGGCCGGGAGTTCCACACACTAACAACGCTCTGGATGAAAAAATATTTTCTTTTGTCTGTTCTTACTCTCCCAGCCCACAATTTGAGTGGATGTCCCCTAGTTCTGCTATTTTGTGAGAGGCAGAAGAGCGTCTCTCTATCCACTTGACTCATTCCCTGCATAATGTTGTACGTCTCAATCATATCCCCCTCATGCGCCTTTTTTCCAGACTAAAGAGCCCCAAATGTTTTAGCTTTTCCTCATAAGGGAGGTGCCCCAGCCCAGTAATTATTTTAGCCACTCTCCTTTGCACCTTTTCCAGGGATTGAACCTGGGTCCTGAGCAGAGTTTTGGCTGCAGTACTGCATTTTAATCACTGTGCCACAGAGGTTCCGGATACGTAGTAAGGGGCAACCAGAAGAGGCCCATTAAATCAATGGAACTTACAGATGACTGGGTTCATCAAATGTCCACTGATGCAACGGACCTACTCAAGTTGCAAATTCCTCTTGGATTTGTCAGCCACCAGCTCACAAGGGAGAATGGGTGTGCTGTAGGGTCAGACAAGAGCCAGGGGGATACATGGATGGAGAGCTCAGTTCAGTAATTTATTTGTCACTCAAGACATGGCCGTGGGGTAGCAAATGCAAAACAAAAAACAAAAAAAAAACAGCAGACAGCTTTATGGCTTCCACCCCCCAAAATGAGTTTTTATTCAGCACGTGCTTTTGTGCTGTCTAACCAACTTCCCAAGCTGCCTTTGAAAAGAAACAGGCTGGAGTGCACAAAAACTTATGTGTGGCAAATAATAGTTGTTAAGGTGCTACAAGGTTGCTGTGCTTTATTTTTGGACAACCCTTCCAAAAACAGACATGGGCTCTTAAGGGGATTTAAGGGCTGCAGAATTTGAATCAAAACAGATGGGCTGAAAACGTGTTGAACTTTACCAGATTCCAGTGGTAAGATGTTTACATCCCTGGATAAGCTTGCTACAGAGAAATCACATTTATAGCAGGCTAATTAACAAACTGAATTATACAGAAATGTGTGTGTGTGTTTTTAAGAAACTGACGATAAAATTTTTACAAAGACAAAGTACTTTCCTGCTGAGAGTGTTGGTTCAGCTGGAGTTCAGTAATAAATAAAAAGGAAAAGATGTGAGACTTAAAGGAGAGAAATCAAGCATCAACATGGCCTAATGTTGGCCATTTATTTTGCTTTTTACAGTCTTAAGTACTATCTCCGTTGAAGCTGAAATGTGAAAACCCTCCAGATCTCTTCTAATTCCAGTTTATACATATGATGTGCGTGTTTGGGGGTATAGATGAGAGAAAGAATGGGATAAACTTTTACATTGCAACTTGGGTCATAGTTATTGGAGTAGGTACCACTGTTCTTTGCGCAGGCTGCTGTAAAAAATGGATGGGCTTGAAATGTGGATTTATTGCAGGATGCTGAGAATTTTGTCAGTCTTGTGTGTGATCCACAGAGGAGAACTAATGTGAATGAATAAAGACCACGAAATTTTAAAGCACACAGGTTGTAGAAAATCAGAATATTCCAATCATGTTAAGAAATGCCAAGTACAAGCGCTAACCCTATGTTCAAAGGGAAATAAATAAGAATAGACACATAGGAAGAATTCAAGATATAGCTTAGATGCAACACAATTTGGTTGTTTAGACCTGCCCCATCCAAAGTCAAAATAACTGTGATGGCATTCATCCTTGAGTAGGAGAAAAAACAAGAAATGCTCACCCGCTCTGCAGCAGAAAAATTCTAAGCATCTCAAGAAGAGATACTTGGAATTTTTCTGCTACAGAGCTGGTGAATCAGGTGCAGAATACTTGGTTATCAACCCTGGCTATCAATCCAAGAAATCTTAAAAAATCAAGATGCTTCGAAAACAGTCTTCTGCTATGTTAGACCATGGGGGGGGGGCGCTCTGGGAGACATGTTGAGGAAGCTGTGTCCATTTGGTTTGGGGAAGAGAAGACTGGAAAGTGGTATGATTCCACTTATCAAGCAGGCTTGTCTTCTGCCTGTAGTGGATTCAAGTTACGAGCAGGGAGATTACGCCTGCATATTAGAAAGTTGTCAGTAAGAGGTGTTTGGCAGTGGGGTGGACTACAGTACCTTGACGGGTGGTGAGTTCTCCTTCACAAGAGGTTTTCAAACAGAGACTACATGGCCACCTCTTAGGAATGCTTTAATGGGCAGGTCTTCTGCTTAATGAGTGGGTTGGACTTTATCCTTGGGGGTGCTTCTAGCTGTGGCATCTTTAACATGGTGTTTAGAGATGGGCATGAAATGAATAAATAATCCATTTGTTTCATTAGGTAACGAAATGAATAATGACCAGCCCCCTCTAAGGAAAATGAAACGAAATGGAAATTTCCATTTTGTTCTGTTTGTTTTTCGTTTTCCCCACCCACCTGCGTCTCTTACCTGACGTCCAGGTCGGGGATGAAGGTGGCCGTGAGGAGCTGCTGGGCCTCAGAGGCAGCCGTGGAGCCTACCGGTGCCCGGTGAGGCCTCCCGCCATCCGGGATCGCCACCGCTGCCGCCAGGATCGCCACCACCACTGGGGTTGCTGCCACCATCCAGGTAAACCAAACCAGTTTGGTTTGGTTAGGTCCGTACGAATTTTTGTTTTAAAAATTCGTACGAACCAAACCAAACGGAACTGAAGGGGGCGAAACAGAATGAATTGAACCATCAGTTTTCTGTTTCGTGCCCATATCTAATGGTGTTTTCTAGCTGCCAAACACAAGGGTTTCGGGTTGTCTCTTTTCGAGCCCGACCCGAACGTGCTAGGAGTGAACCTCTGACCACCTCCGGCACACAAAATCTCAAGCTTTCTGCTGATGAAGTATGGTTGTTGGTCCCCCTAGTCAGATAGCCAGAGGAGAGGGATGATGGTCTTTGACAGGCCATTGCATGGAAGCATTTTTGAGGGGGGTTGTTGGTAGCGTCCCATCGTAATGGTTACTTTGAAACTTGGGAAGTGAACTACTTTGCCTCTGAAAACTCAGAGTGTTTTTTGTTCCATCGATTACAGTCGACTGCAGTCAGTCAACTTTGCTCTTTTCTCACATTGTCATGACCTGGAAGATGTACCTGGTAAGTGATAATGAGCTGTATAGCTTTGCTTTTAATAGACGAGCCTATGCTGAGATTATTTGAAGGATACTGTGTAGACATCTCAGAAATTTCAAGAAAATAAAAGGAACAAAGAAAAGGAAAAGAGTTTAGGGGGGATGACACCAAAGTACAGTGGCACCTCGGTTTAAGTAATTAATTTGTTCTCCGGGTCGTTTTGTATTGCGAAAAATTTGTAAACTGAACCGTGGTTTCCCAAAGGAATGCATTGAAAACCAATTAATCCGTTCCAGAGGTCCGAAAGAAGGCAAACGGGAGCCTTCCATTCAAAATGTTCTTAAATCAAGTCATTCCCATTCTTTTCGTCATGCAAACATCACACATCAACTTTTAATGCCTTATGGAAAAAATGTAAACTGGGGCATTCCATTGGAAATTTTTCTTAAACTGAAGCATCCCCATTTCCATTATTTTTTTTCTTAAACCAATTTTTTTTGTTAACCAAGGCATTCTTAAACCGAGGTATTGCTGATTTAATTTTCAATGGCCCAGTATGCGAATAAGGACAAAAATATCTTGGGCTATAATTCACTCGGGAGGGTCATTCAGTGAGTTACGCTTCTGGTTGTGGAGCTAGACCAGTAGTTCTCAACCTGTGGGTCCCCAGATCTTAATCACTTTTGATTAAACCGCATATTAGGGATAGCCCAGAGTGTGTGAATGTTTTAGAAGTGAGGAAGGACTGAGGTTTTGTTGAATCACACGTAGTTTGTCAAGTGATGCGATTTTTTCCAATTTACCTTAAAATGGCAGATACAACTGGAGGGTGAACACAGAAATGGATTGGTGAAACTTTTGTTGTTGTTGTTGTTCAGTCGTTCAGTCGTGTCCGACTGTTCGTGACCCCATGGACCAGAGCTCGCCAGGCCTTCCTATCCTCCACTGCCTCCCGGAGTTTTGTCAAATTCATTTTGGTTGCATCGATGACACCGTCCAACCATCTCATTCTCTGTCGTCCTCTTTTCCTTTTGCCTTCGATTTTTCCCAGCATCAGGGACTTTTCCAGGGAGTCCTCTCTTCTCATGAGGTGGCCAAAGTACTGGAGCCTCAGCTTCAAAATCTGTCCTTCCAGTGAACATTCGGGGTTGATTTCTTTCAGAATGGATAGGTTTGATCTCTTTGCAGTCCAGGGGACTCTCAAGACTCTCCTCCAGCACCACAGCTCAAAAGCATCAAGATCAGCCTTCTTTATAGTCCAGCTCTCACTTCCATACATCACTACTGGAAAAACCATAGCTTTAACCATCCTGACCTTAGTTGGCAAACTGATGTCTCTGCTCTTTAGTATGCTATCTAGGTTTGCCATTGCTTTCCTCCCAAGAAGCAGGCGTCTTTTTATTTCATTGCTGCAGTCGCCATCTGAAGTGATCAAGGAGCCCAAGAAAATAAACTCTGTCATTGCCTCCATTTCTTTTAGGGCAAGGTTAAAGACAGTACATACTCTTCAGACAATACACAATTAGCTCATGATGTGACAATCTTAATCAGCTTGGTTAGGGTCAAAAAGGGATTTGAAAGATTCAAATAAGATTGGCTGGTTTCTTGATGTTGATGCAAATTTTGGACCCTGCAGAACTGGTTTCAACCTTGTGTACTTGATGTTTCTTTTGACCTTTCCAGGCGCATCCTTGCATGAAAAATGCTCAGTGTTTCTTCTGCCTTTTCTACAGTAGATAAATTTTGCACAGGAAAGATTCCATTCTGCCTTTTTCAGGCGAACGCTTGAACAAGAAAACATATTTTGTCTATTTTCTTCACTTGCCAGTTGCATCTGGTGCAGAAAAGATACCTAGTGATTCTTCTGCCTGTTCTCAGTGAATTCTGCATGGGCAAGATGCTACTCCTTGCAGGAATTCTGATAATCTGGTTTTGCATATTATCTTTGCTTTACGTTTGATATTCTGTATGTCATTATTTATCTCAAAACCTTGAAAACTGCCCAGAGTAGCACTTGTGCCAGATGGTGTGGTAAATAAATAAATAAATAAAAATAAATAAATAAATAAATCTCTCACCAGCCTTAGTAGGTGCAGCCAAGGGCAAAGGGTGTTAGGTGGCAAAGTCTAAGACAAACTAGGATGACACAGGTTCCCCCATCTAAAATGTAAGGAACTCAGCCTATTCATTCATTGCTACAAGTTGTTAGAATTCAAGACGTTCTGTGTTTGGCGGTTTCTTTGGCTGATACAGTGGTCCCCCCGCCCTTTCGCGGTTCATATATTGCGGTCCCGCTATATCGCGGGACTGCAGTATATGAAAAAAGGCCCCCTAGGGTAAGGGGGGGAAGTCCTCTTTCAAGCCTCCCATACTTACCCCAGGATTGGAGCTGCCCCGAACAGGCCTGTGAGGGCCTTCCTGGGCCTTCTGGAGGCCCCAAAAGGGCCTCCCTGCAAACCGGAAGTGACTTCCGGATTGCTGAAAATCATTTCTGAAGCCTCCGAGAGCCTTTCTAGGCCTATCGAAGGCCTCAGAAATGATTTCCGGTTTACTGGAAAGTGCAAGCGCCCCCAGCTAGGCCCCCCCAGGCCTGACTCGACTTGCATCCGCATATCGCGGATTTTCAATTATTGCAGGTCAGGTCCCTAACCCCAGCGATAGGCGGGGGATCACCGTATATGAAGGTTTTTATTACTGTTTGACGATTTACTGATATTTTATTTATAACTATTTTAAATTGTTTTAATTCTTTGATTGTAAGCCGCCCAGAGACCTTTGGGTAGTGGGCGGCATATAAGTTGAATAAATAAATAAATAAATAAATAAATGTTCATGGAGTGAGGGTGACCAGTTATGACTAGGAGCCTCATGGTGCCGTGGTTAAACTGCAGTACTGGAAGACAAGACTGCTCACAACCTGGGTTCACTCTCTGGTAGCCAGCTTGAGGTTTACTCAGCCTTCCATCCTTCTGAGGTCAGTAAATTGAGCACCCAGCTTTCCGGGGAGGGGCCAAATGTGCAGCCTGCACAATTATACTTGTAAATTGTCCGTAGAGTGCTTTAAATGCTATGAGGCCACATATAAGACTGCACACTTTGCTTTCCTGCCATAGAAGCAAGAAGGCCGAGAAGCAGGGGACGTCCCTCCTTGTGCCAAATGGGTTTTGCTTCGACACCCCATGGAGAGGAACATCTTGGAGAGACAGGGGTAGTTGCCAAAAACGGTGATCTCTGCACTGGGGAGAGTAGTGTAGCGCTGCATGGAATGTGGTGTGTGTGTGTGTGTGTGTGTGTGTGTGTGTGTGTGTGTTGTGTCGTTACAGTCGTGACCGACTCTTCGTGACTCCATGCCCACGGAGTTTTCTTGGCAGGAATACTGGAGTGGTTTGCCAGTTCCTACTCCAGGCACCTACAACACCTGGTATTCCCTGGTGGTCTCCCATCCAATTACTAACTGAACCTGCTTAGCTTCCGAAATCAGGCGAGATCAGATGTGCTTAGGGCATCTAGGCAGCTGGAATGTGGCTTAGCAAAAAGGAATTCATCTCATCGGTCATTTTGTCAGCGAAAGGACATGGTGCTGCTGAAGGGTGTGTACATCAGTGTAGCTGGCTGGACTGTTTGCTGCTTTGGCTGTTCCATTGCTTTGGTTTCGCTTATTTATTTATTTATACATTCATTTATGAATATTTTTACACCACCTTTCTCCTTGGAAAAGGACTTACCTTCCTTATGTGAGGTAGCTATCTGAGAATCTTAGACGTGAAGCGATGGAGGGAACTCTATGATCACCAAGTCCATCCCTTATCAGGGAAGCACAGTACGTGTGTGTGTGTGTGTGTGTGTGTGTGTGTGTGTGTGTGTGTGTGTGTGTGTGTGTGTGTGTGTGTGTGTGTGTGTGTGTGTGTTGTGTTCTAGTTTCTCTTACCGGACAGTGGAGGACTCGGTTAAGAACATAAGAACATAAGAAGAGCCATGTTGGATCAGGCCAAAGGCCCATCTAGTCCAGCGTCCTGTATATCACATTGGCCCCACCAAATGCCTCTGGGAATACACGAGACTACGTATTTGTCTCCTGATGCCACTCCCCTGCATCTGGTCCTTGAAGAACTCCATTTTTAAGCCTGGAGATTACACATCTCCATCATGGCTTGTAACCTGTGATGGCCTTTTCCTCCAGGAATCTACCCAATCCCCTTTTGAAGCCATCCCAGCCAGATGCCTGCACTACCTCCTGTGGCAGGGAGTTCCACAGACTTTAGTTCCACTTAAAGTGGTGAGTCCCACTTCAGTTGATCCTCTCCTGTTTCTTAAATAGAAAAATGGAGGTGACACTTTTAAGGCTGCAGTGAGTTGTGTGTGTAGGGCAAGCTGTATGTTTTCATTCCAAGGCAGTTTGTGTTTAGATGGGCTTCTCTGATGGCCCCTTAGAGGTGAGAGAAAGGAGAAAATGGCTTGAAGACCTTTGCCAATTGCCCACCCTTGCTCCAGGCATGTGCAAAACGTGGTCCCCACCCCACACAAAATGGATGAGCCACAATCCATTGTTGAAATAGCACATGATTACATTTTTACCATTTTAGTATTTAGAAATAACACCGTTGCCTTTTGCTATTTGAAAAGAAAGATGTAACCATCACCATCGCAAACATGTTCCTTCAAAGCTCTGATGAAGTTCTGTTAATGTGGCCACGCAGGGGCTCGGGATTGGATCAGAAGGCTGTTGGGGAAGGAATGGTTAGCTCCTTCTGAGATCTAAAAAGAACTGCTCTCAGGGGTGTTGGTGGCAGACAGAGATGCCTAAAATGGGTGCGTTGACAGTCAGCTGCTGGATAGCTCAGTGGCTTAGGTCACTAACTTAGGGTTGTTGTTGTTGTTGTTGTTGTTGTTGTTGTTGTTGTTGTTGTTGTTGTTGTTGTTGTTGTATGGAGATCCCCTGGCAAATTTTGGGGTTGTTTGATCCAGGTCCCAGGTGTATGACAGTGACACCTAGAAACCTTCTCATTGCCCTTTCAAACTAGGTGGTTGAAACAAATCAAAAACTTGGCAGGGAAGTCAAGTGTGGGTTATTGTCTGTGCAGTTTTGTGAGCTCTGTTTTGGTACTGAAAACAACATCTTGGATGTTCTGTCAATTTATATAATCACATGACAATGCCGTTAAAGTCCTCTTTCCTTTTGGGCATCAAATGGAGATTTCTTCCAGTCCAGTTCTATCACAGTGCATTGCACTTCAGTTAGTTGACCTTTGCTCTTTTCTCACAGTGTCATGACCTGGAAGATGTAGTGTACCTGGTAAGCGGCATATTGTATAGCAGACCTGCCCAACAGGTAGCCCATGGGCTACTGGTAGCCCGCAAAGGGTTCAAAAGTAGCCCACCGGCCATCAATTTTAAAAGTTAGCGAATAAGTTCTCCCCCACTCTCTCCCCCACCCCAAGGACCACCACTGCCCCAGCCAAGTTCTGGGTCTGCCAGCCCACTGTTCTCAGCTGAGCGGGGCAGTTCAATGGCCACGACGCATTGAAATCTGTTCCCTCCAGAACAGATTAATTGGTTTTCAATGCATTCCTATGGGAAACCGCTGCTCTACTTACAAAAGTTTTTACTTACGAGCATGTGCTCGGAACAGATAAAATTCATAAGTAGAGGTTTTATTGTAGTAGCCCTCAGGTACTTTGGGCTGGAAAAAGTAGACCTTGGCCTGTTCAAAGTTGGACATCCCTGTTGTATAGCTTTGCTTTTAGTAGATAAACCTATGCTGACTTTATTTGAAGGATACCATGTAGACATCTCAGAAATTTCAAGGAAAGAAAAAGAACAAAGAAAAGGAAAAGAGAAATAGGAAAACATGCTTAGGCCCCGGTCACATGACTCTTGATGCTGTGTTTACTGTGAATGACTGTGCAGCAAAAGATCATGCCTCGACTCCAAGGCGCAGCATTTTGACACCCCAGCCGACCACGCCCCCTGAAGTGCACTTTAACTGTATCATCCTATACCACCACTAGGGGTTCGATCAAATTACTCCTCTTAATGATGGAGCAATTGCAGTGCGACCAGTGAAAATTCACACCATTTCAGCCCCCCCCCTTTTCTGCCTCTTTCTGCTGTCCTACTTTAATAATCAATTGCTGGCATTTGAGCACTTCTACAAGCTGCAAATTACCTGGTAGAGTGACCAATGGGAAAGGAAGTGAGAGATGAGAGAAAAACAAAGGAGTTACTATAAAGGCGTTCTGGTACTAGGGATACACTGCCACGTTCTCAAACTTTTGCATGAACTCTTGCAGTAATACCAGAAAGCCGACATGCCGGTAATCGATCGATAGATAGATAGATAGATAGATAGATAGATAGATAGATAGATAGATAGATAGATAGATAGATATCTGTGAGCATAATGGAGAAAAACAGATCAATAAACAGGGAAAAGATGAATAAAACAATTTGGCAAGATGGGGTAAAATATCAGAAAGAAGTAAAAATAATACACCCTTGCCGTCAGCGGACCCACAATCTATATTATATCAATTAAAAACCTTCGGAATATATGTGAGCATAATGCAACAAACGTCAATAAACAGGGAAAAGATGATTTGGCGCACAGAAAGAAGTATAATTTTAGTACGCATCAAAATATGATGCGTAGTTTATAGCATCAAAATATGAAGCGTAGTTTATAGCCGTGCGACCGAAGCCTTAGAATTTTTTCCCCTTAGGGTTGCTATAAGTCTGTATTTCTTCTATTAGAAATACTTTTGGCATTTCTACACACTCATATACTTTTATATTATACTCCCGTGATTTCTCACTTGGAACTTGACTGATGGTCAACTGTGGCTGGATCTTGCCTCCCTTTGTTGTAGGAAGTCTTTGTATTGCAAGTTTTGGGGAGCTGGATCTTTACCATCCTACCAGTGGCCAGAGACTGGAGCTGCTTTATCTCTGCACAAATATAGCTATATCCTAGAGATACTAACCTAGAGATGAAATTTGAGTCCTACAGTCAGCTAATATTTATTTATATTTCCCCCTGGTCCATGATTCTTTCCTTCATAGAGTCACCATAAATCAGAAGTGACTTGATGGCATGTCTGGTGGTTTCTGGTTATATCCTGTGTACTTTCCTCTTCTCTGGGTTTTTACTTTCCTTTTTTTTTGGGGGGGGGGTTGCAAGTAAAGATTAATTAAAAAAATTAGCTCCAGCAGTCCTCGTCTGGATTGTGACCGTGTATGCAAATAGGAGGGATTCAAACTCTCTCCTCCCAGCCTGTCCTAATTTTAAAAAATGCCTGTCCCTTTTGCTACAGTGAATTTAAAAAGGGGAGGCTTATTTCTGTTATTTAACTGCATGCAACTTGTTTAGTGCCGAGTGCCGTTTTGATTTAGGGGCTTGATTTAAAGTCACAGAAACATTTTAGGGCTGTTTTACAACCATGTGGCTTCCCTGTCTCAGAGACAATATTGAAAAGCAGATTAGGGGGCTCAGTCCTGCAACTGGGATGCCTGTTTGTTGCCAAGCACAATGCATGCTCAGACTGGCGCCCCTGCCTTTTTAAAATGCAGTTGCCCCCATTCTTTCGCCTGTGCATCAGCTTCCATCCTTTAATAATGCATGCCTTTTTCTCCCTCTAGGCGCAGCATCCCCAAACTCTCATGGAACCATGGTTAAATCATGTGCTCTCATGTCATTTCTGACTTATGGTGTCCCTTTTAAGGGTGTTCTACATCAGGGTGGTTTCCAGTTCCTTTCTTCTGGGGGCACCCTGGGATCATGCAGCTTGCCCAAGGCTACCCAGGCTGGCTCTTCTCCCAGGAGGCCCTGTGGGGAATGAGGCTTCCACTTGGTGGATCTGTGGCCAGATAGCCAATCCACCGAGCTACATCCAGCCCGCTCAGGAACCATTAGATGCTGCCTAATTATCAGGTCCAATTTATTTATTTATTTATTTATTGGATTTTTATACCGCCCACCTGGCAGCGAGGTCATTCTCGGTGGTTTACAAGTTTTTATATAAAACTCTTGTATGAATCACAGAATACATTACATCATTGGATATCACATCAAGTTACATCAGTATATATCAGATTATATCATTGTACAATACATTACATCAGATCAACTCATACACGTCAAATCAGTAAGAACCAGTTACTTACCTGTAAAGGTGGTTCTTCGAGTGGACCTTCGCACAGATGTTTCCTGGCGTGCACATGCAGAGGTCAGACTTCCCTAGCAATAGGAAAGTTCATTAGTCTCCTCCCCCCTAGCCCCGCACATCTGTGGTAGCCTTCCTGCCCAAATACCTCAGTTCCTCTTGATTGCCAGGATGACAGGTAAATACCAGCCAGAGCATGTTGACTGGCTTTTAGAAAACATAGACAAACGCTTGTCTTCAGCAACAGCCCAGTTATCTGCCAATGGACATAATGGTTCGTGGCTGTGACCTGCAAGGTGTATTTGTGTTTCCAGTGCTTGTAAATCCCTGTATCTACCGTGTGTGAAAAACTCTTGAATTCTTCTTCCAACTTCCAAGGTTCTTCCACCTAATGGTCCTGTCAGGGGCAGTGCCGCACTGACAGCTGGCCACCTGTTTTCATCCTGCAACCTGTCTGTTTGCAAAACAGTCAGAAAATGGGCAGAATAGTGCCCTGGCCAAAAGGGGTTTGTATGTCTTGTAGTGCTAAATGGGGCTGGGTAAGGGAGGGGGTGGTATATGACCCATGTTTCTTTGTTTGAAGAACGGGGGTGTGACTTAAGAAACAGCCCTTTACAACTGCCCTTCTTGACTCCAACAAGAATCCGTCCCTGGCTTCAATATCACCTAGCCATGGTTTTAAGAACATCATCTAACTAAGGACTTTAAAAGTAACCTCCTGGTGAAGAACATCTTTCACCATGTCTGAATTTCTGGGACCTGCTTTGAAGAAGGGTGATTGACTGCACTCAAAAGCTTGCAATGTTCCTTTTTTATTTTTAATAGTGGCCTACAAAGGTATCCCCTGTAACCTATTTTTGCTATTGTGTTTTGTGATGGCCACACGGCTCGACTCCTTTTTGCCTCAATTAAAGTTTCAGGAATTGTGTCGGCATTTTGGCATTAAAAAAAACCAACTTTCCTAACCTCTGCATCCGTCTGGCCACATTGGGAAAGAGGATTTTGACGTGTATTAGGAACAGTGTTCTTCCGAAATAAAATGATATAAAGGTAAGCTGGCAAGATCACCTTACTCTTCTTTTTCTGGAAATAATAAAATAAAATCCCAATTTCACTCCAGGCTGTGTTCTTCTGAGGATCCAGCAGGTGCCGCTCAACTCCACCAAGACGGGAACCTGAGTTCATCATTGTCATCCCTGAGACAGATGGGTCTTCTGAAGGAGATATTATCTCTGGCAAGGTTCACTCTCTCCTTTTCACGCAGAGCAGCATCGGGCAATCGGCTACCAGTTGTTCTGACACAGAGTCTTTTTTAGTGTTTCAATTGGTGCTGAATTTCCAAAGGGAAAAGCTGCAGAAGCTTCTGTGCTTTTAGGAGTCTTCATTGTTCACAGGACTGCTGTATGACATACGCAGGAGCGATTTCACACGAGTATGGTTGGAGTGATTCTGCTTCCAAGCTTCTAAAAAGAGAGCTAAACAGAAGGACAGTAAAGCTGGGCTGAGAAGGGCAGGTGGGGGAGAGAAGGGCGGGTGGGGTGGCCGCGTCTCCTCCTTTACAATGGAGAGTTCTCTTTTTGAAGGCCTGAAGCTGTCTGGTTCAAATCTGATCCATCAAATACCGTATTTTTCGCTCTGTAAGATGCACCTGACCATGTGTATGTGTGTGTGCTGTGTCGTTACAGTCATGGCCGACTCTTCGTGACCCCATGTCTATGGAGTTTCCTTGGCAGGAATACTGGAGTGGTTTGCCGGTTCCTACTCCAGGCGACTGCAGCACCTGGTATTCCCTGGTGGTCTCCCATCCAAGTACTAACCAGGGCCGACCCTGCTTAGCTTCTGAAATCGATGCACCTAATTTTTAGAGGAGACAAACAAGAAAAAAAAATCTTTAGCCCAAGGTTTCATGGTGGGGGGATCCTGACTGCAGAAGGGGAGGGCAGAAGCTCCGTGGAGGAGACCTCTTTACAAATGAGGTGATTTTTGACTGGGGAATCCTAGCTGCAGAAGGGGAGGGCAGAGGTTAGACCTATTTGCAAATGAGGTGATTGGAATTGCAGAATCCCAGCTGCAGCAGGGGATGGGAGAGGCTCTGTGCAGGTAACTTCTCTCTAAATGAAAATCTGTGATATATATTTAGTGGGGACTACTGTATTCACTCTATAAGATGCACAGACAATTCCCCTTACTCTTGAGGGAGGGGGAGTACATCTCATGGAGCAAAAAATACGGTGTAAATATGCAAAAGGGGGAGAGAGGTCAAGGACCCTGAAAATTTTCATTTGCATGGGTTTATTTGTGAATTTATTTTTCTCCTGTAAAGGCACACAGGGCAGCTCACAATAATTAAAAAGAAAGTACTTCTCTCTCTCTCTCTCTCTCTCTGTGTGTGTGTGTGTAGCGCATGTGTGTGTGTGTGTGTGTGTGTGTGTGTGTGTGTGTGTGTGTGTGTGCACACACACACACACACACACACACACACACACACACACACACAATGCTATGTACACATATGGATGCATACCAATGAAAAAATATGAAAATTTGATCATGGAAGATATTAAAAGAACCTTTAAGAGCATGCTTTAAAAGTCCTATTTTATGGAAAGTCTGGGCCTTTTCACACAACCTCTAAGATCCGCTGGCCACAAATTCGGACCAGAGATCTTAGGGGTTTGTCACTGTTCCTGCGTTCCCACCCCCTCCGCACTCCTGGCTGCTGGCTGTGTGAGGGGAGGGAGAAAAAAAGGAAGAAAAGCATGCTGCTCACCTCCATTCTGCTGTCCCGGCACTGCATTCAGATCTCTTAAAGGGGCGGGGGGCAAAAAAAGAACAAACAGAAGCAAGGAGAGCCCGGCAGTCACTACTGTTATATCTGCATCAGGAATTTTCACCTCCGGAGAGCAGGTACCTGAAAAGTGCGCTGGGACGCGCTTAGGTGGGCGTGGTCGCACTTAATTATCTGTAAACTCCGGAGCTGGTGGGGAAATAATTTTAAGCTCCGGAGCTGGGAGTCATTTGCCGCGGAGTTTAGGGGTCGTGTGAAAAGGCCCTCTAGCTTGTGTAATCACTGTCATTGCTAAAAGCCTGATAACAAGAAATGTGCAGGAAAGACAAAAGAGAGGGTGGAAACCTAACCTCTTGAGTGTTGGCACTCCACAACCTGGGAGCAGCCACAGAGAAGGCTGCATCTCACATTCCCACCAACAGTTATTGTTAGGACCATGGAATTGAGAGGTCTTCCCATGAAGATCTGAAGGATCTGAAGATACATAGACAGTAGACTCAGCAAGCAAATGGGCCTCCTGGTTCCACTCTTCCCCACTCAAGTGAGATGCATGCTAATCCTGGTTAAATTGTAAAGAAGTAGAGCTCTGTTTGCTTTGGAAGAGATGAAGCTGCCCATTTAGTTTGGTGCAAAGCCAGCATCCGCCTTTGCCCTCATTCTCAGTAATGTGTGAATGGGTTACACAATGAGGGAAGGAGTGCCAAGATGTCACTTCTCTCGCCTCTTTCCCCATTCATTTTTTCCACTGCTGAAGATATGATTTGTTGTTGTTGTTTTTGTTGTTGTTGTTGTTCAGTCATTCAGTCGTGTCCAACTCTTCGTGACCCCATGGACCAGAGCTCACCAGGCCTTCCTATCTTCCACTGCCTCTCGGAGTTTGGTCAAATCCATGTTGGTTGCATCGATGACACTGTCCAACCATCTCATTCTCTGCCGTCCTCTTTTCCTTTTGCCTTTGCCTTCAAATCAGGGACTTTTCCAGGAGTCCTCTTCTCCTCATGAGGTGGCCAAAGTACTCTCTTCAAAATCTGCCCTTCCAGTGAACATTCAGGGTTGATTTCCAGGATGGAAGTTTGATCTCCTTGCTGGAATGATGGGGCATTCATTGTCAGAAATCTGCCCTTCCAGTGAACATTCAGGGTTGATTTCTTTCAGGATGGATAGGTTTGATCTCCTTGCAGTGAAGATATGATGGGGCATTCATTGTCAGATGAGGGGCAGGTCAGGCTTCTGAAACCAGTGGTCATACTAAGCAAGCCAAATACGTGTTTCAGCTCTTGTCTGTTGAGCCACCATGGTTAACTCCATAGATGCAGGAACACTGGTTACAGTATATGCAGTCAGTTGGGAGGAGTCCTAACACTGACACCAGCAGGCGTATCTCCTAGTTTGCCTGGACTTTGAGGTCTTCTCCTGAGCCCCTGTGGTATGTCTCTCCAACCTTGAGCAATTAGGTTGGTGAATACTGCCAGCAACTAGTGGAGCAAGCAGGGGGAGGATCACCCCAAAACTTTGGAGGGGGGGTACACCCTGTTGGGCCACAGCCTGCCTTCAGCAAGTACAGGAGAGCACCCAACTTTGAGTTTCCTCTCCAGGGCCATCAAATAGCTTTCATCCTTCTTGAGCTTTTGACAGGCAGACAAGAACTGTTAGTTGCCCAGAAGGTTGGGGATTGTTTGGGAAAGGCTGGATAAGTATCTAAAGGACCTTTTCATCCCACCACAGCTTGAAACCTTCCATCTTAGAATAACTGACACCACGCTTCTGCTATGAATGTAGAAATATGCCAAGAATTCCCCCTGAAGGTCTTATCTTTTCAATTATGCTGGAATGCTCCCTCTTGAAAATTCAGTGTTTTGCTTGAATCTGATTTCAGGCAGCAGCTTTATTTAACTCGTTCTCTGATGCTCCTTTGGAAATGAGTTTCTGACAAAGATCAGCAGAGGAATGAAGCCTGGATTTCTCATTCATTCTATCTCTGGGATTTGCTTTCCTTGATCTTGCCTGCCCCGGGTATTTGAATTACTCATAGTTTTATAGCTTCTTCGATGAGTAAATGCTCGGAGTGACACACACACAAAGTTCCAATCTGGATGTAGCCGAAGATGCTTTTAGATGCCCCTTTTTTGCTCCACCCCACCCCACCCCCAGAGCTCAGGGAAACTGCTGCTTTAGGACTGCAGCTCCTCAAAACTACCCTGTCAGCTTGACTGCTGACCATAATAAAGTTATTATGCTGACCAAAATTATTGACTGGGGGAATCTGGATAGGGGTGGTCCAGAAAACAAAATCTCCAAACATCAACTGGAATCCTGTTGTGCAGCTCTGCCTGCCTAATGCAAAACTGTCGAAGCAGATGGGAAAAAAACTGGTAGGGCAGAAGAAATGTTCATGAAGCTGTTCTGCATGCATGCTGTGCAGCAGTTGCATCTGGACCCACACAACCACTGTTACCATTGAATTGGTATGACTTTGTTATGCCAAAATGAATGGGACTGTGGCCTTTGTTTCTCTGTTATTGTCACAGGTCAGTTCCCAACCATTGAGAGCTGCCAACAAGAAGCAGCGGGCACAAAAGAAATAATTAAATAATTCAGGGTGCTTGTCTCCCTCTCTCAAAATACCAGAACTAGGGGACATACACTCAAATTGAGGACTGGGAGACTGAGAAGAGACAAAAGAAAATATTTTTTTACCCAGCACATTGTTAGTCTGTGGAACTCCCTGCCACAGGATGTGGTGATGGCACCTGGCCTGGATGCCTTCAAAAGGGGATTGGACAGATTCCTGGAGGAAAAGTCCATCACAGGTTACAAACCATGATGGAGATGTGTAATCTCTAGGCTTAAAACCAGGGGCCAGGTGCAGGGGAGTGGTATCAGGAGACAGAGATCTAGTCCCATGTGCTCCCAGACGATTCTGGTGGGGCCACTGTGAGATACAGGAAGCTGGACTAGATGGGTCTTTGGCCTGATCCAGCATGGCTCTTCTTCTTAAGACAGGTACAGGTCAATTCTAAACCCAAGTCTCCAGGCTATAACCTTTCCTGTTTGATCCCATGTTACTGCTAACCCTTAACAGAGTAACATCCTTCTGAGGTCAGAATGTCTTTCAGACCTCATGGCAGGGATGTTCTCATTTGTTCTCTTGGCTCCAGATTGAACACCACTACCTGTCCAGGAAAATGCTCAGGCGAAACAGAAGCTGCTGGCCACCTGTTAACAATTTCCATTTTGGAAAGGAAACTGGATGGAAGGATGAAGGAAAATGGAAATATGACAAATGGAAAGATTATTTATATCAATTTTTTCCCAAAATGAATGGATACAAATAATTCAAGAAGAAAAAATTGTAGGGAAAAATAGAATTTTGAAAGAGTGGCAGAAATTCATAGAATGGCTGGAAGGAAAACCTGAGAATGAGAAATGGGCTAGACTTTTCCATCAGGCTTTGACAATTTATAATATGAGAGGGAACTGCAACTAGCTGCTTGCTTGGGGGGGGGAGAAAAAAGAAGAAGGGCGAACAATCTTTGGGAATTGTATAAGGGTTGATATGTTGGAAAAATAATTGTAATGTGTTGGTCCTCAAAAAAATAAAAATAAAATAAAAAAGATAAACATGCTTTATTGTAAGTGTAGACACAATTTGACATCTAATTTAAAATGTATGTTTCCAGTCATGAAAATAAATATTTACCCATTAAAAGTTTTTTTTTCCATTTCACCATCACAATGGGCGCTTTTACACAACCTCTAAAATCCGCTGACAAGTTAAATTCGGACCAGAGATCGTGGGGTTTGTTCGTCTTCCTGTGTTCCCACCCTTCCACGCTCCATTGCTCCTGTCTGCGGTGAGGGGAGGGAGAAGAAAGGGAGAAAAGAATGCAGGCTCACCTCCGCTCACCTCCGTCTGCTGTCCAGAGCAGCCCTGTAGGGATTCCTGTCTCTTAAAGGGGTGGCGGGGACACACACAAAAAACAAACAAACAAGGCAAGGGAAGCCCCGCATCCACAGCTTTACAATCTGCATCAGAATTTATTTTACCTCTGGAGACCAGGTACTTCTAAAGTGTGCTGGGGCGTGCTTAGGTGGACGTGGTCATACTTTATTTTGTTTAAAGTCCGCAGCTAGTGGGAAAACAATTTTAAGCTCCACGTCTGGGAGCCCTTTGCCTCGAATTTTAGGGTTCGTGTAAAAGCAGCCAATGATTCAACAACCTTCCAGCGGATCTGTTTCCCTGGTACAGTGGGCTTGGTTGTGCTGGTTGTTTGCATCCCTATTTTTTAAAACCTGGGGAATCAAAAAAGGAACTAGCCTTAGTTTAGTGCATTCCTATAGTTACAAGCAATAATCTTCTCACGGCTGCTCATCCACCTACTTCCAGTTCCCAGATGCTAACGATCTGTGGCAAAATACTCGAGAAAATATTTGCCGGCTCTGTTGCTAAAACAAAATCTGTAACTTATGCTGATGCCAGCTGGGCAGGATCGCATCCAAGGCATAACTTGGAGAGATCAGAGAAGAGAATTTATAAGGGCATGGAAAACAGAGGGGCCTATACATCAGGTTTTGAACTAATGGAAAGTTTGCTTGTTTTAAAAAAGCTGCAAATAGAAAATCCTTTAGCAGGTCCAAAATGCAGCAGCCAAACTGATGTCCAGAACAAGTAAATTTGACCATATACTGTATTCCCTCGGTCTTGCCCCTCCTTGCTCCCTGTTAGTTTACGTGCTCAATTCAAGGTGCTCTTTAAGATCTTTGAAGCCCTAAATGGCTCAGGACCCTGATCCTTGTCAGAATATCTCTCCCCAAAAAACAGCTTCCTGCGCCAGATGCTCCTCCAGTTCCACAAGGTGGCTATGCTGACGAAAGCCTTTTGTGAAACAAACTGTCAGTCGAGGTGTGCCGGATATGGTCCTCTCCATATTCCAAAAAACTGCAAAAAACAGCATTTATATAAGACAGCTTTCAATCAATTCAATTCAAGCCTTTATTGGCATTAAACTAAACAGTCTGGCTTATAGATTGCTGATCATACAAAATAGGTATAATCAGGTAAGCTCTCAAGGGTACCTGAAAAGTTAGAAAAACAGAATTCAGTAGTAATTGGCGGGACTGGTTAAATTTTCGGCAGTAGAGAAGAATATGTAGGGTTGGATCTGGTTCCACTAGACCAGTGGTTCTCAACCTGTGGGTCTTCAGATGTTCCTGGACTGCAACTCCCAGATGTCTTCATCACTAGCTGAGCTGGCTGGGATTTCTGGGAGTTGCATTTCAGGAACATCTGGGGACCCATAGGTTGCGAACCACAGCACTAGACAGTGTTTGCACAGTTGATTCTTAGAGGAACTACAATATTACAAAACTTGCCAGATAGGACCGCAAAAGGGAAAATGCTAAATCTGGCTAACATAAATGCCAGGCATCATACTGGATTAGTAAGATTGGTAAAATAAGAACATAAGAACATAAGAACATAAAAACATAAGAAGAGCCATGCTGGATCAGGCCAAAGGCCCATCTAGTCCAGCTTCCTGTATCTCACAGCGGCCCCACCAGATGCATTTGGTAGCGCATGAGACTAGATATCTGTCTCCTGATACGACTCCCCTGCATCTGGCCCTTGAAGTACCCCGGTTTAAAGCCTGGAGACTACACATCTCCATCATGGTTTGTAACCTGTGATGGACTTTTCCTCCAGGAATCTGTCCAATCCCCTTTTGAAGGCATCCAGGCCAGATGCCATCACCACATCCTGTGGCAGGGAGTTCCATAGACTTACAACGCGCTGGGTGAAAAAATATTTTCTTTTGTCAGTTCTTACTCTCCCAGCCCTGAATTTGAGTGTATGTCCCCTAGTTCTGGTATTTTGGGAGAGAGAGAAGAGCTTCCCTCTATCCACTTTACTCATACCCTGCATTATTTTGTATGTCTCAATCATATCCCCCCTCAAGCGCCTTTTTTCCAGACTAAAGAGGCCCAAATGTTTTAGCCTTTCTTCATAAGGGAGGTGCCCCAGCCCAGTAATCATTTTAGTCGCTCTCTTCTGCACCTTTTCCAGTTCCACTATGTCTTTCCTGAGATGCGGTGACCAGAATTGTACACAATACTCCAGGTGGGGCCTTACTATTGTTTTGTATAATGGCATTATAATGTTGGCTGTTTTATTTTCAATCCCCTTTTTGATAATACCTAGCATGGAATTGGCCTTCTTCACAGCTGCTACACATTGGGGAGACACCTTCATGGAGCTGTCCACCAACACACCAAGATCTCTTTCCTGATCCGTCACAGATAACTCAGAGCCCATGAGTTGATAGATGAAGTTTGGATTTTTTGCCCCAATATGCATTACTTTACATTTGGTTACATTAAAACGCATTTGCCAATTCTCAGCCCATTCCCCCAGTTTGGAGAGATCCTTCTGGAGCTCTTCACAATCTTCTCTGGTTTTTACCACACGGAAAAGTTTTGTGTCATCTGCAGACTTGGCCACCTCACTATTTGTCCCTGTCTCCAGGTCATTTATGAACAGATTGAAAAGCACCGGTCCCAGGACAGAGCCCTGGGGCACACCGCTTTTCACTTCTCTCCATTGTGAAAATTTCCCATTGACACCTACTCTTTGTTTCCGGGATCTCAACCAGTTCTCAATCCATAAGAGGACCTGCCCTCTTATCCCCTGACTTTGCAATTTTCTCAGCAGCCTTTGGTGAGGGACTGTGTCAAAAGCCATTTGAAAATCCAGATAGACTATATCCACCGGTTCACCCAAATCCACGTGCCTGTTGACCTTTTCAAAAAATTCTAAAAGGTTTGTCAGACAAGATTTACCCTTACAGAAGCCATGCTGATTTTCTCTCAGCAAGGTTTGTTCTTTTATGTGTTTTAAGATTTTCTCTTGGATGAGGCTTTCCACCATCTTCCCTGGGACAGATGTAAGGCTAACTGGCCTGTAGTTTCCTGGGTCCCACCTCCTTCCTTTTTTAAAAATTGGTGTGACATCTGCTATCCTCCAGTCCTCCGGCACTGTGGCCGTTTTAAGAGACAAGTTGCATATAACCGTTAAGAGATCTGCAATTTCATTTCTCAGTTCCCTAATAACACTTGGTGTTGCGTTACGAATCACACGGGACACAGAGTTTCGGGGTGCAATCATCTGGCGCTCAGGGCAGCATTCCTGTTCGTCTGTCTGTCAGGGTTCCATGGATGTTTGTGTGTGTCTCTGTGTCTGCATCGGCTGCGTGCATGTGAGATTGGTGATGATTCTCCCTCTGAGCCTTCTGCTCCCTGAGCCTCCTCTCCCTGAGCCTTCTCTTCCCGAGCCTTCCCCTGCTGCTGCCTGAGCCCCAGTGTTTTATTAGAGAGTAAGCACAATAGATACAGAGAAACATTCCTCGGTGGGGGGAAAGAATGCAAGCCTCATGTGTGAGACCATAGTAAACACATAGACAATGGACAGGGGAAATAGGTTTCACAGGTGGGGGGGAAATGCTCCCTAGCTAGTGAGGCATTACTGATAAGAGGCTTCCTTGGGCCTGAGCAGATGTATCCTGATATCCTGGTTATCTGCCCTCCTGACCTATGCTTAGATCAGCATCAGCTTAGCTGCACCTGGGTGCCTGCTCAGCCCTGGGGATTTCTGGGAAATCCAGGTCCTCAGCTTCCTCTAGGTGCGCTTTGTGCTCTGCCCATTTCTTGGGGTACAGAGCTATTGGGGTATGAAATCCCTACATCTCTCCCTTTCCTTTTAATTAAGAGAGCGCTTGCATACCAGTCAGGAGGCACAGGTGTAAACCAACCAGAAATCAGGCACTCATCTGGTGCTCAACCCATGCAGACCTTGAAAGCCTGGCACCCTGAGGTCTTTTGCCCCAGGGGCCTCATTGCTTGGCCCAAGAGGAAACTCAGCTCCTTATGTAGGAGGGAGTGACATGTCTCTGGCAAGACAAGCTTCATATATCTGGGCTGAGATGTGAGAATTATGCCCTAAAATGTGAGATGTCTTATGGCTGTGCATGAGAGTTGCTGTGGTGACACTCCATGGCCATTTCCTCCCCCTCCCATGCTCATTGTGAGAGCACTAAGCTAGTGCATGGCATAAATCATTGGCTGTGATGTGTTATCTAATGTGGGGACCCCTCTGGAATGTTGGCTGCATTCTTTCTCCCACCGAGTTACACAGCACCCGATATTCATATAACTTTCAGAGATATAAACTTAAGCTCCTCATAACTTGCAATAAGAAATGAAATGGCATAATAAGCATGACTGTCTCCCAAAACCCAAAAGGTACATGGTACATAGGCATATCTAGCATACAGATATAGATGCATTAACAATAATCAAGCAATAAGCTATAGCATTAGCAATACAGGAATAGATGATTTTGTGGCTAAGAGGTAATGCATAGCAAGAAGTTCCATGACATGTGAATATTTTCCAAATACATGAATACACGAGAATACATAAGTAAGCAGGATCTGTCTGTGCTAGGGACTTACATTTTTGTGGGGGAAGTGTGAAAGACTACCTAACTATATTTCTTCTCTGCTTCAATGGATGGCTGTTTGCTGAAAAGTCTTTTTAAGAGTCCTTTTGCTAAAAGTTCATGGGTCTGGGAAATGTCTTCTTCTTCTGGTGGTGAACCAATTCTGCTTGGCATGAATGGTAACAACAGCTCCCAGATTACCCATAGTCCTTGCAATTGAGAAAATGAGGAATGTATGTTCTGGGATGTATGTTCTGGGATCATTCTGCTGGTAAACTTCGAACTGCCATGGAAGGCATACCTGTGAGAATATATTTCTCTTTCTCTCAGGGTACATATTGTATAGTTAAAAATCAAGCCTTGCTTGAAGAGGCTTGAAGGGGGGCATTTCTCCCCCTTTCTTTCTAATTCTTTTTGGCTGTTTTGTTGTAAATTTGAAACTCATACCCTGAGAGGAAGGTTTTTTCCCTGCTTGATTTTTGGAGGCAAAAGGAACACGATTAGTGATGATTTTTATACATTTTTAAACCCTGTTGATTGCTTGTGCCCAAAAAATGTAAGGCATATGGGATTTGTAGTATTTGCTTCCAACTCTGAAAGATGCCTCTGCTTGCTGACTTGTAATTACAACCCACAGGAAGGTGATAAGCTAGCTTTGTTTATACAATGTCTCTAAAGATAACAGTCTACTCTTCCTAGCAAACTGATAACCATTCCATGTTTCCTGCTATCTTGCATGCTTGTGCGAGTGAGATGGATCAAACCCATATAATTCCTTTTTACCCCATGAGAATAGTGGACAGATTAGATCTTTGGGACATTTTCCTTCTAAAGGAGCTTGAAATCCTCAGGAATCTTTCTCACAATTCCTGACTGACAACTGATACCTGCCTGCTTTCCAGCAAACTTCGTTCTCCAGCAAACTTTCTTATCCAAAAACCTTTTTTCCTCCCCTGCTTGCTTGCTTTCCAGCCCCCTTCCCCCGCTCCCCCGAGCTGCTTCCAGTCGATAGACAGAGGGGGGGAGAGAGAGAGAGAGAGAGAGAAGCATTTTTGATTCCTAATTTTTCCTGTAGCTTGCTAAAGAAGGTATGAGGGGAATTCTGGCTGCCTAAGCTTTCTGAGAGAGAAAATCTAAATTCTCCATGGCTTTGGAGAAAGATGAAAATCTCTTAGGGAAAAATAGGGTACAGATTTTTTGAAAAAATTGGACTTTCTCCTATACTTGTACTGAGGGTGCCTGGCGTTTGCCAAAGCAGACGGAAGGCTGGCCTTTAACTTTGTCCTTTTGGAAAAGAGGTCTATCTTTGGGATTCCCTCTCTGGGCAAATCTGCTTTGGTCCAGCCCAAGGCTGAACTCTGCATTTGCTCTGAAGCTGGCTGCTTCTGAAGCCTGTGGAGCTTTCCCTGGGAAATGGAATCCTGAGCTTTAAATGGTTTCAAGGCTTGCGTTACTGAGCCATGGACAAAATTTTTGGCCTCTCTGCATTTCTTTGGGAAATCTTGCCTCATGGCTTGGCTCTTTGCTGCAAGAAAGTGACTGCCTTTGGGGCATCTCCTTGCCTTTTGGAGATACATTTTCTGGCAGGACAAAATTTTTCCCCTCTTGCTTCTGGGGTTTGATGAACTCTTCCTGAGTGTCATTTTGCCCTGTGCTGAGACCGTTCTTGATGGAAATTTTTGATCTTAACCTTTCCAGATATTCTGTTGCTGAATTTCCTAAATCTTCTTGGGGTTTCCTTTTTGCACCACCCATTCCTGATTGTGGGACACTGTTCCTAACTGCAGGTCACTAGGTGGAAAAATTATTGGTAGGGACATCTGAAAATCTGTGGGGAGAAGTGAAATGGGCATTTCCATGCATCCCCATCGTTGCTCTGCTCTATCACCTGCGTTCTGCTTGCCAACCCTGGAATTTTCTGCCTGTAGATTCCTTCCTACTGCTGGTTCCCAACCCAAAGGCTGTTGTGACTCCCAAAACTCTATCTGGGACTCTTGGCTTTCCCAAGGCTTTCCCTGCCCCCCTGATCCCACCTTAGGGACTGTGGGCAAAGGCTGTACTATTACTGGCATGCTTTTGCTCCGAAAATTAGCTGACCCACTGAATTCATTTCGCTCTTCAACCGAGAAGAACGCTCCCATCTCACCTTTGGGATCCCCTGGGGAGGATGTCTGGACGCGTCTCGAAGCCTTTTCACAGGCGTAGGGAGATGAGGATGGGCCACATTCGTGCCGTCTGGCCTGGAGCCTGGTCCTTGTGCCTAGTGGTTCCTCTGCATCTGCCTTGCTGCAGGAGATTGCATCTGTGTTGCCTTCTGGGAATCACGTCTGCTGTTGCCTTGGGGGAATCACGTCTGCCGTTGCCTTGGGGGAATCACCTCTGCCGTTGCCTTGGGGGGAATCACGTCGGGGTCACCATATGTTGCGTTACGAATCACACGGGACACAGAGTTTCGGGGTGCAATCATCTGGCGCTCAGGGCAGCATTCCTGTTCGTCTGTCTGTCAGGGTTCCATGGATGTTTGTGTGTGTCTCTGTGTCTGCATCGGCTGCGTGCATGTGAGATTGGTGATGATTCTCCCTCTGAGCCTTCTGCTCCCTGAGCCTCCTCTCCCTGAGCCTTCTCTTCCCGAGCCTTCCCCTGCTGCTGCCTGAGCCCCAGTGTTTTATTAGAGAGTAAGCACAATAGATACAGAGAAACATTCCTCGGTGGGGGGAAAGAATGCAAGCCTCATGTGTGAGACCATAGTAAACACATAGACAATGGACAGGGGAAATAGGTTTCACAGGTGGGGGGGAAATGCTCCCTAGCTAGTGAGGCATTACTGATAAGAGGCTTCCTTGGGCCTGAGCAGATGTATCCTGATATCCTGGTTATCTGCCCTCCTGACCTATGCTTAGATCAGCATCAGCTTAGCTGCACCTGGGTGCCTGCTCAGCCCTGGGGATTTCTGGGAAATCCAGGTCCTCAGCTTCCTCTAGGTGCGCTTTGTGCTCTGCCCATTTCTTGGGGTACAGAGCTATTGGGGTATGAAATCCCTACAACTTGGGTGAATGCTATCTGGGCCCGGTGACTTGTTATTCCTCAGTTTATCAATTAGTCCTAAAACCTCCTCTCTTTTAACCTGTATTTGATTTAATTCTTTAGTCAAGAGGGGCGGCTCAGGCAGCGGAATCCGCTCAAGGTCCTCTGTTGTGAAGACAGACGCAAAGAACTCATTCAATTTCTCTGCAATGTCCAAGTCCTCCTTAACCTCCCCTGTTCCTCCCTCACCATCCAGAGGGCCAACTGGTTCTCTGGCAGGTTTTCTACTTCTAACATATTTAAAGAAGCTTTTATTATTACCCTTTATATTGCTAGCCATGCGTTCCTCAAAATCTTTCTTTGCCTCCTTTATAATCTTCTTACATTTCTTTTGCCAGAGTTTGTGTTCCTTTTTATTTTCCTCATTTGGGGAGGATTTCCATTTACAGAAAGACCTCTCCTTGTGCTTTAGAGCCTCTCTAACTCCACTCGTTAACCATGCCGGTGTCCTCTTGGACTTATATGAGCTCTTCTTTCTTTGTGGTATGCACTTGTGCTGGGCCTCTGTTACTGTTGTTTTAAACAGGCTCCATGCACTCTGTAGAGATTGGATTCTTCTAACCTTCCCCTTCAATTTCTCCCTAATTAGTTTCCTCATCTGAGGGAAGTTTGCCCTTCAAAAATCAAGGGTTTTTTTGTCTGATTTGGTTGACACTCTTCCTCCGACATGCATGGCAAAGGAGATTGCAGTATGGTCACTGTTCCCCAGAGGCTCAGTGACATTCACATCCCTGACCAGGTCCTGAGTATCACACAGTATTAGATCCAGAGTTGCCTGTTCTCGGGTGGGCTCCATGACAAGTTGCTCTAAGGCACAGTCATTCAGCAAGTCGAGAAACCCAGTTTCTCTTTCTTGCCCGGAGCTCGCATTGGCCCAGTCAATGTGGGGATAATTGAAGTCCCCCATGATTACTATCCTATCCCTCTTAGCCACCTCCATGATTTCTCTCCTCATTTCAAGGCCCCCCTCAAGTTTTTGATCTGGTGGATGATAGAATACTCCAACTATCACATCACTCCTTGGACCTGGTAGTTTAACCCACAGTGATTCTATGGTGGAGTCAGACCCTCTGTCAATCTCCATTCTGCTGGATTTTACCCCTTCTTTGACATAGATGGCCACTCCTCCTCCAACCTGCCCCTCTCTATCCCTTCTATAGAGTTTATACCCTGGGATTGCTGTATCCCACTGGTTCTCCACATTCCACCAGGTTTCCGTTATGGCTATTATATCTATGTTATCCCTAGCTGCCAAATGTTCAAGTTCTCCCATTTTTGCTCGGAGGCTTCGAGCATTGGCGTAGAAGCAACTGTACAGTGGGTCCCGCAACAACAGCTACTGCCTTGTTCTTTTCCCCCCACAGCTTTTATTTTCAGTAGACAAAGTGCCACATTCCGTTATTCTCCCAGTGCTAATACCTGCTATGCCATCTCTATGTGATTCTCTACCCTCTCCAACCTCGTTCCCCGAGGATGATGTGTTCCGAACCGGATGCCACTCAGCTCCTGTCGGCTTTCCCCCAGTTATCAGTTTAAAAGCTGCTCTGCTGCCTTTTTGAGGTTGAGTGCCAGCAATCTGGTCCCATCATGATTCAAGTGCAACCCATCCCTCCTGAACAGGTTTGGCTTGTCCCAAAATGTTCTCCAGTTCCTGACAAATCTAAAGCCCTCCTCTCGACACCATCGCCTCATCCATGCATTGAGGCTTCTGAGTTCTGCCTGCCTGGCGGGTCCTGCACGAGGAACAGGTAGCACTTCTGAAAATGCTACCTTGGAAGCCCGGGACTTCAATCTTCTACCTAACAACCTGAATTTGGCTTCCAAGACTGACCGCTTGGCCTTCCCGACATCATTGGTACCAACGTGTACCATGACCACTGACTCCTTCCCAGTTCTCTCGAACAAACTATCTAGATTTCTCGTGATGTCTGCAACCTTTGCACCTGGCAGGCAAGTGACCACACGGTTATCATGCTCCTCACAAATCCATCCCTCTGTATTAGTAATTATAGAATCCCCTAATACAAGGAGCTTCTCTCTTGCAGCCTGTTCATCTACATGTACCTGATCTTGTATCTCATCAATAGTGATGAGGGAGAGATCATCAGGTGGAACCAATTGTTCCTCTGTGTGTGCCTCATGAGGTGTGCTGAGGGAAAGAGCCTCAAATTGATTGTGCAATATGAGACTCTCTGACCGATCCCTTGGCCTTCTACTCCTTTGAGTCACATTCCTCCACCCATCTACTTCCTGAGTTGGGGAAGTGACTTCATCCTCAGAAGTGTGCCCTGTCTCTTCTTGGACCTGGATAGTCTGTTCCGCTCTGTCCAAGAACCGCTCAAGCTCCTTAATATGTTGCTGGTCCGATATGCGAGCCTCTAGCTGCTGGACCTTCTCTTCCAATAGCGCAACCATGAACCTGTCCCAATTAGTCATCGGACCTACTCATAAGGGTGGACACACGCTGGACCTGGTTTTTGCCTCCACATCGCGGGGTTCGGATCTGGGGGTCGGGAGGTTGTTGACCCGGCCCGTGTCATGGTCAGATCATTATCTGCTGACTTTCTCTCTTGACGTAGCCACCCCGCCCCGCGGGAGCACAGCCCTTCCATCTGGGCCCGTCCCGGGGCTCCTTGACCCAGCGGTTTTCGGAGGCCCTCGGGGATGTTCCAGGACAGGGTTGGATGACGATCCGGCCGACTCCCTTGCCCAACGGTGGTTTGAGGAGGTGGCAGGGGGTTGTCGATCGGATCGCCCCCAAGCGCCTGATCCGATGCGAGCCCTCTCGCCTTGTTTTACTGAGGAGCTGTGGGCTCTGAAGCAAGAGCGGAGAAGGCTAGAGAGCAGATGGCGGAAGGCTCGGACGGCACAGAATTGGGCTGCGGTTAAGGCGTTGACCGGTCGCTATTCTCGTGCGATAAGGGCTGCCAGGAGATCTTTGCCGCCCTGAGAATTGGTGAGGCCTCGAATCGGCAAGCGGAGTTATTCCGTGTGGTTCTGAAACCTCTGCAATCCCGGACTGGGGCCTCCTCCTAGTGATTTCACTAGTGAGTCATTCGCAGCCTACTTTAAATCTAAGATAGAGGCCATCCGTTCCGAGCTGGACTCCGGTTGCCCTAGCCCAGCCTCTGTCGTGGCAGGAAGGCTCGCCCTCTCGGGCCGCCTCACAGTCGCCTCGGTTTGTTGAGTTGGGGCCTGTTACAACTGTGGATGCCTCCAGGGCCCTGGGACATTGCAGGTCTGCGGCCTCTCCGTTCGACCCTTGCCCTTCCTGGTTGATTAAGAGCGCAGGGGGAGCATGCCGAAATGGGCTTCACTGATTGTTGGCCTCCTTCAGAGCGGGATTTTTCCTAGTCTTCTGAAGGAGACGGTGGTGAAGCCCATTATTAAGAGACCCGGCTTGGCGTTGGAGATTTGTCCAACTATCGTCCCATAGCCAATGTTCCCTTTTTGGGCAAGGTGATTGAGCGAGTGCGCCGCCCTGCGTCTCCAGTCGTTCCTGGAGGAGAACCATGTCCTGGATTCTTTTCAGTCCGGGTTCAGGCCGCATCATGGGACGGAGACGGCCCTGGTCGCGCTGCATGATGATCTGTTGAGGAGGGCCGACAGGAGTTGCTCTACCCTGCTGGTCCTTCTCGACCTGTCAGTTCTTCGACAGCTTCCTTCCTCTCTGTATCCTGCTGGAAAGGCTTGGGGAGGTTGGGATGGGGGCCAGGCCTTGGCCTGGTTCCAGTCCTTCCTTGGGGGCCGTATCCAGCGAGTGAGCTTGGGTGGTGAGTTGTCGGCACCCTGGACACTCTCTTGTGGGGTGCCTGCCCTCTGGGGGTCTATAGCTCTCCCCAATGCTCTTTAACATCTATATGAAGCCGCTGGCTGAGATCATCCGGAGTTATGGAGTCTGCTGTCATCAGTACGCTGATGACACGCAGCTCTATCTCTCCTTTTCCACCGGTGCAGTGGACAGGTCCGTAAGCCCTTGATTGTTGTCTGGCCGCGGTCTTGGATTGGACCAGGACCCACAGGCTCAGGCTCAACCCAGGCAAGACCGAGGTTATGTTCTTAAAGGGGCTCGTCAAGGAGGGGTACTGTGGCCTATAGTTGCAAAGAAGAAAGGACAGGGGCTCTTCCCAGTCTGGGTGGGTCTGCCCTCCAGCTGGCGCAAAGAGTGCGGAATCTGGGCGTCGTCCTGGACCCGGACCTGACCCTGGATTCTCAGGTGTCAGCCGTGGTGAGGTCGGCCTTTTACCATCTAAGGCTTATCGCCCAGATTCGCCCTACCTCGATGAGGGCTCCTTGAGGACAGTGGTACAGGCGCTGGTTGTGTCGAGGCTGGACTATTGCAATGCTCTCTACATGGGGCTCCCCTTGAACCTTGTTCGGCGATTGCAGCGGGTCCAGAATACGGCGGCCAGGCTGGTGGTTGTGTGCGCGTCGTCTATGACCGCGCCACCCCCATCCTGGCCCGCCTGCACTGGTTACCCGTTGCCTCCCGAATAAGGTTCAAGGTGTTGGTTTTGGTTTACAAAACCCTCCATGGCTTGGCCCCGGCTTATTTGGCGGAGCGTCTTCCCAGACAATTAGACCTGGCCCGACCCACCCGTGCCTCGGTGGCCCTTTCCCTGCGGACGGTCCCCGAGGGGAGCCTCTATAGTTCTCTCACAGCACTTCTCGCAGTCAAGCTTTCTCGGTGGTGGCACACTTAATTTGGAACAAACTCCCAGGTGAACTACGGCTGGCCCCTCGTTGGCGGCGTTTAAGAAGAGCCTCAAGACCATGCTCTTCCGAGAGGCCTATGCAAGGAGGGTTAGGGACTCTGCTCTATAGTTTTTTCCCCCGCCTATTTAATCTTGGATCTAATTGTTTTAGCAAATTTGTTGTCTATTGCTTGTGTCCGATTTTATCTGTTTTCTATTTTTATGCTGTTAACCGCCCTGAGTCCCCATTGTGGGAATAGGGCGGTATACAAGAGTTAAAAATAAATAAATAAATAAAATAAACCAGCTTGCACTTGCAGCAAATGTAGTTCTGCACACGCTCTGTCAAGATGACAAACATAGCACAAGTACTGCAGGTAACTACAGCTGCTCCCTCCAACTCCATTTTAACGATTGCAATAAAATGTATTCAAGATCTCAAAAATGTAAACTTACACTAAAGATTTTTTTTATCTAGTAAGACTATTTACTTCTTTTGTTGTTTATTCAAAATCTAACAGTGTATGGGCCGCTAAAGCACCTTTACTCCAACTGCAAGCACGTCAGGAAGTTTCCAGTGCTAACTTGCTAATGTGTGTAGGATCTCCTCAGGAGTAGCTTGGCTTGGGAACTCAAATATACCCAGAAGAAATTATTACGGTTTTTTGTTTTGTTTTGTTTTGTTTTTTTGTTTTTTTAGGGAGCAGGTATTTAAAGATAAAACTCCGCCCCTTACTTACTGCAAGGACAGGAAGTAAGCTCTGTGCCCTCTGGCCGTGTGCTTCCTCTATAGTTCTCTCACAGCCTCCTTCCTCTCTGCTTCTCTGCAAGAAAATAGTTGGCACCAGATACAGAAGGGGGGGCACTAACCCATATAAATGGGATTGGATTCAAATGAGCAAGGCACATTTGATATTTGTACTTGACAGTAGATTACCACCGTAAGGTTGGTTATAGCACCATCTTGATGATTAGAGGATGGGGATGAAATGGGTGGTGTTTGTGGGGTGTTTGCTTGTTTATATACTGGCTAGAGTAATGCAAATTCACTAACTGGATAGCAATCAATCAAGTAATTAAATGCTAGGAGAAATGGCCAACAAGGATCTAGAGAAGCTGGTGTGCTGATTTTTTTAAAGAGCACAATAAGATTCAAAAAAAGAGATAGATGCAAGTCTTGCATTTAAATGTGGAAAGAATCTAGAATATACTGGATCGCAAGTCAAATATGAACCAGGAGTGTAATGCAGCTGTTAGAAAGGCTTCCCTAATAGAAACACAGCCGTATGGGAGGTAACACTATCACTCTAATCGGCATTGTCCTCAACACCTTAGAACTGTAGAGCTTGCAAGAGACCCTGTGGATCACGGAGTCTAGTCCCTGTGAAGGAGGGACTTGAACTCCCAAACTTCTAGCCCTGCTGTGCAGCTATGTAAACAACTGAGCTATCCAGCAGTTGAGGCAACCTGCATTTACTAGACCGGAAACAACTGGATTGTAGATAACAACAACAAAATGTCTGTGAAGATTCTAAGTCATCCTGGTGAGTTTATCTGGAAGTTGAGTCATGGCAACTGGACTTCTTTTTCTTGAGAGATAGAAACGTTTTGCTGCTCATCCAAAAAGCTTCGTCAGTCTGAAGAAAGCTAGTGCAAGTCCTCCATATTATCGTCCGCTTTGATCTCTTGACCCCTGGTCTGAAATAGGTTCATAAGATGAACAATGGCCTGAATAGGCTTGTTAGGTAGACAACAGTATCCATAGCCTTAAGCTTAAGGTGAACAATAGCTGTATTCAGACTGATGAAGCTGTTTGGATGAGCGGTGAAACGTTTCTATCTCTCAAGAAAAAGAAGTCCAGGAGTCATGACTTAATTCCCAGAACAACAACAAAACTACATTTGTAATACTGCATCTAGTTATAGGAAGAAGGGAGGGGGGAACCTACATTTTAAAAAGGACATTGACAAGTTGGAGCATATCCTGAAGACAGCATGGGGAAAGAGCTGAAAAGATTCTTATAAGGAATAGTTGAAAGAGCATTGTATACTTTGTCTGGAGAGAAGAAGATTAGAAGAGGCATGACACCAGTCTTCAAATAGCTGAAGGACTGTTGGGCATATCATGGAGCAGATTAGTTCTCTGTTGCTCCAGGGGACAGATTTATACTGTTGAGTGTAAACAGAAGAAAGCCAGAAGTAAACATTAGGAGAAGAGTCTTTCCCAGTAATACTACTAGATGTACACTGTCCTTCCCGGGAGATATCAGAAGCTGGTCCGCAACAACAGCTGTATTATGCATAGCATCGTGACCATTAACAGTAAAGCTGGATTAGGTGGTCTTTGGCATTCGTTCCTACTCTGAGATTTCACCAAAGGGACTGGATGGAGATCAATGTCTGGTGAATGGCTTTAAGAGGCTGCCAACGAACCCAAGACCTGGGCAGGTGCAAGTCTCAGAGGATTTGAAGACGGGTAGCAGTGGGGTGATCACACTCCCTCCCTGAGCACCATCAACACCGGTGGCTCCTGCCTCCTTTCCCCTTCCTTCCCAGGATGGAGGAAAGGGACAGGATATGTTCTTCTCTGAGTGCAAGACACACAGCAATGGGCTCAGGTTGCAGGGCACCAGATTTCGGTTGAATATCAGTAAACGCTGCCTAACTGTTA
Source organism: Phrynocephalus forsythii (assembly GCA_029282475.1). Taxonomy (NCBI): domain Eukaryota; kingdom Metazoa; phylum Chordata; class Lepidosauria; order Squamata; family Agamidae; genus Phrynocephalus; species Phrynocephalus forsythii. Next base: position 124,731,329 of record JAPFRF010000005.1, on the reverse strand, counting down.
GAGCAGTATGACAATGGAACCAGTTACCTCAAGAGGCAGTGGTGAGTGATCCAACACTGGAGCATTGAAGGGAAAGTTAGACAACGACCTGGCATATTTATTTATAACCCCAAATCCATTTGGTTGGGCTTATTTATTTATTTATTTATTTATTTATTTATTTATTTATTTATTTATATTTTTACCCCACCTTTCCCCTTGGAGAAGGACCCAAGGTGGCTTAAAATAATAAGGGACAATATGCAGCCCAGAACATTTAAGAGGCATCTTAAAACATTAAAAGGTAACATTAAAACTACAAAGAGCACACAAAAAACCACATCCATTATGAGGGGTGGAAACTAACATGGAAAACACTGGTGTTCTTATGAAACCAGTCAATGGAATCATATATGGTAATCCCTATATACCCTTTGAGATCCTTTGGAGGTTGGGCTCAATGTGGCCTTATAAGCTCCTTCCACCATCATTATCCTATGATTCTGTGCTGCATGGGGAAACTTGATTTATTAGGCCTGCAAAGCAATGCTTTTTTTTTCGGGAGCTAACTGACCAGAAGGAGCTTCTTAAAGTACCCCAGTTCCTAAACTGATTCAATTAAAATAAGCTTGGTGGTTGTGAATGGTACTATCACTTTAATTGGTGTGTATGTGAATTTTGGGCAGCAGGGATACCACAATTTTTCTGTTTTTTTTTAACTCTTTAATAAAATGTTTAGTGATGCATGACTTAATGATATTAAAGAGAAACACAACCACCAATTTAGCAATGTATCACTCACTTTTTTTTTTAAAAAAGTCAAGAATATGCTCCTCAAACAGAAATGAAATTTAGTCAGTTCAAATGTAACTTCCCAAACTGGTTTCAAACATTAGAAATACATTGAAGTACATTAAGTCAAAGTGAACACACCTAGTATTTTCAGCAATATAAAAGAAGTCAGGACTAGAATCTGTGTGAACTGGCAGCATGATCAAGGCCTCATAGAGATCCCTTTGGAATCCAAGATCATTAAATCACAAACACATTTAATAAAGAAATGAAAAGTTAGAAGCAGCCAAGTTTAAAGGGCAGAATCTAATTATCCACAATTCCGTCAACCCAGGAGGAGAGGTTAAAAAACACAGACAGACTTGAAAGGGCAGTGCATTTTAAACCCGGGCAGAATATATTTGACAAGTTCACAATCTAATCTGATTTTCTTGGGGCATATGGACAGTTTCTCAGCAGAAACTTTCAAATAGCCCTGAAAGATTCTGCTGAAATCTGGCTGGGGAGGGAAAGATGCTCAGCATTGTTCTGAAGTGTTAGGAATACTGATAGAATGCAAATTAAAATAGCCACTAAGAAATCCTCCTTCAACCTCCAAATATATTGTTTTTCTCTTTCCTTTGCTTTGCTTTCAGTTTTCCCTTGTGTACCGGAGCCGTGATTGTCAGCTGTCCGCCGGGGCCCTCCCTGTCCATCTGGCTGCGGACGGACCTGCTTTCCTCCCTGCAGTTTGCCTGGAGGGGAGGTGGGGTGCAGTCGCGGGGTTCGAATGGCGAGCGGCCGCCCCGTTCGATCGTTATGTCGGCGGCTCTTCCCCTCGCCGCGCCTTGTCAGCTCTTTCGATCTGCCGCCCCTGGAGCTCGGGCGGTGGTTCAGCCGCCGGCGACCTGCTGGCCGGCCCGGCCGCCGGTTTCGGCTGGTGGCCGGCTCGGGAGCTCGGGCGGCGGTTCAACCGCTGCTGATCTGTTGGTCTGGGCTGTTCGGGCAGCGGTTCGGCCGCCGGCGTTTTGCTGGCTCTCTCCTGGAGTGTACCAACTGCTCCCTGCCGTCAGCGTCTACCCCGCTGGTTTTGGCTCAGGTGGCTGGTCGGCCATCAATGCATGGAGCGGCCGCCGCTCGCCGCCGGGACTCGAATGGCCGTCTGGCCATCGGCATTCTCTCCCCTTCCTCTGGACCCGGGCTCTGTGCAGCGATTTTTCCATCTGTGACCGCGCCTCACGGACTCCTCGTTTTCGTGTCTCTATTTCCCTGCCTTTTAGAGACTCTTCGCCCATGGGGGATAGGGTCTGGGGTCGGGAGGGGGGAATCCGATGCCGTCGTTTTTTCATCTTTCTCACGCTCCCCCCTCCCCTATTCCATCTTTAATATGCCTGTACCCCAACCTCTGGCCCCAGGGGTTTTCCCCTTTATGTTTTCCATCTGCCCCCGTTTCCCCCCTCCCTCCCCCCCGCCGTTTTCCATCTGCGCCCTGGCTATGTTGCCCTTTATTTTATTTTATTTTATTTTATCTTATTTTACCTAGTCTTCCCTATTTATTGCCTCTGTTATTTGTTTTGCTCTGTTCTACTTACTTTGTTCATGGTTTTTATTTTAGCTTGTTAGTAAAGGATTTTGTTAGTTTTCTGCCAGGCTGCAGCTAATAGATGTGTCCTTGGCACTAATTGGCTCAGCCTAGGATCACCTGGCTATTTTCTTTCCCAGGTGTGTTACATCTTCCCCTGGCAGCAGTTATCTGTTATGTTAATCTCTGTATTATTATCTGTAATTTGTTTGCCTTGAGTTTAGTTTGAGTTAGCTGTATTTCATTTGTCAACTGAGTTTTTTTCCCTCCTCCCCTTCCCCCGCTAGGTCACCATGTTGGCAGGGACTCACATACCAACCGTGTTGGGTCGTGGATGATACGCTTGGAGTCAGAGGGTTAGTCGGATAAGAAGAACTAGGGTCAGGCATCTCACGCCTGTCCTGCGTTCTGACCCTCTGACTCACTGCCACGTGCCTGGGAGCCATTCCACCAGAGCCTCCAACCTGTCCTGCCTCCTTCTTAATGCCAGGTCGGTCCATAATAAGACTGCTGTCATCTTTGATACCATCATCGACGGCAGGGCCAACCTGGCCTGTATAACGGAGACCTGGGTGGGCTCAGAGGGGGGGGGCTTCCCTCACCCAGCTGTGCCCTCCTGGGTTCCTGGTTCACGGAGTGGGCAGGTTGGAGGGCCAGAAGGGGGGGGAGTCGCCATTGTATACAGGGAATCGGTTCAAGTGACCAGGGCCTCGACATTGGTGATTCCGGGGCTTGAATGCCTCCACCTGTTGGTAGGTCAGCGGGATAGATTTGGCATTGTGCTGGGCTGCAGTGCTCCCTGCAACCCAGCACAATCCCTGCCAGAGCTCGCGGAGTTCATCGCCGCTGCTCTGTTGAAGTCCCCCCGGCTTCTGGTCGTTGGGGAGTTCAACGTGCATGCTGGCGGTGAGCTCGCCGGCGCAGCTCTGGAATTCATGGAAACCATGATGTCCATGAGCCTATCCCAGCATGTTTCTTGTCCTACCCACAGGAGTGGGCATACCCTGGATCTGGTACTTACCTCCATGTGCGGTCCTGGGGATTCTCATCTGGAGGCATCTCCCTGAGGACATTGTTCCCGAGACACCCGTGTCATGGTCAGATCATTACCTGTTGTCTGTTTCCCTGGCATCTCTCCTGAGCTGCGCCTGCCTCCCTGCCCGCCTTTAAGAGGGGGACTTCAAGCGTGACCCTTGTTTGTTTTTTTTTTTTTTTTTTGTTTTGTTTTTGCCGCCCCCGCCATCTTGGCTTCTTGATCTGGCTATTTTCAGCTTTTTAGCCTTTTTGCTTTTAGCCTTTTTTGTGTTCGGGAGCTTTCTGGGAAGGTGGTCTGGCTGTATTTAAATAAATAAATAAATAAATAAATAAATTGTTCCCGAGGCCTTGGCCAGATCAATGGTTTGAGTCAGCTGACCAACAGCCCCTTGCCCCGCCCCGAAGGCTTCTTGATCCGGCTCGGTTCCGGAAGCCTTCGGGAGCTTTCTGGTGGTCTGGCTGACGATCGGGCCGAGGCCTTGGGGTCTCCTCCGTGGCAGAGCTCGTCTCCTCCTTCGCCGTGGTTCACGGCGGAGCTAAGAGTGATGAAGCAGGAACGGAGGAGACTGGAGAGCATCTGGAGACAGAGCCGGACGGCGAATAACAAGACTGCCGTTGTGATCCAGACTAGGCGCTACTCGCGAGCGATCAGGGAGGCTAGAAGATCTTTTTACTCCCTGAGAATTGGTGAGGCCTCGAACCGTCAGGCAGAACTCTTCCGGGTGGTTCGGGACCTCACCAATCCTAGTCTGGCTAGGCCTCCTCCTACTGATTTCAGTAGCGAGAATTTCGCAGTCTTTTTCAGATCCAAAATAGAGGCCATCCGTGCCGACTTTGAATCCAGTAGCACTAGCCCTCCCTCGCCATCCCCAGCTTCTTCACCCCCCCCGCTCTCCTCAACTGGTGGAGTTTGGGCCTGTCTCTCCTTTGGATGCCTCCAGGGCTATTGCCCATTGCCGTCCCGCGACCACCCCCTTCGACCCTTGCCCATCTTGGCTTATCAAATCTGCTGGAGGGAGCATGCCCGAGTGGGCCGCAGCCATCGCCACCGCCTCCTTCAGCGAGGGGGTTTTCCCCTCTCGTCTGCAGGAGACGGTGGTTAAGCCCATCTTGAAAAAAACGGGATTGGCATCGGACCAATTGGCTAACTATCGACCGATTGCCAATGTTCCCTTCATGGGCAAGGTCATCGAGAGGGTGGCCGCGATGCGGATTCAATCATTCGTGGAGGAACAGCGGTGCCTTGATCCTTGCCAATCTGGCTTCAGGCCTGGCCGGGGTACCGAGACAGCTCTGGTTGCGCTGCAAGATGACCTAATCCGGGTGGCCGACAGGGGTTGCTCTACCCTGTTGGTTCTCCTGGATTTGTCAGCGGCCTTCGATACCGTCGACCACGGTATCCTACTGGACCGGCTCCTGGAGGTAGGGATCGGAGGCACTGTTCGCAGTTGGCTCCGGTCCTTCCTTCAGGGTCGGCTCCAGTATGTGCAGCATGGCGGAGAGTTGGTGGCCCCGTGGACACTTCCTTGTGGGGGTCCGCAGGGCTCGTCTCTCTCCCCCATGCTGTTCAACATCTATGTAAGGCCGCTGGCTGGGGTCATTAGGAGATTTGGAGTGTGTTGTCATCAGTACGCTGATGACACACAGCTCTATCTCTCCTTCACCACCTCTGCAGTGGAAGCTGTCCAGTCCCTCGACCAGTGTCTGGAGGTGGTCATGGCTTGGACCAGGGCCAACAGGCTCAAACTCAACCCTGAGAAGACCGAGGTGATGTTCTTCGGGAATTCCCCGTCTGGGTGTGGAGGCCCTCTCCCCAGCTTGGAGGGTGTTACCCTCCAGCTGGCGGAGAGGGTTCAGAATCTGGGCGTGATCCTGGACCCGGCCCTGTCTCTGGATGCCCAGGTGGCGGCCGTGGCCAGGACCGCATTTTTCCATCTCCTCCAGATCGCCCAGATTCGCCCCTACGTAGACGGGGACTCCCTGAGAACTGTGGTCCAGGCGCTGGTGATCTCGAGGTTGGACTACTGCAACGCGGGTGCAAAATGCAGCGGCCAGACTGGTGGCAGGTGCGCGTCGTTACGACCGCATCACCCCGGTACTGGCCCGGCTGCATTGGCTATCCGTTGCCTCCCGGATCATGGCCTGGGCCCGGATTACCTGGCAGAGTGGATCGTCCAGCGGTCAACTTCGACCCGACCGGTTCGGCAGTCGCGGGCGCACTTGCTTCGGGTTCCAACTCCCCGAGAGGCCAGGCGTTCCCTTACCCGGAGCCGGGCCTTCTTGGTGGCTGGCCCATTATTATGGAACTGCCTACCCAGCGAGGTGCGCTCTGCAGAGTCCCTGCTGGCCTTTCGTAGAGCGGTGAAAACTATTCTATTCCGCGAGGCCTTTGGTGACCTAGCTTAGCCGTTTTTTGTTTTTTTTTGTGCTGCCATCGACCATTGACCATTATGTCAGGACTTGAGATAGTAGCAGTGTGGTTTGGAATTAAAGGGTGCTCCCCTGCTGCTGTTTTCTTTTACTTTAGTTATATTGGTATGTCGGTTTATTTGTATTGTTGTATTGTATTGTATTGTTATATTTGCTGACTTGCTCAGCTGTGTTAGCCACCCAGAGTTCCCCTTGGGAAGATGGGCGGGATATAAGTCTAATAAACAAACAAAATAAATAAACAAACAAATAAATAGTCTTGTAGAGAATCTCTGTTTTATTTGATAAGAGGCCAACATGATGGGGGGTATCAGGGGGATGGGGAGGGAATGTACAACACATATCCAATGAACTTTTATGTTCAGATTTTTGAAACCCTGTCCCCGAACAGCACAGCGGCTGGCGGACATGAGCTGTTTTAATTCCCGAACTAATATTGCCAAGTTCTGCTCCTACCGCTGGTTTCTGAATTCTTCTGTGATCACTCCTGGAGTTTCAGACTGCTTTTACCAGTTTTGGCAGGGTGGGGTTGGGGTCTTTTCTCTCCTACCCATGCAAAAATAAAAACTATGACCTAAGAACAGCTGAAAGGTATAGGTCTCTCTCTCTCTCTCTCTCTCTCTCTCTCTCTCTCTCTCTCTCTCTCTCTCTCTCTCTCTCTCTCTCTCTCTCTCTTGCTTGCTTGCTTGCTTTCATCAATCCATCCATCCACCCACCCACAAGATTGGCCAAGATTTCCAGCAGCATCCAGAAACGTCTGTTTCAGATGCAGAACCTCGTGGCACAGTGGTTCAGCTGCAGGTGTGCAGCTAAATCTGTGCTCACGACCTGGGGTTCCTGGGGTGAGGGCAGGGTGGAGAAAATGTGTAGCTGTCCATAAATAAATTTTAAACTGCCCAGAGAATGCTTTAAGTGCTATGGGGTGGTATATAAGCAGAATGCTTGGCTTGGCTTAGCTGGATGGGTGCCTTGTAAAAAGGAGAAAACGATTTCGGTGGAAGAACAGTAACAGGTGGCATGGGGAGGGCCAGGTAGCAGGAGACAATAATGGTGCCCTGGTGTTGTAGAGGCAGCGCTGGCAGAATTGAAGCTGTAGAGCTGTCTGATTTACAGGGGGTGAGGCATCACTTGCCACTCCCCTCAGGCTCCCCTGCTTATTCAATGCTGAATTGCAAATCTAATAGCAGATTGATGCAAACAGTCCTTATAACAAGATGTTTAAGTGGGGTTTCCTCTTCAACAGGGCAAGGATGAAGGGCCATTTTCTTTTATACAAACAATGAGCCCCATGAGACATTTAAGGCAGCCATACATTTTAAAAAACTAGCCAATGGACTAGAGATCCAAGTCTCATCAGGCATTTAACTGAAGAAGCATTAAAAAGAGAGAGAAAAACTTAAAACAGAAAGCTTGGCAATGAGGAACCCCTTTCAAAACCACACAGACACACTACGCTTCCTTGGAATCCTTTTGTTCAAATGCACACTTTGGGGTGAAGCACATCGAAAAGGTACATTGAGAGAGAAGGCAGATGCCAAGGACACCTTTAAATAATTTTTCAGTGTGATATTTATGCAGATTGCTTTCTTCGTCTCATGCCTTCTTCAAAAGAGATTCCATTTGAACACCAGGAAGAACTTCATGGCGGTTAGAGCTGTTCAGTAGTGGAATATGCTGCCACGGAGGGTGGTGGAGTCTCCTTCTTGGGAGCTTTTTAAGCAGAGGCTGGATGGCCATCTGTCGGAAATACTGTGATGGGGTTCCTGCATGGCAGGGGGTTGGACTAGATGGCCCTTGAGGTCTCTTCCAACTCTATGATTCTATGATTCGTAGAACGTTGGCGATCAGTAGCCTGAACTGGTTTCTATCTAAAGCTATTCTAAACAGAGCACCTGTGCTCACTGTGGACCATTGGCTTAAGTTCTTAAGCCAGAATGTTCCTCTACACCTTGGGCCATGCTTCCCATCTATTTTTCCTTGAAGGATAACCTGGAGCAGATGGTATTTCTTATTGCACATTATGTGTCTGAAATACAGTGGACCCTCGTATAACAAGTGGTTTAACAGAAAATCCTCTTAAAGGAAAAAAAATTCTGGAGATAGGGGGCAAACGCTTAACAGAATTGCCTACAGGGTGAATCCGTACAACAACAACAACAACAAAAAAAAAATGTAGCGATTAGGGATTAATCCGTTTTCAATGCATTCCTATGGGAAACTTGTACAAAGGAAATTTGCTTAACATAATTTCATTTGGAACGAATGAATTCCTTTATACAAGGTACCACTGTACTGTGATTTTCTTCTCTTTACAGCATTGAGGATTTCTAACTTTTAATCCATGTGCTGTAATACAGCCACATTAGTGACTCTCGTCCACATTTCAAATGCTTCAAGCTTCCTGCATAATGTGTCCATAAGGGCCCATGTTTCAAAACCATAGAAAAGTATGCTGAATACATAGGATTGAAATATTCAAGTATGACGTCTGATAGATACGTCCCGGTTTTTCAAGACTGTCCTCATTTTTCTGGAAGGAATTTCTAGCTTGTTCAATTCAATTGTTCAGATTGCTTTGAAGATGCTAATTAATACAGGAGAGGGACTTTATGGACTTTGGGGCAAATGCAAGAGGAATTAGAGAAGCAGACCAATCTGCCCATCTTTCGCTCACTGTTTTAACAGCAGTATAATTTCCCCCAGAAATTTCCCCCCTTTCTCAGTAGAATAACTGGATAGCTCAGTACTTTTGGCATCTGGCTGGAAGTTTGATTCCCCACTGTGCCTCTGTGCTTAGGGTGGGACTTAGTGAACCATAGGGTCCTTTTCAATTTTGCAGTTCAAAGGTGATCATTTTATATAGTAACAATTTAATGTCTTGGGGTATGACTGCATTGACATATAATGTGGTCTGAGATTATCTGATTTTCATATCTTCCACTGACTCCATGATGTATGAGCCGACACTTATCAGCCTCAACTCCCCCTCCCCAACTCAATCTGTTATTTTTTTCCCCTCTGCCATTGGGGCTTCTTTTTGTGACAGATGATCGATTCACATCAGTTCAGCAAGTGGGATTGGCTGCTATCCCATGGCCAGAAAATCCAGATCAAAGTAAAACGCGGATTTTCCCCCCCGGAACAGTCACGTGGTTGAAAACGCTGTTCCTGTGTCCCCACGGGCACAGTTTAAAGAATGGCATCTTTTATGTTCCAACAAGTGGGAACCACAACACAGCAGAACAAAAAGGTTTTGATACGAATTTTCTGAGTCATAAGAACATAAGAAGAGCCATGCTGGATCAGGCCAAAGGCCCATCTAGTCCAGCTTCTTGCATCTCACAATGGCCCCACCAGATGCCTCTGGGAGCGCACGAGAGTACATATCTGTCTCCTGACACGACTCTGCTGCATCTGGTCCTTGAAGTACCCTGATTTTAAGCCTGGAAATGACATAGCTCCATCATGGTTTGTAACGTGTGAGTCCCCACAGACTCAAGTACAGTGGTACCTTGTATAAAGGAACTAATTCGTTCCAAATGAAATTGTGTTAAGCAAATTTTCCTTTATACAAATTCCCACAGGAATGCATTGAAAATGGAGTAATCCCATTTTTATGTTGCACGGATTCTCACCATAGGCGATCATGTTAAGCAAATTTCCCCTATCTCCGGAATTTTTACATTGTACAGATTTTATGTTATACAAACTGTTTGTTATACAAGGGCCCACTGTACCAGTTAAAAATCCACATTGGAACTGAGACAAGCTTTGTACCACCTTGAGACCAGATACTTGCAAAACTTGCTGGGTCACGCTTAAGTGGGTCACGCTACCTGTCTCCATGCCTTTTTATTATGTATTTAAATTGATTTTATTATCTGGTCATTTTTGTTTTATTTGTTAAGTTGTTGTGAACTGCCCGGAGTTCCTTCGGGAAGATGGGTGGTATATAAGCTTTAAAATAAATAAATAAATAAATAAGTGGGCGTGGTCGCATTTTTTCCCTTTAAAGTCCTCTGGTCGTGGGGGGACACAATTTTATTAACTGCTTCTTCAAGCAGTTTGAAGCAGTTTTTAGTGGTTGTGGGATAGCAGCCATTGTTTTAACTGATGTGGGGTGGTTTGCAGCTATTGTATTTCAAGCCATCCCAGCCACCTTTGGTAGCAGTGGAGGAAAGAGGCGGCCATATGAATCCTCCCTGCACCCAGCACCTGGTCTTCTTGCCTCTTCTTTTTCCTGTTCTGGGTCTTTCTCTCCCTCCCCCTTAAAGGTTGGCTGGCCTAGTGGGGACAGAAGCTGGGAGGAAGTTCTATGCCGTCTCTGCTCTAACTGTGCTTGCTGCAAATCAGAAGCACCAGAGTGGAGCTATCTTGGGAAGCTGCAACCAGGCCAAAGGGGAAAATGCATCCAAAGAAGTGGACTGTAAATCTAATCACATCAATAAGTAAAATAAACTTAACCCTCTGTAAGCCTTCCTGGCTGTTCACACCTTCTGATCTGAAAAGGCCCATGGGAAAGGGAAGTGCAGGAAGCCAGGGAGGCAACCAGCGGCTGGGAGAAAGATGGTGCAAGGAAAGACAAGGCATTCACACATACTCCTTGCCAGCTCACATCTGGACCAAAGAACCTGAAAACTATACCGGTGGGGATTCCCCCAAATTTCCTTCCACTCTTAAATGATTTTCTTTATTTTATTAATCACTCTTCTGCCCAGCAGGAGCCTCAAAGTGAAGCAGAGTGTAATGCTCAGAGGTGTGTGTTTGAAAACAATTCTTTGAAAACAATTTCTACAGCCAACTTAAAAGCCAAAGGCCATACAAAATAGCACAGTTCTAGCTGCCTGTGTCCGAATTCCTTTCTGAAAGCAACTTCTCTTGTTTTAAAAAAGGGACATGTGTGGTCACAACCTGCATGGAGGAAAATTTCAACACAACACCGCTTTTCAGTGACTGATAATTATCCACATAGTTGTTTACTGAACCACAGTTGTAGCCTTCCAGAGTTTTAATATCTGGTTGGCTTCTTCCCATCCGTATCTTGCTCCCTTTATACTCCATTGTTCTACTCAAGAGTTCAGTGCCTTCTGATAAAGATCTCGCCTGTTTCATCCTCAAGTATTTCTTCAATTCGACTTCTCTGGGGAGGAAAAAAGAATCAAAGGAAAATGGCTGAGAGCAATGGAATCCCCAAATATACTTAGAAGCTTATTCTTTCAAAATCTTTACTGGGTTGGGACAAAAGAATGCTCATCAAAGGGAGAAAACCAGGATTTCTGCGTTTATCTGAAATAAACAGGGGCATCACATTCATCTAGTCATGATTCTTTTTATGTATTATTAGTCTAAACAATTTTCGATTTGTTGCCAAAGGCATTTGGCAGTAGAGATGGGCACGAAACGAGCGATTTTTTGTTTTCATTTTCATTTTTTGTTTTGTTACACAATGAAAACAAAACGAAATTTTTTTAAAACAAAACAAAAACGAAATGACCAAATTTGCCGTGTTTTTCGTTTTTGTTGCAGCAGATGCATTGAACTAAAAAGAATGCTAACGAAACAGCAATTTTTCATTTTTGTTTTTGTTTTTTTGTTTTGTTACCTAATGAAACAAAAATCTTTTTGCAAAAAGTCACAAAAACCAAAATGACTTTTTTAACGACCAAACGACAAACGAAACACCATTTTTTTGAGTCGTGCCCATCTCTATTTGGCAGATGAATAGCAGAAGTTAAATCATTCTGAGGGGCGGGGGAGGGAGATAATTTTAAAAGCATTGAATTTAAAACATTGTACTGTACAGTATTTAAAACATCCTCTTTGGGTCTCCAAAATGCTTTTTTAACAACTCAGAACTCAGAACTTGTTAAGACACGTAGATGGGTTTAAACTGAGCCAGGAAGGTTCCCTGTGGGTTCCTTTTGAAAAAGACAGAAGCTGTGGGTTAGTCCTGATACACAAAAGGTCTGCCTTCCTTCCTTCCTTCCTTCCTTCCTTCCTTCCAAGTTCAAGGCAGTATAATGGCTATTGTTCTCAGCACTTTGGCTACACATGGACTTGTGGCATTAGTCCAGCTGCAAGTGTGACTGGCCCCTGCTCACCCAGCCTCTTTCACAATCCCATGAGATTTGAACACAGTCTCCTAAACCCCTATTCCACCACTCTAACCACTAAACCACATTGGAGAAAGTCTGACATCCTGCTTTTTGGATTTCTGCCTGCTGGTGTTGTTGGAGTAGAGCTCAAGTTTGATGATGGCAAGTGAGAGATGCAGAGTTTGAGAAAGTTGGTTTCCTGGGCAGCAATTCTGCAAACATACTTGACAGGTTGTGGGTGGTGCTGTACAAATAAATCTTTAATTTTTCCAGCACCCCATGTACATTTTATCAACCTGGCTCCCCATAGTTTTTCGGACCAATAAATCAAAGCAGAAGAACACTCTGAATGGAATCAACAAAGTACCTGACTATTCAATAATCCGCTTCAACCAACTGCTAGCATGATTCACCAAAGCAGGAATCAGTGGTGATTGCTGGGGATGGTTTTTTTTTTTTGGTTGGTTGGTTGGTTTTGCTTTGCTTTTTTAATTTTTTTGGATCGCAAATCACATAATTCCCCATTATGGGATTCCTCTCTGAGTAGGCAATTTACAGAACTTTCATATATGTGGCTCCCTTGGAATTAAAACCTGAACTGGAAAGGTTTGAGGCTTAGCTTGGCCAAACTCTAACCAAGTTTTCTGGTCATGGCCCAGGGCTGGTTCAAAGCTTCCTATCCAAACAAGAAACTAGATGGAAACCTGAACATCTCGTCTCGAGTGACAGCTGTTCTACTTGGGGTCTTTTGGTTCCAGGCATTTTTGTTACCCTCAAGGAAGTTGGCCTCTCTATGCATCACCACGAATCACTGTCACTACTAGAGATGGGCATGAAACGAACAATTTTTTGTTTCCGTTTTTGTTTTTTCATTTTGTTAAGCAACGAAATGACAAACGAATTTTGTCTCCAAAATGAACGAAATGAACAGAAACACTGGAAATTTTGTCGTGTGTTTTGTTTCCGTTGCTGCAATACAGTGAACTGCTTTAAATGCTAAAAAAAATCACAAAAAATGAAATAAATGGTAATGAATTTAACGTTAAAATAACGAAAACAAAAATGAATTTTTTGCAAAAATTCACGAAAAACGGAAACAAACCGAAACGGACCCTCCAAACGACAAACAACAAACAAAACGTCATTTTTTTGATTCATGCCCATCTCTAGTCACTACATCAGTCCATCAAGAATTGCTTGAGTCCCTTTCTGCTGCAGTTTAAACCAGCTGCCTGCCACCACTTACTTAAGTCTCCTCTATCAGTAAATGCCTCTTAGGAAATGATTAAATTCATGAAAGTGAGCTTTTGTTCTTTCAGTGAACATTGCATTCTTCATTTTATAGAGTGCACATGGCCTCAGAGGCAGAGAGAGAAAGATTTATGTGACAACAGAGTTAAAACAGAGTATGAAAGCAAAGGCACATTGGTACATCTGACCTTGAAAAGGAAAAAAGCATTAAAAACCAAGCAGATTATAAATATTTTTGTTGCTGACATAAAATCATCAGAGATGGGACTGTCTTAAGTATCCTTAATGGGCTTAAATTACAGGAAACCAAATTTAGGCTGAATATCAGGGGAAAATGTCTTAACTGTTAGAGCAGTACAACAATGGAACCCATTGCCTCAGAAGATGATGAGAGCTCCAAAGTTAGAAGATAAGAACATAAGAAGAGCCATGCTGGATCAGGCCAAAGGCCCATCTAGTCCAGCTTCCTGTATCTCACAGTGGGCCCACCAGATGCGTCTGGGAGCACACATGAGACTAGATATCTGTCTCCTGATACCACTCCCCTGCATCTGGTCCTTGAAGTACCCCGGTTTTAAGTCCGGAGATTACACATCTCCATCATGGTTTGTAACCTGTGATGGACTTTTCCTCCAGGAATCTGGCCAATCCCCTTTTGAAGGCATCCAGGCCAGATGCCATCACCACATCCTATGGCAGGGAGTTCCACAGACTAACAATGCACTGGATTGGACAACCAACCTTCAGATCTGCTTTGATGAGGATACCTGCATTGAGCAGGAGGGTTGAGCAGAGGGTTGGACTTGATGGTCTTTCCAACTTAATTATTCTATGAGACCTGGATGTTCTATAACTGGAGTTCTGGAAAAAATTGCCTGCCCGACATATACCTGAACAGTATCCATGCAATCCGATAATTTTGCAAGGTGCCTCCTAGGTGGAAGGAAGACTTCTAGTCTCACAGCACCCTTTGCATTCCTCTGGAAGGAGATTAGGAAATTGATCTCTTGTGCCTGGGTTGGAAAAGAAAACACAGCGTTTGTCCACATGAAATTGGTGTTGTTGTCCAAACTGGGCCATTTGTTCATCAGAACTGGTGTTGCCTTCTTGACAGTTTGGAGGAATTAAATGTTCTGGATCACAACTTTCATAATCCTCACGTTTTAGGGCAGAAATGTGACTTCTAACCTTTGGGTATCCTCTAATGGCTTAGGACTTGGTTATCTAAAGCAGTGCTCCCCAACCTTTTTATCACCGTGGACCGGTAAATGTTTGATAATTTTTTCCTGGCCCGCTTGTTTTGATTTAATAAGATAAAAAGGTAAAATGCCGCTGACGCACATGCGTGCTAGTCGTTTCCCACTCTAATCTCTGTACTCAAGCCGAAGAGCCAGTGTTGTATGCAAGGAAACACTCTAATACCCAGGCTTGAGGTCTTGGGACCCTTCGCCCTTCCTTGACATGAGGCCTCCCTCCCTCCCTCCTTTCTTTCTTTCTTTCCCTTTTCTTTTTCCTTCCCTCCCTCCCACCCTCCCTCCCTCCTTTCTTTCTTTCTTTCCCTTTTCTTTTTCCCTCCCCCCCCTCTCCCTTCTTTCTTTTTTCTTTCTTTTCTCTCTCTCCCTTCCTCCCTCTTTCTTTCTTTCCTCCCACTCTCCTTCCTTCCTTCCTCTTTCTCTCCCTTCTTTCTTTCTTTCTTTCTCTCCCTCCCTCCCTCCCTCTCTCTTTCTTTTTCTTTATTTCTCTCACTCTCCCTCCCTCTCTTTCCTTCCTTCCTTCCCTCCCACGCTACCTCCTTCCTTCCTTCCCTTCTTTCTTTCCTTCCTTCCTCATTTTCTTTCTTTCTTTCACTTTCTTTCTTTCTTTCTTTCTCCCTCCCTCCTCCTCTCCTTCCTTCCCTCCCACTCTCCTTTCTTCTTCTTTCTTTCCCCTTTCTTTTTTCTTTCTTCCTCTCTCCTCTCCCTTCTTTCTTTCTTTATTTCCTTCCTTCCCTCCCTCCCTTTCTTTTTCTTCCTTTCTTCCTCATTTTCTTTCTTTCTTCCTTCCTCCCCCTTCTTTCGTTCTTCCTTTCTCTATCTCCCTCACTCCTTCTCTCCCTTTCTTTTTCTTTCCCTCCCTCCTTCCTTTACTTACTTACTTTCTTCCTCCCTTCCTCCTTCTCCCTCCCTCCTTTCTTTCTTTCTTTGTTCCTGCCTCTTCCTCTCCTTCCTTCCTTCCTTCCTTCCTTCCTTCCTTCCTTCCTTCCTTCCTTCCTCCCCTTCTCCCTTCTTTCTTTTTCTCTCTCTCTTTCCCTTCCTCCTTCTCCCCCTTTCTTTCTTTCTTTCTTTCTTTCTTTCTTTCTTTCTTTCTTTCTTTCTTTCTTTCTTTCTTTCTTTCTTTCTTTCTTTCTTTCTTTCTTTCTTTCTTTCTCTTTCTCTCTTTCCTTCCTCATTTTCTTTCTTTCTTCCTCCCTTCCTCCTTCCCCTTTCTTTCTTTCTTTCTTTCTTCCTCCCTTCCTCCTTCCCCTTTCTTTCTTTCTTTCTTTCTTTCTTTCTTTCTTTCTTTCTTTCTTTCTTTCTTTCTTTCTTTCTTTCTTTCTTTCTTTCTTTCTTTCTTTCTTTCTTTCTTTCTTTCTGCCCAGTCCTTCCCATCCATCAGCACCATCCAGCCTTTCCAGTCCACACACACACACACACACACACACACACACACACACACACACACACACACACACACAAAACGCCACCAGTTTACACAGGCAAAAGAGAGTAACCCAGACGCTTTCCAAGGAAACAGCACTGGAAAAGAAGGCGCTGCCTGGGTCGGAGCCTTTTCCACAGCGCAGGATTAAGAAGGATTTTTATTTTATTTTATTTTAAAAACGGCGGGGGAGGGCAGAGGAAGATCCAAACCGTTGCGGAACCCTGGGACAGGGCTGCCCAACTTTGAACAGGCTGAGGTCTACTTTTTCTGGCCCAAAGTGCTGAGGGCTACGGCGATGGCGGGGCGGGGGTGATTGCGGGGGAGGTCGCGACGGAGGCGATGGCGGGGCGGGGGCGATTGTGGGGGTCGCGGCGGTGGCGGTGGCGGTGGCGGTGGTGGCGGCAATGGCGGGGCGGGAGCGATTGCGGGGGTCACGGCGGCGGTGGCGGCGATGGCGGGACGATTGTGTGGGCGGCGGGTCGGGGTCATGGCGGCGGCGGTAATGGCGGGCGGGAGCGCGGTGCGGGGAGGGTCGTGGGGCGGAGCGGCGCGATGGCGGGGCGCGGTGCGCGGGGGCGGCGATGGCGGGGGGGGTCTGCCTGCGGGCGGCGGCGGCGGCGCGGAGGTGGTGGTGGCGATGGCGGCGGGCGGGGCGATTGAGGGTCGCGACAGGGGCGCATGGCGGGAGCAATTTTGGCGATGGCCAATTGCGGCGGGGTTTTGCCTGCCTGGTGCCGATTGATCCACGGTTGCGGACCGGGGTTGGGGAACACTGATCTAAAGGACCACCTTCTTCCATATGAGTCTGCCCGTACGCTAAGATCAGGCCAGGAGGCACTTAAAGAGGTGAGGGGGATGGCATGTCAAAACAGGGCCTTCTCAGCCCAACTTTGGAGTGCCCTCTCAACAGAGATCTGCCTGGCACCGACACTTTTGGCTTTTCTGCGCCAGGCAAAGACCTGCCTGTTTAGCCAGCATTTTAGTTAATGTTCTTTTAACTTGGCGCATGAGTAGCAGGATTTTATTATTTGTATATTGATTGTTTTAATATGTTGTTTTATTGTTTTAATATACTGTTGCATGCCACACAGAGACCGCTTGGTAATGGGGCAGCTTTTTAAAAAATCTGTAAATCAATCAATCAATCAATAACCAGAAGTCATTCTTCTGATACTGGCTACTTGAGGATAGCAAAAATGGAACACCACCTCTTCTTCACCAGGGATGGGCCTTCGCCTTTGATTCATCCTAGCTGTCAGGGATGATGGGACCTGGAATTCAACATCATCTGGAAGAATAATTGTTCCCTGCTAGGATTTGACAGGGAGAGAGAAAAAATGGTTCTGCCACTGGTCCTGATTTATGCACTGATCCTGATCTATTCTAAAATACAGAATCCTGCAGGCTCTTTCTATCACAGAGAAGCCCAGGTCAGGGGAAATTACACTATTTTCCTGTGCGGAAGACTAGGTTTTTGTCTAAAATTGTTTGACTAAAAATTGGGGATTGCTATATGCATGGAAATAAGCCAAGGAGAGAACTGCACAATTGCGAAACTGTAATTTTAGTTCAGGAAAGTGGGGAGTGTCTTTTACATGGGAGTGTCTTCCAGACAGAAAAAAATACAGTACTCTTTTCTCCTTACAACAAGATTTTTCTGCACAGGGACTTTTTACCTTAGGAGAACTATTTTGCAAGATTTCTCAGAAGTTTCATGGGTGCCCCCCTGCCTGGAAATAAATGCCATGCTGCATAGGTTTGTTGCAATTAGAGATGGGCACGAATTAAAAAAATGGCATTTCGTTTGTCGTTTGTCGTTTACGGGGTCCGTTTCGTTTCGTTTCCATTTTTCGTGAATTTTTGCAAAAAAATCATTTTCATTTTCATTCGTTTGTTACCGTTTCATTACCATTTATTTCAATTTTTTGTGATTTTTTAAAGCATTTAAAGCAGTTCAATGTATTGCCGTAACGAAAACGAAACGGACGACAAAATTTCTGGTGTTTCTGTTCGTTTCATTGCATAATGAAATGAAAAAACAAAAACAAAATGAAAAATTGTTCGTTTCGTGCCCATCTCTACTTGCAATCCCTGTAGAGAACTGTGCCCCCCACCCCACCCCGCCATTCTGCCCAGGCTTCTCCTGGGAATAGCAGCAGCAGCACCACCAAACTGTGCCAGATGGTTATAATCCCTATGCAGAACAGTGTCTTTTTTGTGCAGGATTCACCTCAAAATGACATGATGAATCAGACAGGTTTGCATGTAGGGAAAAAAAAGGGTGAAAATGAAAAAATAAAATAAAATGAAAGAGAAAGACTGGAGTCTTATTTTCATGGAAAGTTATGAAATCTCACCAATGCTTAAGAGCAGGGAATCTTTATATGACAAGACATGGGAAACTGCTACAATTGTGCCATTTATAATTACTTGTCCCATTCTTAATGCTAATGGAAGGATTTGCATTTCAGCTCCACAAATGAATGGGATGATTAATTAACTAGTTTAGTGCCAACTAGGCCACCAGGTTTATGGGGTTTATATGCACCTAAGACTGCTGTCACACTATCAGTGAGAAATGCCTTTAAGCATCATGATTTAGATGTTATTATCCATACAGTGTAAGGGTGAAATTGATTTATATGGGCGGCAAAGCTAGTTTTTTTTTTAAATCTGCTCTGCCAGGGCTTTTAAAAACACTTTGCTTCTAAAATCGATTCAATTCAATGCAGTTTTGCAGAAATTAACTGATTTCAGCAGTGTACCTGCCAAATCCAGTTCCTATCCCCAGAAATAAATTAGTTCCCATTCAGTGCACGTGGATGTGGCCACCGGTTTAAATACCACATGACCTGAACTTGATTTTAAAAAGTCTGAACAGAAATGGATTCAGATTGCCAATAGAGATCTGCCTGGCGCCAACACTGATTACATTTCGACGCCAGGTAAAAACCTTCCTGTTCCAGAAGTTTTTTAATTGATACAATATATACTGTGGGTCCTCTGATGACAATTTTAGTGTAATGATTTTAGTGTGAGGTTTTTTTATTATTGCTTTGATTATTTATTGATATTCTATTTTTAACTATTTTAAACAGTTTTAATTTTTTTTTTGATTGTAAGCCGCCCAGAGACCTTTGGGTAGTGGGCGGCATATAAGTTGAAAAATAAATAAATAAATAAATAAATAAAATAAAATAAATAGGACTGCAGCCTAATCCTAGATGGGCTGTTTGCAGATGGGGTTCTCAAGAATCAGGAGAGGCCCTTCTCTCCATCCCACCACCCTCACAGGTACGTCTCGTGGGAACCCATGGAAGGGCCTTCTCAACTGCTGCCCCCAGACTCTGGAACTCCCTCCCACTAGAGGCCGGGACTGCCTCATCTCTGTTGTCCTTCCAGAAACAGGCAAAGACCTTTCTCTTCAGGCAAGCTTTCCCTGAAAGATGGACTACCATAACATAAATTTTATATCAATCTATGGGTTCACATAGACTTTGTGTTTATGACTACTTATAACCATGTTGCTTTAATGTAATGTTTGTCTATTAATGCTGTAAGATGTCCCTCAATTCCTTGTTCTCAAATACTTGAACATGTCTTAATTGTACTGGACTGTATATTATCCCTCATTCCTGTAAGCTGCCTTGGGTCCTTTTCCAAGGAGAAAGGCGGGGTAAAAATACTCTAAAATAAATAAATAAACACCACGGTCACAGTCTCAGAAACACGGTCCATGTTGTTTTGGGGGATGTGCCTTTGTCTGTATTAAATTGCTTTTTGGAAACCTGCAAAGCCCAGGCACTATTTATTGCCAGCTAAAGCCCCTCTAACAGTATTTTGTCCAGTGAGGCCAGAAAAGCCTCAGGCCAGACGAGGAAGCACGACGGAATGTTGGACAGTAGCTACAGAAAACCTCCACCCCAAGGTTGCTAATTATAGCGTATGTTTTGGGAGAGTTGTAAATGATGACAGTCAGAGAATTACAGAGAGAGCCAAGTTATGATATCATGTTGTTCTGAGATGTAACAGAAAATGCTTTCCTCAGGGCAGAATGAGCTAAAATAAGCAACTTGCTTCCCCCCCTCTCCCTTTCCGGAACTGGCTTTCTCACGAGGATTATGGAGGGTTTTTATAAACCCCTGAGGATGACAATTGCCAGGAGGAGGAGGAGGAGGAGGAAAGGTGCGCGAGCAAGACTCCAGGGGCGTAGCCAGGATTTGGAGCGCCTGGGGCAAAGTTCGTTTTTGCGCCCTTCCTGCTGCCGCCCCCACATCACCTCTCTCTCTCTCTCTCTCTCTCTCTCTCTCTCTCTCTCTCTCTCTGTGTGTGTGTGTGTGTGTGTGTGTGTGTGTGTGTGTGTGTGTGTGTGTGTGTGTGTGTGTGTGTGTGTGTGTGTGTGTGTGAACCATAGTGTCTAGATCAGTGGTTCTCAACTTGTGGGTCCCCAGATGTTCCTGGACTGCAACTCCCAGAAGCCTCCACCACTCACTGTGCTGGAAGGGAGTTGCAATCCAGGAACATCTGGGGACCCACAGGTTGAGAATGACTGGTCTACATAAAGGGAAGTGATAGTACCACTCTATTCTGCTGTAGTCAGACCCCACCTGGAGTCCTGTGTCCAGTTCTGTGCGCTTCAATTTAAAAAGGATTTTGACAACCTCGAGCGGGTCCAGAGGAGGGCGACCAGGATGGTTGAAGGTCTGGAAGAAATGTCTCATGATAAATCAAGATGCTAAGATTTTCACAGCAATTTTGGCTAAAAGAATGAATAAATTTATAGCTAAATATATTAAAGAGGATCAATGTGGTTTTATCAAAGGTAGACAAATGGCAAATATTATTAGAAGGAATTTGAATGTTCTTTATGAAATGAGTAAGAGTACTACTAAAGCTGGGATGTTATCTCTAGATCTTTATAAAGCTTTTGATTGTGTTCAATGGCCCACATTAAAAATATTGTTAAAAAAAATGGGATTTGGG
The DNA here is from genome assembly GCA_029282475.1 of Phrynocephalus forsythii. Taxonomy (NCBI): domain Eukaryota; kingdom Metazoa; phylum Chordata; class Lepidosauria; order Squamata; family Agamidae; genus Phrynocephalus; species Phrynocephalus forsythii. The sequence goes on along the minus strand of JAPFRF010000005.1, from coordinate 124,710,524 downwards.
AAATCCTTTTTGGGAGTAATAAATCAACTATATTCAACGGGCACTTCCTCAATAATAGTTAATGATGGATTGACTGAACAAATCACCCTAGGCCGAGGAACTAGACAAGGATGTCCTCTTTCTCCAGTCCTTTTTGTATTGTTATAGAGCTCCTGGCAAATGCCATAAGGGACGACAAATTTATTAAAGGTATAGGGAAAGATGGGGCAACTAAAATTAGTTTATTCGCGGACGATGCTCTTTTGACTATTGTAAACCCAATAGAGAATATTCAAAGAGTAAAAACTCATTTAGAAGAATTTGGAGAAATAACAGGATTATGTGTAAACTGGCAAAAATCAGAGAGTTTATTCTTCAATTATGGAAAACATGACTTAAAGATGATTGAAAAATCTGGACTTAAACCGGGAAAAAGCATTAAATATCTAGGATTAGAACTCCATAAAGAATTTACTAAAACTAAAGAAAGAAATATTTCGAAATTAGAAGAGGAGATGAAAAACAAATTAATATCCTACTCTAAACTAAAATTATCGTGGTTTGGCAGAATTGCATTGATAAAAATGAAAATACTTCCAAAAATTAACTTTATTTTTAAAATGTTACCGGTTCAGTTTTTAGAAAAGGAAATTAAAACTCTCCAAGACATGATAAATAGGTATTGTAATGCAGGGAAAAAATCAAGAATAAATAAAAGTCTATGGTATAGATCTCAGAAAGAAGGAGGAATAGGTATACCCAATATAAAAATTATTATATAGCCAATCAACTTAGTTCTTTGGGGGAAATTTTTTTAAACCACAGAAGTTAATATGGTGGGAGCAAGAGTCTTTGGATATAAAGGGGGAAATAAACACATTTTTATTCACGGAAGTTAAAAACAAAGTAAAGATTGACAACCCCCTATTGAATAGTTTAATTGCTACATGGAGAACATATAGGAAAATCTTGTCTCCGAAGGGATCCCCACTGGCTTTAGTTACTGACTTGGAAAGCTTTCCAGACAACTTGAAGCATTATTTGGAGTTATTTATTAATTAAAATAGCTAGACTAAAGGATTGGATGCTCAAGATTAAAACAATTCAGGATATAAAAAATATTTTGCAACCCAGTGATTTAACATGGTTAAATTATATTCAACTAGGAAAATGGATAAAGGACTGGGGAAAGAGAAATAATCAAATTAGAGAATGCACAAAATTTGAACATTTCCTACTATCGCTTGAGTCTGAACAGGAAAATTCAGAGAAAGGAATAACACGTAAAATATATAAAATACTAGGGGAATTATCAGAAATGAAGGAGTTAAACACCTTGAGAGAAGTTTGGAACCAAGACCTTAATGTACAGATAGAGAAAGAAGACTGGAAAAAATTTGGAATATGAGAATTTTGAGATCATTGTCAGTCAGGATAAAAGAAAACTACTTCAAATTGGTTTCCAGATGGTATTTAACCCCAGTAAGACTAAATAGAATGAATCCTGCTTATTCTAAGATATGTTGGAAATGTGAAAAAGAGCTTGGTACTTACTTGCATCTTTGGTGGGAATGTGAAATAGTCCAAAGGTTCTGGAAAAAAGTGTTTTTAGAGCTAAGTAATATGATTAAGATGGATATAGATTGTAATCCAGAGATAGCATTATTATCATTGTTAACAAGTAAAGATTATGTTGTTACAACAAAGGAACTAATAGCAAATTTTATGACAGCTGCTAGATTAATTATAGCAAAAATTGGAAGTCAAAACTAGAATTCAAGATGGAAGATTGGTATAATGAACTTTGGGATATAGCTATAAACGATAAACTCTCCTGCAGTTTAAAGGTTAAACGAGGAGAAATGAAAAAAGACATTTTCTACGATATCTGGGGTAAATTTTTAGATTATGTACTAGTCGAAGGAAAAGGGAAAGAGTCCACGAATATCTCACAACAATTCTGGAGAAGAGAACTTTAAGAAGACTACTAGAAGAATAGAAGATGGAACAACGAATAAGAATGTATGGATGGACCCGTGGGATGGGGTGCACTTAGTTTTTTTTACTTTCATTTTTTATGTCGTTGTATGTAGTTTAAAATTTAATAAAAAAACATTAAAAAAAAAAAAGAAATGTCTCATGAGGAACAGCTTAGGGAACTGGGAATGTTTAGCCTTACAAAAAGAAGGTTGAGGGGGGATATGATATCTATGTTTAAATATTTGAAAGGATGTCATATTGAAGAGGAAACAAGTTTGTTTTCCATGGCTTCAGAGACTAGGACTCAGGGCAATGGTTTCAAACTACAGGAAAAGAGATTCCATTTGAACATTAGGAAGAACTTCCTGATGGTTAGAGCTGTTCAGGAGTGGAATAAGCCGTCACAGAAGGTGGTGGCTGTCTGTCAGGCATCCTATGATGGGGGTTCCTGCATGGCAGGGGGTTGGACTAGATGGCCCTTGAGGTCTCTCCCAGCTCTATCATTCTATTTTTCTATATTTTGGGGACTGGACCCAGGTCTTCAGAGGAGGACATTCTCGTATGGCTCCTATGCATGTACAGAGTGCAGATATGGCTGGTGTCTGTCAGGTGAGTGCAGAGCCCATGCATGCCTTGTTTTTACGTGCGCAGGTACTCTGCAATTTGGTGAACTGTGTGTCGATTAGGAGCATTCCTTTTCGTAAGGTTGAGAAAATTACTTTTATAGATGGCAGCTCCCAGAAACCCATAGCCATGCTAACCTGTAGGGATGGGGGAGGATTTTAGGAAGACAGTAAAAATAACTTCCCAAAGCTTTGTAGGGTGGCCACCACAACCCTATTGCCCTGTGTCTGATTACCATAGGTACATAAGAACATAAGAAGAGCCATGCTGGATCAGGCCAAAGGCCCATCTAGTCCAGCTTCCTGTATCTCACAGCGGCCCCACCAGATGCGTTTGGGAGCGCATGAGACTAGATATCTGTCTCCTGATACCACTCCCCTGCATCTGGCCCTTGAAGTACCCTGGTTTAAAGCCTAGAGATTACACATCTCCATCATGGTTTGTAACCCGTGATGGACTTTTCCTCTAGGAATCTGTCCAATCCCCTTTTGAAGGCATAGGTGAACAGCTGTGAAGGGTGAATTTTCAGGGTTACAGCTCCTGAATCCCAATAACTTTTTCCTAACTCTGGGAATGAAAAGGAAGTAACTTTTCCAAGCTCTATGTACATGCAATGGCAATGTGAAAAGTACTTCTGAAGCATGCATTGTAAGCAAGCAGCAATGACTTATAATGGAGAAAGACCTCAAAAGACTCCCCAGTTTTCCCCCATCTTCTTTATCACCCAGATTGACACTTACCCTCAAATTCTGATACTGGAGCCGTGCGTTGCGAAGGCGGTTGCGAGCCTCGGCGGCCTTAAGGACTCCAATGAGGTTCTTCTCTTCGACCTCCTTCTCCTGGTCCCTGGTGACCTTCCTGTCCTTCAACAGGGCAGCAGCCAACATCTCCTTCACCTTCGGATCACTGGGATCAGCGAACGCCAAGTAGCGAGCGGTCTGCTCGGGAGTCATTTTGCTGGCATCGGAGGTCGGGGACGCTTTCTTGAACCGAGTGACAGATTTAGCCCTCTGGAGACCTTCGCCCTTCGACATCTTTGTTTAATCTCTCAGACTTGGGTCGAATGCTGCACAGCAAAAGGTAATGTGGCTCTAAAAATAATGTTTTGCATAGATAGATAGATAGATAGATAGATAGATAGATAGATAGATAGATAGATAGATAGATAGATAGATAGATAGATAGATAGATAGATAGAGTGGACCCTTGTATAACAAACAGTTTGTATAACATAAAATCTGTACAACATAAAAATTCCAGAGATAGGGAAAATTTGATTAACAGAATCGCCTATGGGGCAAATCCGCACAACATAAAAATGGTAGCGATTAGGGATTACAGTACAGTACTCTGTTTTCAATGCATTACTATGGGAAACTTGTATAAAGGAAAATTTGCTTAACATAATTTCATTTGGAATGAATTAATTCCTTTATACAAGGTACCACTGTAGACTCACACACACACACACACACACACACACACACACACACACACACACACACACACACACACACACACACACAAATACCACTCTAAATACTTATACAGTGGTACCTCTACTTATGAGTTTAATCCGTTCCGAATGCATGCTCATAAGCCAAGCAACTCATAAGTAGAGCAGCAGTATCTAAAAAAAAAAATAAAAAATCTGAAAATAAAAAATAAAAAATAGCAGACTGCATCTAAAATTTGTAAGGCAGCAGTTAAAATGCCAACGGTTTTCTGCTCTTAAGTCAAATTGCTCATAATTAGAGCCGCTCGTAAGGCATAAAAAGACCCGGGCAAAATACATCACACCACTCTTAAAAGATATTGCAGGCCAATCGGACTTGGACTATTGTAATCAATTGCTAATTGACCAAAGTCGGACTACTACTGAACTGGTGGCAAAATTCTGGGCGACATGTCACAGCAACAGATAGCTAAGCTCTTATTTATTTATTTATTTATTATTTATTTATTGGACTTATATACCGCCCATCTTCCCGAAGGAACTCTGGGCGGTTTACAGCATAAGAAATATTAAACCTTAGTTTTATATTGTTATATAACAGGCTTTTTAAAAAATAACTTTTTTGTTTTGTATATTGATCGCTGTAATGTTTACCAGTTTTTAAACTTTCTAGCTAATGTTTTTCATATTTTATTTTACTCTGCTCTATCCTATTTTATCTTATGTCTGGCTTGATGCCGTAATAATAAACCTTACCTTACCTTACCTTACCTTACCTTACCTTACCTTACCTTACTTACCTTACCTATCTATCTATCTATCTATCTATCTATCTATCTATCTATCTATCTATCTATCTATCTATCTATCTATCTATCTATCTATCTATCTATCCAGCAATAAATGTACTAGAATAACAATATTGTAGAGAACTGCCCTCCTAAAAATCAGTTGCCATCCAAGTCACCCTCTGTTCTTTCAGGTTAACAAAAAGGGGAGATAGTCTAATGACATGGTAAGTGAACAAATTCAGATGTATTCATCCATGTCTATGTGGACAGCTGTTTTTCATTGGCTTTCAGAGTTGCTGATTTCAAGGAATGTTGGCTTTTTTAAATTGGTTTTTATGTTCTGAGGGTCTGTGAAGATTCTCAGTCATCCAGGTGAGGTTATCCAGAAGCTGAGATGGCATCTGGACTTCTTTTCTTGTGAGATCAAAATGTTTCCCTAATCATCCAAGTAGCTTCGTCGGTCTAAGGAACGTTGGTGCAAGGCTTCCAATTTATAGTTCACCTTGGTTTCATGCAACCTTGGTCTGAATAGGTTGTTAGGTGGACAGTGGCAAACCAGTGGCAGAGTTTCAACATGAGTAAGTGCAGAGTGATGCACATTGGGGCAAACAAACAAACAAACAAACAAACAAACAAACAGAAAACCACACAACCCAATTACATTTATAAACTGATGGGATCTGAACTCTTTGCAAGAAACCAGGAAAGGGACCTTGGTGTCTTGGTGGACAGCTCAATGAAGGTGTCAACCCAGTGTGCCGCAGCAGTGAAAAAAGCAAACTCAGTGCTAGGGATCATTAGGAATGTTATAGAAAATAAGTCAGCAAGTGTCATTTTGCCTCTTTATAAATCTATGGTGAGCCCCCATCTGGAGTATAGTATACACTTCTGTCACCATACCTTCAGAAGGATATTATGGAACTGGAAAAAGTGCAGAGGAGGGCAACCAGAATGATTAGGGGACTGGAACACCTTCCTTACCATCTGAGGCTGCAATGGTTGGGAGATCTTCAGGAGATCTGATGGTGTGGACAAAGTAGATAAGGAAAAACTGTTTTCCCTATTGCACAGCACTAGAACTAGGGGGCTCTCCATGAATGTTTTGGGTGCTAGATCTCAAACAAATAAGAGGATCACTGATCTATGGTGGTGACAGATTTAAGTCTTGACAGGTTTAAGAAAGGATTAATCAAGTTGATGGAGAATAAGAGTATCAATGGCTGTCATTATGGAAATGAACAATCAACACACTTTTGCTGAGAGGATTTTGAGAATAGAGTAGGATCCCTATATCCAGGTAGGGGATTGGTTTCTCCCTTCCCCCACAGAAAACTGAAACTTGAGAATAATACTGTATGCTAAATATAGTACTGTAAAGGGGTAAAAAAGCCCCAGAAATATTTTAACAGGCATGACCAGAATTGGCCATTAGAGGTTACCAGATACCATGCTATTAGAGATGGGCACGAATCGAAAAAATGGTGTTGCATTTCTTTTCGTTAAGTTCATTTTGTTTCATTTGGTTTTTGCAAATTTTCATGAAAAAATTCATTTTGTTGTTTTGTTAATTTGTTATTCATTTTTACCCACTTCCCCCAGTGCCCACTGTGTGGCCCCTGGTGCCCGGTCGGAGCTGGGGGGTGCCTATGAACGGGCGTGGGAGGAATAAAGAGGGCGAGCGGCGTTGGAGCCGCGCTGCTCTGGCCGCCTGAGCGCAGCCTCCTTATCTCCCCTCCCGATTGGCCCCATGATAACGGGCCGTGGGAGGGAGGCGCAAGGGGGCGGCGCCTTTGAAGCCGCGCTGCTCTGGCTGCCTGACCGCAGCCTCCTTATCTCCCCTCCCGATCGGCCCCATGATAACGGGCCGTGGGAGGGAGGCACAAGGGGGCGGTGGCTTTGAAGCCACGCTGCTCTGGCTGCCTAAATGTGGCCTGCTTCTGATCTCTTCTCCCGGGGCTGGGCTGTGGCTCAAGCCTGCCGTGTGCTTCGATGGCACTGACAAGGTGCATGCTCCCTCCGTGCAGCTCGGTGCGAATGGACCTCCGGACCAGCACCAGGTAGGAGACATCTCCGTCCCCCATTAACAAAACGAACCTAACCGAACCAATTTTTCTCGGTTCGGTTCGTTTTGTGTTAAATTTGCCCCTAGGGTCGTTATTCATTTCGTTTTATAACAAAATGAATAATGAAACAAAAACAATTTCATTTCATGCCCATCTCTACATGATATGTATCATCTTTTCATATTGCAGATAAGCCAATACAGATATTGAATCTGTGGATACTGGGTCTTATTGTACTTTAAAGTGCCACCTACCTTTGGAGGAATTCAATGTGGTTTATTGACTAAGCTCAGAAGTCTTGTAGTGTTTTCTTGGGATCCAGTATAGGATTAGGGTTTCCTTGTTGGTCAAACAAACAGGAACACCAAATCATATTTGGCTTTCTTTTGAGGAGGTGGGACAGAAAATAGAAATACAGTCGACTGCCTCATAATATTGAGCCAGAACTTTTTTTTTTGCCTCAAAACTACTTTTTTTTGCCTCAAAACTACTTTTTTTTTTGCCTCAAAACTACACATTGGATGACAGCAGCTGTCCAAACCATCCAGCAAAGTATTTTCTCATTCCTACTTAGAGGTCCCTTATGTTTCCTGATGGTCTCCCATCCAAGTCTTAGCCAGGCCTGCCCCTGCTTAGCTTTTGAAATTACAGATGAGCAGGGAAAGAAACCCCTCTGTTGCCATGAGTTTTCCTACAGAGGGGCCACCACCAAGCAGTGAATGAGTGATGCACCATAAATTTGAATAGTATGCTCACACCCAACTGCCTTTAAATTCTCTTCTACTATCTAAAACTGAGAAAATGCAGTTTTTTAAAAAAAAAAACTACAGTTCCCAGAATCCCACAGGCAGACTAGCCACTAGTCATGCTGAAGACATGCTGGGTGTCCTTGTCTAAGAATCTCACCTCTCCCACTTCTGTCCTTAATCCTTCCAGGATTCTGATATCCCTTGTGACCCAGGGTGCCTGAATTCCATCTGGAACTGTGGGCTTCCAAATGGACATTGTGTTGTCGGACAATTTTAAAAAGCAAATGCAACGAAAAAGTATAACTGATCTCCTTCTCATGGAAAAAATGTTTCAAAGGTTAGGAAGGAAGAAAGGAAACAAAAGTAATTTGGGGTAAAAATCATTTTTGACAACAACTCCCAGAACCCCCTTGGGTTAGGGGATTATGAGATTTGTAGTCCAGAATATATACGGTTTCCCATTCATATATATACAGTGGTACCTCGGATAACAACTGCCCCGGATAATGAATAATTTGGATAACAACTGCACATTTCTGGGTATAGGGCTGCCTCGGACAACGAATCGCAATTCCTAGGTATAGGTCTGCCTTGGAGAATGAATTTTCTCTATGGGCTGCCTTGGATAACGAATCCTTTGGGCTGCCTCGGATAACGAATTTTCCCTATGAACTGCCTCAGATAATGAATTTCCAGCATGCATCAGTAAAAAAGTTATCCCAGGTGAAATTGCCTCTGTACCTTTAAAGTGCACTTTTTAAAGAGTTTTAAGTAAAAAAACAGGTGTCTGTGCCTTTTTCCTAGGCTCCAGAACGGATTAAATGGTTTCCCATTCATTTGTATGGGAAACTGCGTTTCGGAAAACATGTTTCGGATAACAACTAACCTCGGAGAACGAATTACCGTCGTTATCCGATGCACCACTGTATATCTGTATAATATTGCCGAGGTCTGGTAACAAATGGTACAGACCCCTATTGGGATTTTCCTTTCTTTCTAAATCCTCAGGGCAAAGAAATAGGGTGTGGGGGGTGCAAGAGCAGGAAGAAAGAGAACTAGCCCTCCACCCCCCCAGTCTTTATAATTCCCCCTCCCTTTTGTCCACTTCTCCCAACCTACTGCCTCCTCTTACCTACCCACCAACATCCTTTTCCTGTTTCTCTCTGGGTCTCTCCTGAGCTGCTGGGCCCAAGGCCTGGAGTGTACAGATATCTCCATAGTAACACAGCTGCCAGGCAACCTAGACAATAGCCAAGAGGCATCCGCTGGCCCAGCAGCCAAGCGGCTCTGTAGCCTTGTTGAACAACAACCCAATACAGTGGTACCTTGTATAAAGGAATTAATTCGTTCAAAAGGAAATTACATTAAGCAAATTTTCCTTTATACAAATTTCCCATAGGAATGCATTGAAAACGGAGTAATCCCATTTTTATGTTGTACGGATTCTCCCCATAGGCGATTCTGTTAAGCAAATTTCCCCTATCTCCGGATTTTATTATGTTGTACAAATTGTATGTTATACAAATCGTTTGTAGAGATGGGCATGAAACGAACAATTTTTTGTTTCCATTTTTGTTTTTTCGTTTCATTACGTAATGAAACGACGAACGAATTTTGTCTCTAAAATGAAACAAAACGAACAGAAACACCGGAAATTTTGTCATGCGTTTCATTTCCGTTACTGCAATATGAGTGAATTGCTTAAAATCCTAAAAAAAAAAAAAAAAATCACAAAAATTTGAAATAAATGGTGGCGACGGACGATCTTTCCAACTTTCGTCCGATCGCCATTGTTCCCTTCCTGGGCAAGGTTGTCGAGGGGGTGGCTGCTGTCCGGCTCCAGTCATACCTGGAGATAAACCATATCCTGGATCCCTTCCAGTCTGGATTCAGGCCTCTTCGCGGGACCGAGACCGCCCTGGTCGCTCTGCAGGATGACCTCCTCAGGGAGGCCGACAGGGGGTGTTCCTCCCTGCTCGTCCTCCTTGATCTCTCAGCAGCCTTTGATACCGTCGACCACGGTAACCTTCTGGCCCGGCTCGCTGAGGCGGAATTGGTTCCTTCCTCCGCGGCCGGACTCAGCGGGTTCAGCTGGGGGATGTTTTGTCGGCTCCTTGGACTCTCCCTTGTGGGGAATTTATTCGGCAATCTCCCCTGTGCTGTTCAATGTTTATATGAATTGTCAGGAGATATGGAGTTCGCTGTCATCAGTACGCTGATGACACAAATCTCCTTTTTGTCTGCAGAGGAGGCGGTTCGCTCCCTCGATCTGTGCCTGGAGGCCGTATTGGAATGGACCAGAGATAACCGGCTCAAGCTTAACCCGGAGAAGACGGAGGTTCTGTTCTTCGGGGCACCCTCGTCTTACAATGGCCCCCTCCCTAGTCTGGGGGTATTTCACTCCAGCCTACAGACAGGGCCAGGAATCTGGGCGTGGTCCTGGATTCGTCCCTCTCCCTGGAATCCCAGGTGATGGCCGTCTCCAGGGCCGCTTTTTTCCATCTCCGCAGGATCGCCCAGATCCGTCAGTACCTTGATGAGTCCTCCCTGAGGACAGTTGTGCAGGCCTTGGTGGTCTCGAGGAAACTGCAAACGTGGGGTTGCCCTTGACCCTCGTCCAGAGGTTACAGCGGGTGCAAAATGCGGTGGCCAGGCTGGTGGTGGGTGCTCGTAGATACGAGCACATCACCCCAGTCCTTCTGCCTGCATTGGCTCCCGTTGTCTTCCGGATCAGGTTCAAGGTCCTGGTCTTGGTTTTCAAGGCCCTCCATGGCCTGGGACCAGGTTACCTGGCGGAGCACATCTCCCTAAGAGCATCCGGATCCAGAAAGAAAGGCGCGCTCAGTGGCAAAAAGAGGCGCGGAGAAACGCGGAACCGCGCCTCTGTGGTGGGTGGGGAACCATCTCCCTCCTGAGCTGCGCCTGCTGGAGTCCCTGCCTGCCTTTAAGAGGGCTTTGAAGACCTTCCTCTTTAAAGAAATGGTGACCTTATTAGTTAGTTTTCCTTTTCCCATTTCTCTGAATCTTGCTTTTTGCCGCCCTTATTTGGGGGCTTTGCTATTTTTGCTTTTAAGCCTTTTTTATGCTTTTTACGTTGTTAGCCGCCCAGAGTTCCCGTTGGGAAGATGGTGCGGGATATAAGTACTTAAATAAATAAAATAAATAAATAAATAAACAAAATGGTAACAAAACGAATGAAAACGAAAATGAATTTTTTGCAAAAATTCACGAAAAATGGAAATGAACCAAAACAGACCCTCCAAACGACAAACGACAAACGAAATGTCATTTTTTTGATTCGTGCCCATCTCTAACCGTTTGTTATACAAGGGTCCACTGTCCTTTTTACTGCCTGAGACGAAACTGCCAACTGTACTGGTCTTCATCGGAGGGAGGAGCCAGGTATGTGTTTTCTTTTTTTTTTTTTTGGTGTGTGTGTGTTTTGTTTTGTTTTTTGGCCAGGGCAGAGTCCCCCAAGCAGGTCATATCATCCTCACAATAAAGATGATGATGATGATGATGATGATGATGATGACGACGACAACGACAACGACATATTTCATTTTCTGAACCACAGGTCCTGGAATCTCCAACAAAGAGTTTACGGGATTCTTGGAGCAGTCATGCAGAACAATGAGACCCAAAGTGGTTGTAGCTAATATAGGACTGACCTAGAGACCTTATTATGTTTCTGTTACCCCCTTCCAGGAAGATGCACGGTCTTCTGCTTAAGCTGTGCCACTCATTCCTGCTTTTGCTTATGGGCATCTGTTAACATTGACATTAAAAAACCCCAGCCTTTACATTTATTTCCTTTTTCATTAATGTTTAAATGGTTGCTGCATCTGGGCAGGAATGCATTGACTGTCTTTCCTCCCCTGAGGATGCTCTCTTGTGGTGGGGTGCCGGTGACAACAGCAGCCGAAATCCTGTTGCGCAATGGGATGACATCAGCACCAGGCACCAAAGCACCAGTGGGCAATTTTGGGGGTGCACACTACTCTGTTACATTGTTTGCGAGCTGGGTGTGCCTTGAAATTGCCTCTAAGCAGTGGTGATCTGTGAACACTCCTGATGGCCTCCTTGCTGTACACACAGAGCTGCCCAACAGGATTTGAGCCACGACATGGTTTGCAGTCTTATCGTTAAGACTTTTGGAGAGCCATTGTCTTTTAGGGAATGGAGTGTCAGACTAGGATTCCAAAGCCCTGAGTTCAAATCCTTGCTCAGCCGTAGATACTCACTGGAGAAGGGCAAGGATTGGCTGAATACAGCTGAATACAGTGGTGCCTCTTAACATGAATTTAATTCATTTTACGGGTCAATTCATTTTACAGAAAATTCATCCTACTAAATGCAATTTAACACGGTTCCCAGAGGAATGCATTGAATTTGTCTTGCGAGGCATCCCGTAGGAAAAATTCATCTTAGGAGGTTTTCCTATTCCCAGAAATTTCATGCGTCATATGAGTTTTTCATATTAAGGGGCATTTGTCTTACGAGGTACTACTGTATCAGGAAAAACTTCCTAATTATTAGAACAGTTCGACAATGGAACCAATTACCCCAAGAGGTGGTGAATGCTCCAACACTGGGTGTCTTCAAGAGAAATTTGGACAACCACCTGGCAGATATCCTTTGATTTGTATTCCTTCGTGGATCAAGGGGTTGGACTTGATGGCTTTGGAGGCCCCTTCCAGCTTCACTCTTCTATGATTCTATGATTGTGTCTCACATACCTTGAAAAACACGCTTCAGACGTTGTATGACAAAAGCACCTTGATGATACATAATAGCTAGTCGAGAAAGAAACTTGCCTAAGATGTGTGCCATTTTTATTTTCCTTGGTAATTCTAGACTGTGCTTCTCTATGGATATGACCCTGTGAAGCGAGCATTTAGGAGCAGGGAGTCATTAGGGTGCAAAAATGTATTCCCATTTGCAAGCTTTCGTCTGTAGAGTCCTTTCTGATGGATACAACACCCTTCCCCTTCCTTCAAAGTGTTCAGGCCATTTCTTGTTGCTGCCATTTATATAGTAACTGTGTGATCTCTGAACTGATTAGCACTTCCTTTTGAAATAGAACTGTTTGCCTCAAGAAAATACTCTCTAAGCTGTTCAATGCCCATTTATTTTTCCTTTCTGTCCACCCCTGCTCCCCATCACCATGCAATTGGTTCTCAGGATGAGAGATATGATACTGGGGGTCAGATCAGTACATCTTCCTTACAGGCAGTCTGTGAAAAGAACTAGGGAACGACAATGGGTTGTAGAGATTTCCAGAGATGCCCCTGATATCTTAAAAGCAAAAACTAGCCCTTGGCTCCTGTTTCTGCTCCTGGCTACGTACGCTTGCTTTCTCTACTTTGAGGCCCACAGAAAGTTGCAAAGTGCAATGTACATCATTGGCTGGCTTGATGGCTCACTCCGTGATTTAGGTGTCTGGCTGCAGAGACAGAGGTTGGGAGTTTGCGATTTCCCATGGTGCCTCCAGGGAGAAGAGCCAGCCTCGGTGGCCTTGGGCAAGCTGCACCATCCCAGAAGAAGGGGATGGGACACAAATTCTGAGAACTGTGTACCAAGAAAATCCTGAAGAAGGGGTGCCATAAGCCAGAATTGACTTGACGGCACATCACCACCACCACCACCACCACCACCGATCATCATCATCAATCATCACCTTCTTCTTCTTCTTCTTCTTCTTCTTCTTCTTCTTCTTCTTCTTCTTCTTCTTCTTCTTCTTCTTCTTCATCATCATCATCATCATCATCATCATCATCATCATCATCATCAAGAATTAATCATCATCATCATCATTGTTGTCATCGTCACCATCATCATCATCATCATCATCATCATCTGGCGAACACAGCTGCCAGGTATTAAGCAGGAGTTGGCCTTCTTCAATGAATGAGCTCTTTCCAAGAGCCTAGGATGACTGGAGATGTCTACCAGGGGGGTTGGGATCCTTAAAACGTTTGTTTTTGTCTTCTCCCATCGCAATGTATTTTTCTTTTCCCTTTAAAATGGATGTCGCCACCAGCCACAAAATGGAAGCAAGCCATGTGATGGGATCATGTTCAACCAATAGCATGCCCAGGTTGCAGACTGGTTGGGCAGGTCTGGCAGCCACAGAGGGCATAAAAAGCTCTGGCAGCCCCTGTCCTCCTTGCAGTCTCTGGTGGGAGTTAGGGTGGGATTGCTGTCTCTGCGACTCTAGCTTCAGTCCTGCAGCCTCCCTGTGTGCGTGCGTGCTGCGTACCTCTCGGTGACTACCCTTCCTTGCCCCGCAGTGCAGTCACTCTGCGGCTGCCTTGCACCCTGGGCAACGCCCGCCGCTGCCTTTGCAGCCTCCCTGCATACCTAGTCTATACTGTGTCTTTGCCAGCATCCATTGTTTTTAGTGCTTTCCCTCTGGTCTGGGGTGTTGGGGGAAGCCTGCGCATGGAAATGCTTTAAAAATCACGCAAAAAGCAGGTAGAAACAACAAACAAAAAAACGAAAAACAGTAACAAAATTTTTCAAAAAATTCCTGACAAACGGAAACGAACCGAAACAGACCTCTCAACAACAAACGAAAAACCGAAACACCATTTTTCTGTTTCGTGCCCATGTCTAATGCTGTCCTTAATAATGTTGCCATTTGTAGTTGACCAATGTTGATCTTGTCAGTGCCAAGGGTTTTCAGATGTTGACTGAGGTCTTTTGGGATTGAACCCAAGGCGCCTAGTGCTCACGACCTGGGTTCAATCCCCGGTAGCAGGCTCAAGGTTCACTCAGCCTTCCATCCTTCCGAGGTCGGTAAAATGAGTACCCAGCTCGCTGGGGGGGCAATGTGTAGCCTGCACACTGTAATCAAAATTGTAAACCGCCCAGAGACTACTTGTAGTGGTATGGGGCGGCATATAAGCAGAACACTTTAGTGTTATTGTTCTTGCTTTCTTATTCCATAGCTTTTTGATTTCTAATAAGCTGAATATCATCCAACAATGGGATTTGGCAACAAAAAAGACAAATGCTCTTTTAGGCTGCATTAAATATAAATTTCAAATCCAGCAAGGTGCTCATCTCCCTTTGTTCAGCACTGGTTAGGCCTCACCTTGAGTACTGTGTCCAGTTCTGGGCACCACACTTCAAGAAAGATGCTGACAGATTGGAACAAGTTCAGAGAAGCACAGCTAGGACGATCAGGGGGCTGGAAACTGAGCCCTAGGAGGAAAGACTGAATGAATTAGGCATGTTTGGCCTGGAGAAAAGAAGTCTGAGGGGTGATAGGATAGCACTTTTCAAATATTTGAAGGGCTGTCATACAGAGGAGGGGCAGGATCTGTTCTCGATCATCCCAGAGAGCAGAATGCATAACAATGGGTTGAAGTTAAGAGATCCCAGTGTTCAGCTGAATACAGGTGTACCTCGGTTGACGAACGCCTCCGTTGATGTAATTTTTGGTTGACAAAAGGAAATCCATGGAAAATAATGGCAAAAGAATTTTTTTTTTTGCAATACCTCAGTTTATGTAAGGCATTGCGAAAAAAGTTCCCAGGATGCGTTGCGCTCGGTGTGTTTCCAGTTTACGAAGTTTCCAGAGGATGAAACATCCTGGGGGATGGATTAACTTCATCAACCGAGGTACGCCTGTATCAGGTAAAACTTCCTAACTGTTAGAGCAGTAAAGCAATGGAAGCAATGACCTCAAGAGGTGGGGAGTGCTTCAACACTGAAGGCATTCAGGAGAAATCTGGGCAACCCCCTGGCAGAGATCCTTTAATTTGTATTCATCCATCAAGCGGGAGATTGGACTTAATAACATTCCTTTCCCGCTTCACTATTCTATGATTCTGGGGAATTTAGTAAAAAAGAAAGAAAAGGAAAACAAGTTTAAGCACCAGCCCCTTTCACATGACCCCTAAAATCTGCTGCAAAACACTTGCAGATCTGGAGCATAAAATTGTTTTCTCACCAGCAGCAGACTTTTTTTAAAAAAATACAGTACGACCACACCCACTTAAGTGTGCTCCAGTGCACTTTACAAGTACCTGGTCTCCGGAGGTAAAAAAAATCCAATGCGGATTGTAAAGCTGTGAATGCCTGGCTCTCCTCCGCCTTCTGTTTGTTTTTGTTGTCCCCCGCCCCTTTAACAGACTGGAATCCCTAACCGGGCTGCTTGACGGCAGGCGGAGGTGAGACTGCATTTTTTTTTCTCCCTCAACATATGGAAGAGGGGTGTCTCCATCTGGCTCAATGACTGGTCTCCAGATACTGCCTCCAAGTCACACACATCTTGGGCATTTGACAATGTGATGAAGGTGGGGAGGTGGTGAAAATAGCGGGCCCAAACCAACCTCCCTCACTTCTCCAAAGGAGAGTCTTTGGGGAAGCCGCTGTGAGGAGTCCTCCTCCCCCCCTTGCCTGTCGCCACCATCCCACTCCAGAAGGAAGGGCAGGATGCCTCCCGGTCATGAATTCTCAAGGTGGAAGAGAATGCAGTTTTCTCAGGTGGGACAAGGCTGCGTTGGGATGGCACGGGAGGGAAGCTTCGTGCCAGGGCATTTGCAAAACACACACACACACACACACACACACACACACACACACACACACACACACACACACACACACACACACACACACACACACACACATTTATTTATTTATTTATTTATTTATTTATTTTTAACTCTTGTATACCGCCCTATTCCCACAATGGGGACTCAGGGCGGTTAACAGCATAAAAATAGAAAACAGATAAAATCGGACACAAGCAATAGACAACAAATTTGCTAAAACAATTAGATCCAAGATTAAATAGGCGGGGAGAAAAAAGAAAAAAGAAAAAAAATAGAGCAGAGTCCCTAACCCTCACCATAGGCCTCTCGGAAGAGCATGGTCTTGAGGCTCTTCTTAAACGCCGCCAACGAGGGGGCCAGCCGTAGTTCACCTGGGAGTTTGTTCCAAATTGCCGGTGCCACCACACCATCGACTGCGAGTACGCGCTTCCCGGGCTTCCTCGGGGACCGTCCGCAGGGAAAGGGCCACCGAGGCATGGGTGGGTCGGGCCAGGTCTAATTGTCTGGGAAGACGCTCCGCCAAATAAGCCGGGGCCAAGCCATGGAGGGTTTTGTAAACCAAAACCAACACCTTGAACCTTATTCGGGAGGCAACGGGTAACCAGTGTAGGCGGGCCAGGATGGGGGTGGCGCGGTCATAACGACGCGCACCAACCACCAGCCTGACCGCCGTATTCTGGACCCGCTGCAATCGCCGAACAAGGTTCAAGGGGAGCCCCATGTAGAGAGCGTTGCAATAATCCAGCCTCGACACAACCAGCGCCTGTACCACTGTCCTCAAGGAGCCCTCAAGGCGAATCTGGGCGATAAGCCTTAGATGGTAAAGGCCGACCTGACCACGGCTGACACCTGAGAATCCAGGGTCAGGTCCGGGTCCAGGACGACGCCAGGCACTCTTTGCGCCAGCTGGAGGGCGGACCCACCCAGACTGGGAAGAGGGCCACAGTACCCCTCCGACGAGCCCCCGAAGAACATAACCTCGGTCTTGCCTGGGTTGAGCCTGAGCCTGTGGGTCCTGGAGAGAGAGAGAGAGAGAGAGAGAGAGAGAGAGAATCAGAGTGCGGAAGGGTGGGAACACAGGAAGCGGAGCAAAACCCACATGATCTCTGGCTGGGGGGATCCGAATTTAAGTTCCCAGCAGATTTTTAGGGGGTCATGTGAAAGCAGCCTTAGAGTTGCCTAAATCAGATGAATGGCACTCTTCTCTAAAAATGCTGCCACATTGATACAGCCATGCCAGAATGGCCCTTGAGCCTTGAATGCTTTTGCCATAATGGAAAATCTTGCCTTTTCATGACTGATCTCTTTGGCAAACAATGGACACAGGGAGCAATGAACTTGGGAAGATGTCAAAATACTTTAAATCTTGTCCCTTCATAGACTTCCTGGTGAGCCTCTGGGGAACAGTGACCATGCTGCAATCTCCTTTGCCATGCATGTTGGAGGAAGAGTGTCAAGCAAATCAGACATAAAAACCCTTGATTTTCGAAGGGCAAACTTCCCTCAGATGAGGAAACTAGTTAGAAAGAAATTGAAGGGGAAGGTTGGAAGAATGCAATCTCTTCAGAGTGCATGGAACCTGTTTAAAACAACGGTAACAGAGGCCCAGCTCAAGTGCATACCACAAAGAAAGAAGAGCTCATTTAAGTCCAAGTGGACACCGGCATGGTTAACGAGTGGAGTTAGAGAGGCTCTAAAGCGCAAGGAGAGGTCTTTCTGTAAATGGAAATCCTCCCCAAATGAGGAAAATAAAAAGGAACACAAACTCTGGCAAAAGAAATGTAAGAAGATGATAAGAGAGGCAAAGAAAGATTTTGAGGAACACATGGCTAGCAATATAAAGGGTAATAATAAAAGCTTCTTTAAATATGTTAGAAGTAGAAAACCTGCCAGAGAACCAGTTGGCCCTCTGGATGGTGAGGGAGGAAAAGGGGAGATTAAGGAGGACTTGGAAATTGCAGAGAAATTAAATGAGTTCTTTGCATCTGTCTTCACGACAGAAGACCTTGAGCGGATTCCGCTGCCTGAACGGCCCCTCTTGACTAAAGAATTAAATCAAATACAGGTTAAAAGAGAGGATGTTTTGGGACTAATTGATAAATTGAAGATTAACAAGTCACCGGGCCGAGATGGCATCCACCCAAGGGTTATTAGGGAACTGAGAAATGAAATTGCAGATCTCTTAACAGTAATATGCAGCTTGTCTCTTAAAACGGCCACAGTGCCGGGGGACTGGAGGATAGCAGATGTCACACCAATTTTTAAAAAAGGAAGGAGGGGGGACCCGGGAAACTACAGGCCAGTTAGCCTTACATCTGTCCCAGGGAAGATGGTGGAAAGCCTCATCCAAGAGAAAATCTTAAAACACATAGAAGAACAAACCTTGCTGAGAGAAAATCAGCATGGCTTCTGCAAGGGTAAGTCTTGTCTGACAAATCTTTTAGATTTTTTTGAAAAGGTCAACAGGCATGTAGATTTGGGTGAACCAGTGGATATAGTCTATCTGGATTTTCAAAAGGCTTTTGACACAGTCCCTCACCAGAGGCTGCTGAGAAAATTGCACAGTCAGGGGATAAGAGGGCAGGTCCTCTTATGGACTGAGAACTGGTTGAGATCCAGGAAACAAAGAGTAGGTGTCAATGGGAAATTTTCACAATGGAGAGAGGTGAAAAGCGGTGTGCCCCAGGGATCTGTCCTGGGACCAGTGCTTTTCAATCTGTTCATAAATGACCTGGAGACAGGGATATGCAGTGAGGTGGCCAAGTTTGCAGATGACACAAAACTTTTCCGTGTGGTAAAAACCAGAGAAGATTGTGAAGAGCTCCAGAAGGATCTCTCCAAACTGGGGGAATGGGCTGAGAAATGGCAAATGCATTTTAATGTAGCCAAATGTAAAGTAATGCATATTGGGGCAAAAAATCAAAACTTTATCTATCAACTCATGGGCTCTGAGTTATCCGTGACAGATCAGGAAAGAGATCTTGGTGTGTTGGTAGACAGCTCCATGAAGGTGTCCACCCAATGTGTGGCAGCGGTGAAGAAGGCCAATTCCATGCTAGGGATTATCAAAAAGGGGACTGAAAATAAAACAGCCAACATTATAATGCCATTATACAAAACAATAGTAAGGCCGCACCTGGAGTATTGTGTACAATTCTGGTCACCGCATCTCAAGAAAGACATAGTGGAACTGGAAAAGGTGCAGAAGAGAGCGACTAAAATGATTACTGGGCTGGGGCACCTCCCTTTTGAGAAAAGGCTAAAACATTTGGGCTTCTTTAGTCTGGAAAAAAGGCGCCTGAGGGGGGATATGATTGAGACGTACAAAATAATGCAGGGCATGAGTAAAGTGGATAGCGGGAAGCTCTTCTCCCTCTCACAAAATACCAGAACTAGGGGACATACACTCAAATTGAGGGCTGGGAGAGTAAGAACAGATAAAAGAAAATATTTTTTCACCCAGCACGTTATTAGTCTATGGAACTCCCTGCCACAGGATGTGGTCATGGCATCTGGCTTGGATGCCTTCAAAAGGGGATTGGACAGATTCCTGGAGGAAAAGTCCATCACAGGTTACAAAACAGGATGGAGATGTGTAATCTCCAGGCTTAAAACCAGGGTACTTCAAGGGCCAGATGCAGGGGAGTGGTATCAGGAGACAGATATCTAGTCTCATGCGCTCCCAAATGCATCTGGTGGGGCCACTGTGAGATACAGGAAGCTGGACTAGATGGGCCTTTGGCCTGATCCAGCATGGCTCTTCTTATGTTCTTATGTTCTTATGTTCTTATGTAAATGGGGCCAGTAAAACATTTCATAGAATCACAGAGTTGGAAGAGACCCCAAGGGCTATCCAGACCTACCTCCTTCCATGCAGGAACCCCCATCACAGGACTCCCGACAGATGGCCATCCAGCCTCTGCTTAAAAACCTCCAAAGAAGGAGACTCCACCACCCTCCTTTGTGGCAGCATATTCCACTGCCGGACAGCTCTAACCATCATGAAGTTCTTCCTAATGTTCAAATAGAATCTCTTTTCCTGTAGTTTGAGACCATTTAATTAAGACCATTTGAGCGTGATGAAACAGGCAGTTGTTTTTGGGAAATGTTAGCCACAGTATTCAGTGATTTCCCCCCAATCAGATGGATTTCATGCAAGATCTTTTCAGTGATTCGTTGCTTTGGGCTATAGCAACATGGATCAGCTTCCCCCATCCTATTTGCAAATATGATTTATTTCCTTGCTTAGGAGAAAACAAACTTTGCATCCCAAAGAGTTCAGGAGGAAATGGTGAACTGCAAAAACATTTCACTGGAAAGACTGTGATTGTAGCGTTTAGGTAAAGATATGCCTTTTAGATGTTATGTTTGCTGAGGGTTGATGCCTCTAGAAGCTTGTGATGGATATTTAATAAGAAGCAGTATTATCAGAGTGCTATTTCAGTGGGAAGAAAATAAACATTGATCACCCACCCTAGTTTGCTCTTGTATTTTTAACAGGCTTTTGAGGTTTATTTTTTCTTTTTCTTTTTAAAAAAGTGTCACATAAACCATCAGCAAAAGCTTTTAGTGCTGTTGGTGAGCTGTAGCTATTTTGTATAAAAGCAGTCTGTGCTCTATTGGTTAAAATTAAAAACAAAAAATCATCATGGACGTGTAGGAACAATGCCTGAGATGGAAGCTTCCTTTACATACTAGCCTGTTTTGAAATAAATAAGTCTTATTTTTAATGCCTCTTTATAAAGCAATGTCCTTTTTTCACCCAGCGCGTTGTTAGTCTGTGGAACTCCCTGCCACAGGATGCGGTGATGGCATCTAGCGTGGATGCCTTCAAAAGGGGATTGGACAGATTCCTGGAGGAGAGGTCCATCACAGGTTACAAACCATGATGGAGATGTGTCATCTCCAAGGTTAAAACCGGGGTACTTCAAGGACCAGATGCAGGGGAGTGGTATGAAGAGACAGAGATCTAGTCTTGTGTGCTCCCAGACACATTTGGTGGGGCCACTGTGAGATACAGGAAGCTGGACTAGATGGGCCTTTGGCCTGATCCAGCATGATCTTCTTATGTTCTTATGTTCTTAATGTTTCCAACATTGGTAGAATAGATTCCCAAACATAATTCAACAATGCATGTATATGAATATACGAACACTTTGACTCTTGTTTATCTTGTGGTCTAAGTGACTCCTGGACCCTTTTCACACATATGACTGTCAAGCCAGATGTAACACCTTCAGTATTTAAAGGTAAAAGGTAAAGGTTCCCCCTGCACATGCGTGCTAGTCATGTCCAACTCTAGTGGTGGTGCTCAGCTCCATTTTCAAGCCAAAGAGCCAGTGTTGTGCAAGTCTGTGGCCATGTGGCAGGCATGGCTGAACGCATTCCTGTGCACGGAACACTGTTTATCTTCCTGCTTTTTAGAGCGGTACCTATTTATCTACTTGCATTTACATGATTTTGAACGGCTAGGTTGGCAGGAGCTGGAGTTAACAGCGGGAGCTCACTCCGCTGTGTGGCACTGGAATTTGAACTGCCGAGCTGCCAACTTTGCAGCCGACAGTTTCAGCGCTCTAGCTCACTGAGCCACCACACCCCTCTGTATTTCTGCCCCTGACTAAACACAGGACTGTACATTTTCCTCTGTTGAAACTTGTTTTGTTTGTATTACAGTATCCCAGTTCTCCTGAGTGCCTGGTTACAGAGACAGGGACCAGGAATTCAAATATCTATGCTGTGTGAAACCACTCCAGGTTTGGGTGGCTGATGAGGTTACATGCTCTGCTACATCCATGACTCTGGGCAAGCAGAACCATTTTCCCTGAACATCCTCAGACTTTTAAATCTATTCAGAAAATGTTTATCCTTAGACAATTGTGGCACATAATTAATTCCTTCTGCCTCGTCAGTTCTTGCAAGATCCCATATCTGAGTTTGGAAGCACTGCTGTCTTTTATTTAGAGGTGGGAAGCTGAGTCCCAGAAGACAGTGGCTTTTCCTTTTAGTTATTTCGTGGTGATAGAAGTGAGATGAGAACGGTGTAATTTCTAGCCTTATTGTTCTGATTCATTCAGAACTGCTAAATCCCCTGGATATGAAACTTATTTCAATGTATGGGTTAGGATGAGTCAATCTTGTTCCATGTTCTCCTATTGGATTTCAACGTAAGAGTCTCCTAATTCATCCGTCAAAGTTAGCATAACAGCTCAAGATGATTTATCCCAAATATTGACACAGAAGAGTTTTATTCCTTTAGCGCTTCCTGGCAGCAGCAGAATGAACTCAAAAGGAGATTGACTGCTTAATAATCCCCTGGTGAATTTCATGATTTTGGAAATGTTCCAGGTGAGGCGCTTTAACTCCAAAAACCTCAAATTCTTTTCTGAATGCTATGCATTCCCACCATCTCTGTGATGGCAGCAGTGCCTTCCTTTGTTCATAAACTGTGAGAGGGGTTTGTACATGGGGTCTAACCCCATTTGATTATGACCACTCATTCCTCGGTTACTGGTGGCACAACAACAAGAGGCAGGATGTGAGGTGAGGTGTGATTCCAGCCAGAACTGTGAATCACAACAAGAGTGGTGGAAATAGATGGCCCGAGAAGCAAGGAGAGACCTACAAAATAATTCAGGGCATGAGTAAAGTGGATAGAGCGACACTCTTCTCCCTTTCACAAAATACCAGAACTAGGGGACATACACTCAAATTGAGGGCTGGGAGAGTAAGAACGGACAAAAGAAAATTTTTTTTTCACCCAGCGCATTGTTAGTCTGTGGAACTCCCTGCCACAGGATGTGGCAATGGCACCTGGTCTGGATGCCTTCAAAAGGGGATTGGACAGATTCCTGGAGGAGAAGTCCATCACAGGTTACAAACCATGATAGAGATGTGTCATCTCCAGGCTTAAAACCAGGGTAGTTCAAGGGCCAGATGCAAAGAAGTGGGATCAGGAGACAGAGATCTACTCTCGTGTGCCCCCAGAGGCATCTGGTGAGGCCACTGTGAGATACAGGAAGCTGGACTAGATGGGCCTTTGGCCTGATCCAGCATGGCTCTTCTAATGTTCTTATGTTCTTATGTTATTTCACCCTCTCTAGTGATGGTGTGGTAGGTAAAGTAGTGTAGTTGCGAGAATGATGGGCTGATGCTCAAGACCTGGGTTCAAATCACTGCTCAGCCATGGAAATGCACTCAGGCAGGTGGCTCTGGCAAAACAACTCTGCAAAGCTCTTGAAAATTGTTGCACATAATTAATTCCTTCTGCCTCTTCAAGTTCGTGCTAGATCTTGGAGGTGGGAAGCTGGGTCCCAGAGGGAACAGTGGCTTGTCCTTTTAGCTATTTGGAGTGGCTTGACAGTTCCTACTCCAGGTGCCTACAGCGCCTGGTATTCCCAGGTGGTCTCCCATCCAAGTATTAACCAGGACCAACCCTACTTAGCTTCTGAACTCAAGTGAGATCAGATGTGCTTACGGCATCTAGGCAGTTTGGAGAGAGAGAGAGAGAGAGAGAGAGAGAGAGAGAGAGAGAGAGAGAATGTATAAAGCTGGCAACAGGCCCCTGCTGGAGAGACGAATCTGGCACTTGCCAACTGATGCTGAACTCTGGCGAAGGTCCTGCCCCCCCTGAGCAAGAAGGGGAGGGAAATCTCGCAGCAACAACATCCAGGAGGGCTTGGCAGGCTGTTTTTTCAAAAAAGCATACCAGTTTGCAGGGGCTTTTGGCTGATTCAGGCAACGTTTGAAGGGGTCGGGAGAAAGAGAGAGAGAGAGAGAGAGAGAGAGAGAGAGAGAGAGAGAGAGAGAGAGAGAGAGAGAGAGAGAGAAGTTGGGGTGGGTTGGTGAAGAAAAAAGAAAAGAAAAGAAAATGTAGAAGTGTAACTCCATATTTGGTCAAAAGGTTGCATGCTTCCCAAATGAGAAGCTGCAGCCCTTTGTAATTGCAGATGCTGTGAGGGCAGGTTGCCGTCTTTGCAAACAATTGGTTTGGGACCAAGACACTCTCGGGGATGATTTCAGAAAGGAGAAATTCAGAAGGAAGCCTTCAACAGTTAAGACACAAATATTTTTTTGCTGGCCTTCTGCAAACCTTCACCGGGCAAACCTTCCCTCATGCAACCAGTAGTACTACTTGTTTTCCATTGTTTCTGATTTTCTATTCCCCAGAATGGCATTTTCTATTCTACGTTTGTTTACTTATTGTTCTCAGCTTTAATATTGCCTTTTTAATGACAATAGATGCTTCACACTCATTTGAAAGAGAAAGTGAAGTGATTGATTTATTGATTTATTGAATGAATGAATGAATGAAGCAGCAAATAGAAAATAAAATAAAATAAAATAAAATTTAAAAAACAAGTCATGCCAGATTAATTTGATCTCTTTCTTTGATAGAATTACAGGCCTAGTGGATGAGGGGAATGCTGTGGATATTGTTTATCTGGACTTTAGTAAGGCCTTTGATAAGTTTCCCCATGGTATTCTTGCTAAGACATTAGTAGAAAGTGGGATAGATAGTGCTACTGTTAGGTGGATTTGTAATTGGTTGACTAATCGCACCCAAAGGGTGACCATAAATGGCCTCTCTTCAGCTTGGAGAGACGTGACCAGTGGGGTGCCCCAGGGTTCTGTTCTGGGTCCAGTGCTGTTCAATATCTTTATTAATGACTTGGAGGAAGGAATAGAGAGTATGCTAATTAAATTTGCAGACTACACCCAATTGGGAGGGGCTGCAAATTCCCTAGAGGATAGGATGAAAATCCAAAAAGACCTTGACAGATTAGAGTGCTGGGCCAAAGCTAACGAAATGGATTTCAACAGAGGGAAATGTAGGGTACTACATTTAGGTAAAAAAAAAATGAATTGCACAAATATAAGATGGGGGATACTTGGCTGGAGGATAGTACCTGTGAAAGGGATCTGGGAGTCTTGGTGGACCACAAATTGAACATGAGTCAGCAGTGTGATGCGGCGTCCAGGAAAGCCAATTTGATTCTTGGTTCTATCAACAGAACCATAGTGTCTAGATCAAGGGAAGTGATAGTACCACTCTATTCTGCTCTTGTCAGACCCCACATGGAGTACTGTGTCCAGTTCTGTGCGCCTCCATTTAAAAAGGATGTTGACAACCTCAAGCGGGTGCAGAGGAGGGCTACCAGGATGGTTGAGGGTCTGGAGGAAAAGGGAACTGGGAATGTTTAGCCTCTCTAAAAGAAGACTGAGAGGGGATATGATAGCTATGTTTAAATATTTGAAAGGATGTCATATTGAAGAGGGAACAGGTTTGTTTTCCATGGGTTCAGAGACTAGGATTCGGGGCAATGGTTTCAAACTACAGGAAAAGAGATTCCATTTGAACATTAGGAAGAACTTCATGACAGTTAGAGCTACTCGGCAGTGGAATATGCTGCTGTGTAGGGTGGTTGAGTCTCCTTCTTTGGAGGTTTTTAAGCAGAGGCTGGATGGCCATCTGTCGGAAATATTGTGATGGGGGTTCCTGCATGGCAGGGGGTTGGACTAGATGGCCCTTGAGGTCTCTTCCAACTCTATGATTCTATGATTCTATGATTCTTCTCCCTCTCACAAAATACCAGAACTAGGGGACATACACTCAAATTGAGGGCTGGGAGAGTAAGAACAGACAAAAGAAAAAAATTTTTCACCCAGCGCATTGTTAGTCTGTGGAACTCCCTGCCACAGGATGTGGTGGCCTGGATCTGGCATCTGGCCTGGATGCCTTCAAAAAGGGATTGGACAGGTTCCTGGAGAAAAAGTCCAACAAAGGTTACAAACCATGATGGAGATGTGTAATCTCTAGGCTTTAAAATCAGGTACTTCAAGGGCCAGATGCAGAGGAGTGGTATCAGGATACAGATATTTAGTCTCATGCACTCCCAAACGCATGTGGTGGGGCCACTGGGAGATACAGGAAGCTGGACTAGATGAGCCTTTGGCCTGATCCAGCATGGCTGTTCTTATGTTC
Organism: Phrynocephalus forsythii; assembly: GCA_029282475.1. Classification (NCBI taxonomy): domain Eukaryota; kingdom Metazoa; phylum Chordata; class Lepidosauria; order Squamata; family Agamidae; genus Phrynocephalus; species Phrynocephalus forsythii. The sequence goes on along the minus strand of JAPFRF010000005.1, from coordinate 124,684,333 downwards.
TTATCTTCTCCCAGCATACATGGGTATGATGCTGCTGGGATGGGGTCAATAGAATGATGGACAAGGTCTCTGGAGAACAGGGTTTGGAAGGCTTATGTCCTGTTATTGATTAAATGTGAGAACCCCTTTCGATCAAGTGTAGAATTCCCCCCACCCGCAATCCTGAGTAGTCTGCAGACCATATTTCAGTCACATCACAGTGTTGGGAGGGATTTTTAGACTAGTTAGTCCAGTCTCCTGGTTCATATAGGGAATTCAGGAGTATGTCCCAACACAGGTTCTTCCAGCCTCTGTCCAGCATATAAATCAATGCCTCCACTGAAGGAGATCTCGCTCACCCCTGTATAAGTAAACAATTCCCAACTCTTGGTCTATCCATTGTGTTTGGACGTCAGCTCCCAGAATGCCTTCTGGAACCCAAGTCCCAAACCTCAGGAGGACCAAGAGGTGAAAGAACCACTGATTGAGGTGAGTGCTTGCATTGCCAAAATGCTTCTGTTGCTAAGATTTTTCCCCTTGATGTCCAGTTAGCATCTACTATCCTACGTGTTAGGCCCCTTTTATCTTGTCCACACCCTCTGGGAAAACAACGAACAAGCCTTCCTGTGTTCTCATGATTTCTTCCCCAAGTTGAAGACATTTGGTTCATTCAAGCTTTCTTCTAGGATGTGTTCAAATGCTGGTCCTCTTAATCGCCCTACTGAAAATTGCTTCTGATCTCTCTCTGCCCCTTTGAAAGTGTCATGGCCAAACCTGACCACACTCCTCTAGGAGAAGGCCTGCTTAATGCATGAATTGTTGAATAGATCAGTGGTTTAGGTCTCTGGCTGCAGAGCCAGAGGGTAAGAGTTTGATTCCCCACTGGGGCCCCTTCAGAGGAGATGGACTTGATGATCTATTGGTTCCCTTCCAACTCTGTGGTTCTAAGATCATGACAATGATTGCCTGATCAAGTGGAGGTATTATATCCCACCATTAATGCCAAATTACGGTTCTGTGACGATAGTCTGAATCTGTATCAGTCTCTCTCTTTTTTGCAGCCACATCAAATTGCTAATTTAGGCCCTTTTCACACGACCTCACGATCTCAAGAAAGACATAGTGGAACTGGAAAAGGTGCAGAAGAGAGCGACTAAAATGATCACTGGGCTGGGGCACCTCCCTTATGAAGAAAGGCTAAAACAATTGGGCCTCTTCAGTCTGGAAAAAAGGCGCTTGAGGGGGGATATGATTGAGACATACAAAATAATGCAGGGTATGAGTAAAGTGGATAGAGGGAAGCTCTTCTCCCTCTCTCAAAATACCAGAACTAGGGGACATACACTCAAATTGAGTGCTGGGAGAGTAAGAACTGACAAAAGAAAATATTTTTTCACCCAGCGCGTTGTAAGTCTATGGAACTCCCTGCCACAGGATGTGGTGATGGCATCTGGCCTGGATGCCTTCAAAAGGGGATTGGACAGATTCCTAGAGGAAAAGTCCATCACGGGTTACAAACCATGATGGAGATGTGTAATCTCTAGGCTTTAAACCAGGGTACTTCAAGGGCCAGATGCAGGGGAGTGGTATCAGGAGACAGATATCTAGTCTCATGCGCTCCCAAACGCATCTGGTGGGGCCGCTGTGAGATACAGGAAGCTGGACTAGATGGGCCTTTGGCCTGATCCAGCATGGCTCTTCTTATGTTCTTATGTTCTTATGACCCCTAAGATCTGCTGGCTACTTAAATTCAGACCAGAGATCTTAGGGGTTTGTTGCTGTTCCTGCTTTCCCACCCCCTCTGCAATCCTGGCTGCTGGCTGCGTGAGGGGAGGGAGAAAAAGAGGAAGAAAAGAATGCCACTCACCTCCGTTCTGCCGGCCTCGCTCTGTTCCCGGCAGCATTCAGATCTCTTAAAGGGGCGGGGGGCAAAAACAACAACAAACAGAAGCAATGAGAGCCAGGCAGTCACTACGTTATATCCGCATCAGGAATTTTCACCTCCAGAGAGCAGGTACCTGAAAAGTGCGCTGGGACGCGCTTAGGTGGGCATGGTCGCACTTAATTATCTGTAAACTCCGGAGCTGGTGGGGAAACAATTTTAAGCTCTGGAGCTGGGAGCCATTTGCGGCGGAGTTTAGGGGTCGTGTACAAAGGGCCTTAGACTCGGACGATGTGCTCAGTCACAATCCTTAGAAACTGAATTTATATTTATGGCCATATCTTTCTCCTGGTCACTTCCTGGTTATTTTTCCTTGGTTTGTGGCTATGTAGATAACTGTCTTTCAGAAAAAAGACGAGTTGGTTTGCATTTGATGGGTGAAGCGCTTATAACTGTATATAGCCTGCCTCCTTGTGGTGAGAATTAAGTTGTTCATCTCACTCTTCCAGGTGAGGTTGGGAAAGCATCTGGGCTAGTATGGCTTGGGACGTGGGACGTCTGAACAACGTGGCCTCCAAGGCAAAGCAATAAGGTTTTTCACCCAAGATTTTCTTATTCCTGGTTGCCCTCTTCCATTTTGAACGATCAGCTGTAACACTCTGTACTTCTTGTTTCCCATTATATCTTTGAAACATTCTGCCTTCTGCCATTTCATGGATAGGCTAGGGTGGTGATCCCTTTGTAGGTCACTAGGGATGGACAGGAAACGAAAAACGAAATGCTGTTTTGTCATTTTGTTATGTAACAAAACGAAACAAAACGAAACAAAACAAGGAAGCAGCATTTCATTATAGACGAAACGAAACTGTCATTTTTCCATTGAAATAAACCATTTTGTTCCATCATTTTTGGACTCCAGCCGAGCTGTCAATCTCTGCCGACTGGGCCAGGTTTAAAGAGGTCCAGCAGATAACAGCTCAGTAGGAGCCCTTTAAAAATGGCTGTTGGAGTCCCAGACACCATATCTGGTGCCTCTAGGACCCAGGGGAGCCATTTCATTTCATTTCACTTCATTTTGTATGAATTTTTCAAAATTTTTTTGGTAAGAAACAAAACAAAACAAAACAGGGGTGAGCATGAAACGAAATGAAACATTATTTTTTTGTTTGTGCCCATCCCTATAGGTCACTAATAAAATAAAATAAAATAAAATAATGCAAGCTGAGCTTTTGATAGTAAGCTATATTTGTCAAAGCATTGTACCAAAATGTCTGTGAAGATTCTTAGTCATCCAGGTGAATTTGTCTGGAAGTTGAGTCATGGCTACTGGACTTCTTTTTTTTCTCTTGAGAGATATTAACGTTTTACTGCTCATCCAAACAGCTTAATCAGTCTGAATACAGCTAGCTTTACATAACTTTACATACATGCAGAGTTTGAGTGCTAGCTGTACCTCATTCCACCATTTTGCAAGGGGGATGAGTTGGAGCAGTGGTTCTCAACCTGTGGGTCCCCAGATGTTCCTGGACTGCAACTCCCAGAAGCCTCCATCACTTGCTGTGCTGGAAGACATTTCTGGGAGTTGCAGTTCAGGAACATCTGGGGACCCACAGGTTGAGAACCACTGAGTTGGAGCCTCGTAGTGCAGTGGTTAAACAGCTGTGCTGCAACTAAAATTGTGCTCAAGGCCTGGGGTTCAATCCCAGGTAGCCGGCTCATGGTTGACTCAGCCTTCTATCCTTCTGAGGTCAGTAAAATGAGGACCCAGCTTGCGGGGGGAGGGCAATGTGTAGCCTGCATAATTAAATTGTAAACCACCCAGAAGGTGCTTGAACCACCATGGGGTGGTATATAAGCAGAACACTTTACTTTGCATTTGGTCAGGGTAGCCCCATGTCAAGTCTAATCTTTGCCCAAATCAAAATTCCACCTATTGCATTTGGGCTACCCACAGTCCACAGTTGGTGCCAGGTTTTCCAAACAATGAATGCCTCATGGAGGGCATTTATTGCTCAATGCTCACCGGGCTGGGCCTCTAACGTTCTTCCTGCTGTTGCCTCCTGTGTTTGTGTGCTGCATCCTTACAGTCCTGACCGACTCTTCGTGACTCCATGTCCATGGGGTTTTCTTGGCTGGAATACCGGAGTAGTTTGCTAGTTGCTACTCCAGGCACCTACAGCACCTGGTATTCCCTGGTAGGCCGTCACTTCACGAAGAACTTCTCTTCGCAGCGTGATTGCCTTCGCTATGAATTCGAAGGCGGTCACGTGGTAGTCACGTGGTCTCCATTCGCCCCCACCCCTCTTTCCGTGTCCTCACCGGGCGAGGTTTTAGGGTCGAATCCAGTAGTACTTCACGTGCTCCCTTCGCATTCGGAAGCTTACTTGGGTCTGGTTTCTGCTTTCTTTTTTTTTTAAAAAAATTACCACGGCGTATCGATGCATCAATACCCGGCTGTCATTTGCGGTCAGAGGACTTGTGGGCGGCCATCGTGTTTCCCTGAAGCAGAGCTGCTGGGTTGGTTTTTTGGGGGCGGGGGGCGGGAGAGGCTTCTCTCAGCTTCATCGCCCTGTGTGCCCCGCCGCGCTCTCTGGTGGGGCGCGGGGTGTCTTGCAGCGGCGGCACCGACACCCCATCCCCCTCCCTCTGCGCAGCCCCTTCGCCATCCCTTGCCAGCGGAGGGGCTCTGCTCACGTCACCCGGGGACGCTTGCCCCCTCTGCTGCCCCTGCCCCGTGTACAGAAGGCAAGATCAAAAGAACAGGTTAACCGAAATATCTATGCATCGGCATTTCGGAGAAAAAGTAAGTTAAAAAAATAAATATACTTTTTAACTGGCCACACGTGAATTTGGATACGAAGCGGGATGCGAGCGAGGAGATTCCCGGCCTCCGGCAGGGGGTATCTCGCCCGCTTGGAGTACGGTTTAGGGGCGTGGTCGGGCGTGGTCGGGGTGGCACCGCATCCAAAATGGAGGATCGTGCGGACAAAACCGACAGAAATCACCAGGGCTAACCCTAGTCTCCCATCCAAGTACTAACCAGGGCTAACCCTGCTTAGCTTCCGAAATCAGGCAAGATCGGATGTGCTTAGGGCATCTAGGCAGCTTGCTGCCTCCTGTATCAGGGTGTTTTTTTCTGCTAGACCTCCAACAAACCAGTCACTTTGAAGAAGGGGACTGGTTTGTTTTCCATGGCCTCAGAGAGTGGGACACGAATAGTCTCAAACTACAGGAAAAAAGATTCAATGTAAACATTAGGAAGAGTTTCATGACAGTTAGAGCTGTTTGGCAGTGGAATATGCTGCCACTAAGAAGATGGTGGAGTCTCCTTCTTTGGAGGTTTTTAAGCAGAGGCTGGATGGCCATCTGTCGGAAATACTGTGATGGGGGTTCCTGCATGGCAGGGGGTTGGACTAGATGGCCCTTGAGGTCTCTTTCAACTCTATGATTCTATGATTCATTCGGCAGTCAGCACAGTCTCCACGGGGGCGGTGAGCAGGCTGTCTCTCAAATCCTATCTGATGCTAGGACTGCTAGTGTAACAATATTTCTCCTTCCGTATGCCTTCCGTTGCCGATAATCCTGCTGGATTTATCCTTCGCAGAGAAACAAGCAAATAAACAGGCCCAGTGGTGCTGCAAGGACACAGTTAAATGTCTGCATGCTGCCAGCAGCCTTGTTTTGTTTACCTCACTGTTGGAAGAAGAGGCAAACAACAGGCACAGCACAAACACAAGAGCTGTGGCCTTTGTATGAGCTGCCCAGGCTGCCTTCAGTGAGTGGGAGTCAGGAAGCGTAATTGTTTCTGGCCTGAGAAAAGGGGGAAAGGCAAGAGACGATTGGCGTGGGGCTAGAATTTACAACACAGAGGACAGCCAGATTGAGCGGTTCGTCCTTTTAGCCCAGGGGAAAACAAGCCACGGGGTTAAAAGATCAATGCTGAGTTTTGGGATTCAGCCATGGGCCACGCTCCTTTCCCAAAATGTGACATTTTCCCTCCCTCCACAAATCTAGAAGGGATTGGAAATGCATTTCTGGTTTCAAAACACAACAAAACACAGTGCAAAACAAACAAACAAACAAAAAACCTCCTACCATGCCTACATTGGCGCAGTGGTTCAATGCCTGTACTGCAGGTAAAACCGTGCCCACGACCTGGGGTTCAATCCCAGGTAGCAGGCTCATGGTTAACTCAGCCTTCCATCCTTCTGAGGTTGGTAAAATGAGTACACAGCTTGCTTGGGGGGCAATGTGTAGCCTGAATACTATAATTAAATAACTGTAAACCGCCCAGAGACTACTTGAAGTGGTATGGGGCGGTATATAAGCAGAACACTTTACATACCATACACATATACAAATGCATATGAAGAGATGGATAATAACTGATGGTTAGAGCTGTTCTGATGTTAGAGCTGTCTGGCAGTGGAATATGCTGCCACAAATTAGGGTGGTAGAATCTCCTTCTTTAGAGATTTTTAAGCAGAGGCTGGATGGCCACCTGTTGGAAATACTGTGATGGGGGTTCCTGCATGGCAGTGGGTTGGACTGGATGGCCCTTGAGGTCTCATAGAATCATAGAGTTGGTAGAGAAAAGAGATTCCATTGCATGGCAGAGGGTTGGACTGGATGGCCCTTGAGGTGTCTTCCAACTCTATGATTTTATGATTCTATAGCAGGTATGTCCAAACTTTGGCCCTCCAGATGTTTTGCACCACAACTCCCAGAATTCCAAGCCTGTATTTCCAATGGCAAAGGACTATGGGAGTTGTGGTCCAAAACATCTGGAGGGCCAAAGTTTGGACAAGCCTGTTCTATAGTAACATATTATAGCAAGGCCATGGATGCCTTGTTTTAGAAAACAGAGCAGCGATTCTCAGTTTTGCTGTAATTTCTAGGAGTCCAGATTGTTTCTGGAAGGTACATGTACAACATAAAGCTGTCTCAGGAACCCAATGTGGCAGGTAGACCAATGTGATCACTCACCCACTCAGAAGGACAAAGCTAGCCATTGCAGTTGGATTAACTAAGGCTTGGATCCTATCGATTATTTCTGTTGGTTTAAATACAGTGGCATACAATAAATCACAGTGGTAAATTGCTGCTATTCAGTGAACTGCTGCTTGCATTTCATGTTGCATGCCAAATCAGAACTGGCACATGGAATGCAAGCAAGAGGAGACTTGTTCCCTAGCAGGCATTGTGTTTTACACCTTTGCATTTATGGTGGAAGGAAGAACCAACAGGATTCTGGCTGGAGTTTGTTGGGGATAGCTGAGGTATGAGTTTCCATTTCATCAATACTGGACTCCTCAATCCACTGTCTCTGTCCCAACACCACAATTTTAGGATTCTACAGCCACCCTTATGCATTGATTAATGAATGAAAGCAAATTGTTCTGCTTATATACCACCCTATAGCACTTCAAACACTCTCTGGGCAGTTTACAATTTAATTATGCAGGCTACACTTTGCCCCCCTCCCAGCAAGCTGAAGGGTCAAATGGGTCTCTCACTCCCCCAAGTTAAGCCTTAGTTTTAAAAAAGGAATATTTACCTTACAGGTGTTCTTTTTTCTCTCTGTAGAGGGAGAAAAGCTAGCTGTAATTTAACCCCCCCCCTTGGAATGAGCAGCAGATACAAACAGTCCTGTAAGAACAGGGTGATTACTGAGGTAAAACTGGCAGCAAACTGCAGATGTCTAAAGAGGTAGGCATCAACATGTTGAATTTATGTCTGGGGAAATGAAAGAATTCCCACTGAAACTAACCCTAACCCTAACCTTAACCTAAAGCCTGCCTTTCTCTCTCACCTCTGAGGGAGTAATATTTATCAGAACACTCGTGTAGACCTTTTCTTGTCTGAAGTCACTGTCACTGCCTCTTCTAATTCCCTGTTGTTAACTTGAATATGTCTTAAATGTTCTGGGCTCTATATTGTCCCTCATTATTGAAAGCCATGGTCCTTTTCCAAGGAGAAAGGTGGGGTAAAAACATTCAAAATAAATAAATAAATAAATAAATAAATAAATAAATAAATAAATAAATGTCATCCACACCCTCCAGCCTTAAATAAGTCGAAGAAAGAGGTAGTGTGTATTGCAAGGTGTAGCGAAAAGGAAAAACCTTAAATTCCATGGCATGCATTATCCTCATTACTGTAAGCCACCTTGGATCCTTTTTCAAGGAGAGAGGTGGGGTAAAAATCCTCTAAAATAAATAAATAAATAAATAAATAAATAAATAAATAAAAAATTGAAGAGTGTATGTCAAGAAACTAGGGGGGAGGGGAAAAAACCTCTAATGATCACTCATTAAATGACCACTCAACTTTCTGGGTGGGGTAGAAAATAGAGATGGGCACGAATTGAAAAAATGGCATTTCGATTTTTTGTTTTTCGTTGAGGGGTCCATTTTGGTTCATTTTCATTTTTCGCGAAGTTTTGAAAAAAATTCATTTTTGTTTATTCATTTTTCGTTTTTCATTTACCTGCTTTTTGCGCGATTTTTAAAGCATTTCCTTGCGCGGGCATCCCCCCAATGCCCCAGACCAGAGGGAAAACACTAAAAAAAATTGACGCTGGCAGAGACACAGTATAGACTAGGTACGCAGGGAGGTTGCAAAGGCAGCGGCGGACATTGCCCAGGGTGCAAGGCAGCCGCAGAGTGACTGCACTGCGGGGCAGGGGAGGGTACTCACCGAGAGGTACGCACGCACACACACAGGGAGGCGGCAGGACTGAAGCTAGAGAAAAATCTCTTCTTTCTCTCCCCTAAGAGCCAGGCTACAACCGGCAGGAACACAGAGACACACACCTGCCTGGCTGGCCTAAAGTGAAAATAATGAGCTGCAGAGACAGCAATCCCACCCTAACACCCACCAGAGACTGCAAGGAGGACGGGGGCTGCCAGAGCTTTTTATGCCCTCTGTGGCTGCCAGACCTGCCCAGTCTGCAACCTGGGCATGCTGTTGGTTGAAGTTGTCCAAGAATTTACATGATCCCATCACATGGCTTGCCTCCATTTTGTGGCTGGCAACATCCATTTTGTCATCCTTAAAGGGAAAAGAAAAATACATCGTGACGGGAGAAGACAAAAACAAACGTTTTAAGGACCCCAACCCCCCCAGTAGGTATTATCAAGCAGTATAAATAATTATTGCTGCGTTTTTATGGATGTCCAGGGCGTTTTTTAACATTTAAAACAGCTCATTTCATTGCGTGGCGCCATTAATGAAAAACAAAACGTAACGAATCTAATTTTTGTGATTCTGTTCGGTTTGTTCCAATTTCATCACCATGTTCATTATTCGTTTTGTTACGTAACAAAATAAATAACGAATAACGGAAATGAAAAAAAAAGTTCATTTCGTGCCCATCTCTAGTTGGAAAGATGATTATGCACCTTAATTTGATTGCACCATTGTTTGCCATTAAGTTGATACAGAAGGTCTTAAACTAGATACCAGTCTGGAAGACAGGGAGTGCTAGAAATAGCTTATTAGATGCAGAAAGGGGGGGGGGCTGTTTAGCACAATAGATAGAAAGGGATTTCATTGCAAGGCAAGATGAAGCAGAGCCTGCTTCTGAAATAAAGCCCGTTTGAGAGGCTTGTGTTGTTCTTAACAGAAATGAACCATGCATGGACTCGTGCATGCATTTCAAATGTACCAACAGCCAAAATTGCAAACAAGTGAACACACACACACACACACACACACACACACACACACACACACACACACACACACACACACACACACACACACACACACACACACACACACACACACACACACACACACACTTTAGCCCATGGGGAGGATGTCCATGTGAGAAATATATGCAAAAATTAAGACATCCTTTAAAAATGCAACATGGAACCAATCCTGGGTGAATCGTTACATGAGAAGGAAAAGAAAACCTGAAGTCTTACAGCTTCGCACGAAGGGAGAAGGCCTCAAGGTGTGTTTTGGAGAAATGTCACCCAATACAGATGGAAGAAGTGGAGCATATTGTGCAGCCTGGGTCTGTCGTCTTTGCTGCCGGACGATGCAGGAATTATTGTGACTCTCGTCCTCGCCATGTCCATGGTGGTGGGGTTGTTAGGGCATGCACAAGCTATGGAGAAAGCAAAGGTCTTGTTCACACACACACACACACACACACACACACACACACACACACACACACACACACACACACACACACACAAAGGGAACACACAAGCAGTCACAGTAGGTGCCCTGAGGTGGGCAGTAGTGGAGTGTGTCTAGAACAGGGATGACTCTGCCACAAGAGGGGCAGTTGTCTCCATTCCACATTGTCTACAGCAGGGGTCCTCAACCTAAGACCCCGGGGCTGGATGTGCCCCCCCAAGGTCCTGAATCTGGCCCCCGGGACCAATTGCAACCCCCCCACCTACCCCCTGCTTTGCGAGCAAGCAAGCCTCCGCAGCTGCTTCTATTGCCGAGGCAGTTCAAAGCAGTGGGCTATGTTGCTTCTCCCACTACCCCCAACTACCGCCCAGATGATCAGCATGCTGGCTAGTGGGGCATTCAGAGTGGGAGGGCTACGGCAAGGTCCCCAGCTCCCCCCACCCACTGTGGTCCGGCCCCCAGAGGTGCCTGGGGCGTGGTGGACCGGCCCCCTGTTTGAAAACTTTGAGGACCCCTGGTCTACAGCAAGGGTTCTCAAATGGGGTGCTGTGGCACCCTGGGGTTTTATGGAAATAATGAAACATTCATCCAAACAGTTTCATTCATTGCATTAAAGACAATTTAGCATTAAATTTGCACTGTATTTCTCTTCTTTTCCTAAGTATTCAAACAGCGTCAAGGATAGCTGTGCTGTGAATTTTTTTTTTTTTTTAGCCTGACAAGGGTGCGGCAGCAAACAAAGTTTGAGAACCACTGGTCAGCCATAGTGGTGGTGATGGTGCAGCTGTCTCTTGGCTATTTTGGCACCTTTCTGGGCCTAGTGGTTACCCTTGGGACCCATGAAACTGGCTTATATTGGGGAAGGATGAAAGGAATGAGAGGAACATTGGGGGGCTGAATGTGTCTTGACTGTATTGGTTCCATGTTGAGTGTTTCATTTCCTTTGACCCAGGAGTGTCTCATAAGAACATAAGAAAAAAGAAGAGCCATGCTGGATTACGCCAATGGCCCATCTAGTCCATCTTCCTGTATCTCACAGTGGTCCCACCAAATGCATCTGGGAATGCACAAGACTAGATATCTGTCTCCTAATCCCACTCCTCTGCATCTGGCCCTTGAAGTACCCTGGTTTTAAACCTGGAGATTACACATCTCCATCATGATTTGTAACCTGTGATAGACTTTTCCTCCAGGAATTTGTCCAATCCCCTTTGGAAGGCATCCAGGCCAGATGCCATCACCACATCCTCTGGCATGGAGTTCCACAGACTAACACCATGCTGGGAAAAAATAGTTCTTTTGTCTGTGCTTACTCTCCCAGCCTGTAATTTGAGTGAATGTCCCCTAGTTCTGGTATTTTGTGAGAGGGAGATGAACATCTCAAGGCTGGGTTCAGGCATGGGGCAGCCAGAGTACTTACTTCCAGGGGCAGTCTTTAATAACGAGAATTGTGTGTTGTCAAGTCAGTTCTGACACATGACGAGTCCTTTTCTGGGTTTTCTAGACAGAAAGCACTCAGGTGTGGTTTACAATTCCCTTTTTTTCAGTGGGAGCCCCAGGATTGTGTGTAGCTTGCCCAAGGCCACACAGGTTGGCTCTACTAGCAGGAGGCATTGTGTGTGTGTGTGTGTGGGGATAGAACTGTCGAACTCCCAACCTCTGGCTCCATAGGCAGACACCGAGAGACCCAGCCAGTCCTGCAATGAGTGCTGTGTCACCCAAGCACTATGGTTTCCTAGGTGTTATTGTTGATAGGAGTTGTGTTCCTAGAGTAATCTTTGAACTGCCTGAGATTTGGAGCATATGAATAATAGAGAGGAAGGATCCAAATTTACCTTAGTTCCAGCCAAGCTCCAGCCAAGCCCCATCCAGGACAGATCAAGCCCCAAGCTGATCAAGCTCCCAGGTAGAGATGGGCACGAAACGAGCAATTTTTCATTTTCGTTTTCATTTTTTCATTTCATTACGTAACAAAACGAAAATGATTTTTTTGCAAAAAATTCACGAAAAACGAAAACGAACCAAAACGGACCCCCTAAACGACAAACGACAAACGAAACACCATTTTTTTGAGTCGTGCCCATCTCTACTCCCAGGCATAGTCCATGAGAGACAGGTGCAGGATGTGGGAGCTTGAGGGTGGAGAATAACAGAAGGGTAGGATCCTGGCCTGTCCAATCGGGGGCTAGCAGGCTTTTTAAACCATCCAATGGCTGGCGACGGGGAAATCTTGGGAGTGTATATAAACAAGCCCTTGGACCATTTTAGCAGTTGTTTTTATTCCTATGCAACCTGTGTGTGTGTGTGATGGAATAAAGAGTTGAATGATCACTTGGGGCGTCGTCTGGTTCCGACAGACCCACTACATAACAGTAGGAGAAGGTGGAAGAGGATTGGCAGTGATAACATTTGGGCTTATTTTCTTTTCTGTTTTAGTGAGGAATTCTGACGCCACTGTAAAGCACCTCCCACCCACCCATCACCCAACACGATAACCCTAGCCCAACGGTGGCCAAACTTCAGGCCTCCAGATGTTTTGGACCACAACTTCCACAGTCCCTTGCCATTGGCAATGCAGGCTTGGAATTCTGGGAGTTGTGGTCCAAGACATCTGGAGGTCCAACGTTTGGCCACTACTGGTCCTCTATGATGATGAACAAAAAAAAAATGAACCTTTGTTTTAAGGGGAATGACATAGAGCAGGATTTTACAGTGACCAAAAGTCAAAGAATTTAAGATAATGAGAACATCCTGTAGATGTCAAGGACCAAGGGGGAGCATCTGTGCTGAGCTCGGAATGTAAACAATAACAAATGTTCCATTTGAAACAGCACTGAGATATAGTTCCTTATTCTACTTTTATACTAAGGATTGATCGACTGTGGATCATAATCAACAAAAAAGGGTGGGACTGCAAAGATCATACTCTTCAGTACAGGCTCCCCCCCTCCCCAGGCTTCCTATCAGGTGGCTTTAAAATTTGATTTGTTGTGACTTTTTATTTTCTAGTGCATTTAACAAAAATTTGAAACCCTTTTAATGTCCTCATTTTTAACAGGATACTGTTTTAATTGCTTTTTAACATCAGAATAATTTATAGCATTGCTTTTGAGGCTGCAACGGCTGGGCCTCTTCACTCTTGAATGACGGCGCCTAAGAGGTGACCTGATTGAAGTTTATAAAACCATACACAGTGTGGACAAAGTAGATAAGGAAAAGCTGTTTTCCTTATTGCACAACTCTAAGACTAGGGGGGCACTCCATGAAACTTTTGGGTGCTAGATCTCACACAAATAAGAGAAAGTACTTTTTTATCCAGAGGATCACTGGTCTGTGGAACTCCCTGCCAGAAGAAGTGATGACAGCTGTCAGCCTTGACAGCTTTAAGAAAGGATTGGACAAGTTCATGGAGAACAAGGGTATCAGTGGCTATCATGGTGGATGCCTAAGGACAACCTCTGGGTTGGAGAGATAGGCAGGAGATCTCTCAATGCCATTTGCGGGGAATCGTAAGCAGGTGAAGACCTCTGCTTGGGAATACCCTGAAGCAAATGGCAAGGCGCTGTGTGAGACAGAATGCTGGACTGGATGGGCTGTGGCCTGTTCCAGCAAAGCTTTTCTTATGTTCTTATGGTCTTATGGTTTGTACAGTACTGTCTGCTTTAATGCTGTATGCCACCTTGGTTCCTCCAGGGGGGAAAGGCAGGGCATAAATAATACATACGAATGCAAATGAAGGAGATAATGTTCTGAGGCATCCTAACTCTGAGAAGCACCCTTTGCATGTACAGATGCCTATGGGATGTATTCTGCACAGGACTTGCAGACATCAGCAACATACTCTTTAATCACCCACACGCAGTACCATATTTAGCTTGTTGTAGCTGAGGTACAGCTGAGGCATCAGTAACCTGAGGAAGGAAAAAAGAAAGGAACCACAAGGGAGGTGGATGAGCGTGGAAGAAAATAGAGAATAGAGGCCATGATCGGTATCTCCTCGGGGGCCCTTTGATGCCAGCCTCTGCCAGAGCTTTATGTACCTTTTCCAGATGTGGACTCCTTAAATCTGCAACATGATGCCCCTAAAGACCATGCTGGCTTGGGGCATTCTAGTGACTTTTGTCAAAAGTGGAATTTTGGCAGGTTCTGGACCTGACTGGCAATGAGAGTCACAAACAATCCTTCCATCCGCCAATGCTTTATAACCCAGCCTTTTCCCCAAGTAACTGGAAGTGATATGTTATTTTCCTTTCATCTCTGCTCAGGAGGAGGAGGAGGAGGAGGAGGAGGAGGAGGGGGGGTGGGTGGGGGTGGTGGGGGGAAGCAGAGAGAAAGCCTCATCAAGATGCTGTTTTACAACACAGCAAAGCTAAACTCCCCACAAGACCATCAGTGAATATGAAATGAGAGTGAAGAAAGGGAATTTGCAAGACGCAGGCTTACTGTTTGCTCTTTCCCGCTGAGCTCTCTTTGGTTTGTAATCTAAATGCCATAAATTAAGAAGGATGAAGTGTGTGTGTGTGTGTGTGTGTGTGTGTGTGTGTGTGTGTGTGTGTGTGTGAGAGAGAGAGAGAGAGAGAGAGAGAGAGAGAGAGAGAGAGAGAGAGAGAGTTTTCCATAGTTGATTGGAGATGAAATTTGAAAGACATTTCCAGTGGGGTAACCAACTTTGTTACCTAGCACAGCCAAAGCCAATGTTATTGACATCGAACCAGTGGACACAAAATGAGGAAGCATCCCCTTATGACAGTGTTGGGGTGAATCTATGGCACGGGTGCCAAAGGTGGGCACCTGACATCACTCCTTCACAGCCACCTGTATTCCAGTTACATTCCTGTATTGACACTTTGTGAATAATTAGTGGGTTTTGAATCGCAGTTTGGGCACTCGGTCTCTAAAAGGTTCGCCATCACGGCCTTCTGCTCACCAGGAAAAAAAAACATCAATTGACTTTATAGTCAGGCCATTGGCTATTCCTTCCTCATAAATAATCCAAACTTTAAACCCTAACTTGTGCTGGAGACTGCCATGACTTGGTGCTGTTCCTTCTGCACACCCCACAGACAAAAAGGAACATTGTGTTGTTTCAAAGCAGGGAGTTTGGGTGAATAGCGGTGGACGTAATTAGTGTGTGATCACAGAGTCATTAGCAGCCTTTTGGAGTGTGTGCATTTAAAATTCCAGACCCTGCTATAAGAGAACTAGGATCACATTTCAGGCATATGCCCTCCATTTCGGGACTCTTCACTAGGGAAGACACTCAAGGCAACAGGCTGGCTTTCCTGGATTGTGCAGTCATCATTAGACCCAACTGTGGCCTGGGAGTAGACGTTTACAGGAAATCCATGCCTGTTTTCCTTCTTCTTGGTTTCTGTGGAGGTGGGAATGTTCTCTGCTCTGGAGTCTAGGGTCCTGATGACTCCTAATTTGTGTTGTAATGGATGGTGGGAGACAAACAGAAGTACTGGTCTGTGTGGGTGGGTTTCCTATAAATCTGTCTGTGAAGATTCTCAGTCATCCAGGTGAGTTTATCTGGAAGTTGCGTCATGGCTACTGGACTTCTTTTTTGAGAGATAGAAATGTTTCGCTGTTCATCCAAACAGCTTCATCGGTCTGAATACAGCTAGTGCAAATCTTCCATCTTATAGGCAGCTTTGACCTCTTGTCACCCTGGCCTGAATTAGGCTCATAAGATGAACAGTGGCCTAAATAGGCTCGTTAGGGAGACAATAGTATCCTTAGCCTTAAGGTGAACAATGGCCTAAGGTGCTGAAACCTATCAAGAATGGGTCGTTAGCTATGGCCTTGGTGGTGAAGGCTTTTTGATTTGCCTGGGGATTTTGGAAAGCACAGCCTGATAAGTAGCAGATAGACTATGCCGGAGCCCACCAACTCTGTTGAGGGAGGGGTTTTCAATGCTCACATGAATGGCCTTCCTTACTCCTCTTTCAAACCACCTCTCTTCTTTGTCTAATATGTGTACATCCTCATCTTTGAAAGAGTGCCCTTTGTCCTTCAAATGGAGGTGTACTGCTGATTCTGGTCCTGAGCTGTTGCCCCTCCTATGTTGGGCCATCCTTCTGTTTAATGGCTGTTTAGTTTCTCCAATGTAGAGGTCTGAACACTCCTCACTGCATTGGACCGCATATACTATATTGCTCCTTTTATGGTTTGGTATCAGATCCTTTGGGTGGACAAGTCTCTGCCTTAGTGTGTTTGTGGGTTTGAAATAAACAGGGATGTGGAAACAGGGACGGGTTTCCTATAAAGTTCTACTCCCAGGCCATAGTCAGTGTCTGATGATGACTGCACAATCCAGGAAAGCCAACCTGTTGTCTTGAGTGCCTTCCCTAGTGAATTTAATACTAGGGTCTACCGCATTGATGTGGTCCTTAAAGGCCTGTACTTCTTGAGTCTTGATTTTCACCCAGGTATCTACATACCTGAACCAGTGGGATGGTGTCATCCCTGGGTGTTGGGAAGGTTGTAAAGGTGGGACTTTCTCACACCTTACTCCATTGTCTACCTAATGAGCCTGCTGAGCCTATTGGCCACCTAATGTCCCTATTCAGGCCATTGTCCATCTTATGAGCCCATTTCAGACCAGGGTGGCATGATGTCAAAGTGAACTATAAAATGGAGGACTGAGTCACAACTAGCTTTCCTCAGACTGACAAAGCTGCTTGAATGAAAAAATAAACCCTGGAATTTTTATTTTAATATTTTTAATATTTTCAAATAGTGGATAAGTGAATCAGTGGATAGTGATCCCATGGATATAATGGTCCTACTGTACTGATATGGACAGGGAAGCACTTTAGTGCTTATTGTTTCTCTCCCAGTTGTATTGCCCACTGAGAGCACTGTAAAGAGGGAGATTTTCTCTAGAGACTCCTGATATGAGTCAGCAACTTGATTTTCCAGGACCCTGGATCATGCAGAGAAACTCCTTCAAGGTTGGAGGCCTTCACTCTCCACTCAGCACCCTGCTCATGGAGGCAGATGACAGGAGCAAGGCAAGGATTGTCCCCCCTTTATGTAACTGTGCCACCCAGCTTTAAAACAGTGGAATAAACCATTATTATCTTCCCCAATTTTTCCCCAGCAGAGAAGGCCTTCCCCCACATGAGGGCTAAATAAAAGTTCATCAAAACCAAGGTCCAGTAAGCAGAGCACCATCAGGCCTGGGGTGTTCACTCATTCATATATTTTAATATTTTAATAATTACTTCCAGATTCTCATGCATTGACTATGATTTATTTCCCCTCTATATATTCTAACCCTCTTAAGCTGCTATCTCACCTGGGGAAGATTCTGATCTTCTGAAGGTCCGGCTTTTCCTCTTCCTCCCGTCACGTGACTGAAGATGTGGGATAGCAGTTCCCATGTCCAAGGATTAAAAAAGGGGGCTAGCTGAGCAGTGTGTGTGTGTGTGGGGAGAATAAAAAGAAGAAAAACAATGCCAGACCAGCCAGAAGACCAGCTGACTGGCACTAGGGGTGGGGGGAAGTTAAAAGGAAAAAAAAACAGCACCCGATCGGCCAGCTGGCTGGTGCTAGGAGGGTGGGGGGAAAGTTAAAAATAATAATAAAGAAACAGTGCCAGACCAGCCAGAGGACCAGCTGACTGCCACTAGGGGTGGGGGAAAGTTAAAAAAGAACAGTGCAGACAAGCCCCAGAATCAGCCAGTCAGCGCTATGAGAAAAAAGAAAAGAAAACCAGATTATCTACGAGGTCCCACAACGTCTGCCTCTTTAAAATGTCGATTTTTAAGGGAGGCAAAAATTCCCTACCTCTCTGGTAGGTCTTGGAAACCTTGCTTTAAGGGGTCATTACCAGGTTTTCTTTTCTTTTCTTTCCCAAAAAGCCTGGTGGCTTTGGAGATGACATTTTTGTATATGGTTTATCTACAAACTTAATCTGCATTTAAAGGGACGTGGGATAGAGTCCTTAGTCAATTTCTCCCTCAACACTGTTTCCCATATCCTAGTTATAGTGTTTGCTGCCTGCTGAAGCTGTTTTCCTCTACCTTTGTTCTTTTGTTGTCTTTGATTTAAATCAAGCTTTAAAAGAACATTGTCAAAATCAAGACTTGAAAGTGAGATGGCTGTAATGTGCGTGTGTATGTAGATGAGTGAACTGTCGGTGGTCCCTCTATGCTTCAACTCTGCTTTAGAACCTGGCTGCGTTACAAGGCACCCAGCAAGTCATGTTTTATATTGGCCCAAATTCTGTTGGATTAAACAACAACAACAACAACAACACCTTTATTGTCAACATGTAATGAAATTAGCTGAGTCTCCCTTGCCCACCCCCACCACCATCCTACCCCCATCCCATTGGCAACCACTCAGTCTTATTGCACCCTGTGTACTTGACACAGAATGTATTAGTTTAAGTGTGTGCACGCATATGACACCATATTGTTTCAATTTTTTATTTTTTTCCTTCCTCCACCTAAAAGGTTTCAGTTTGTGGTTCAACTGAGTTGTACAGTTCATCGGTCTCTTTAAAGGTGGAAAAAGTTCTGAAATGATTTATCTTTATCTCATTTATATACATCACAGACACTTGACATTTAAACAGGGGTATGTAAACTTTTTATATCCACTGCATGTACATGAAATTGTGGAAATTGCTGCAATTAGTGGTAGCTAAGTGACAACATGCTGGAGGCATACTTGGTGCATGATGAGACATGTGACCACTTCACCAGTGTACAGAATCTGATACCAATGGCCTGCATGGAGAATCTTATGAAAGTAGCAGATTACCTAACACACTTAGAAGTGAGAGGGTTTAGAACAGCTTTTATCTTAGCAAGATGCTCTGCCTTTCCATCCACTGTCCTTGTAGGGAGATATAAGAACAAGCCTTATGCAGAAAGGATATGTTCCTGTGCGCTGGGGGTGGTAGAGACTGTACAGCATAATTTCCCCCCTGCCCACATTATGAGACTGCACACAACCAGATCATTCTTCTGCTGATCAAAAATGTTCCAGGAAGCTCAGAAGAAAGTAAACTCCAATTTCTTCTCTCAGATAGAGATCCCAAGATACCTATTACAGGGGTTCTCAAACTGTGGCCCGAGGGCCAGATGTGGCCCCTCAGGGTCCTGAATCTGGCCCCTGGGACCAATTGCAAACCCCGCACCTACCTCCTGCTTTGCGAGCAAGCCAGCCTCCGCAGCTGCTTCTATTGCTGAGGCAGTTCAAAGCGGTGGGCTATGTTGCTTCCCCCACTCCCTCCACCCACTGCCCAGATGATCAGCCTGCTGGCTAGTGGGGCAGTTCAAAGTGGGAGGGCCATGGCAAGGTTCTCTCCCACCTGCCGCCCCGACCATCGGGGTGGCGACTGCAGCTGAGCGGGGCACTTTAAAATGGGAGAGCCGCAGCAAGATCCCCCGCTCCCTCCATGGCCCCGAGGACCTGCCCCTGCTCCTCCTCCACCCCGCCCGCCTGCCTTCCTTGTGTGGCCGCCGCCTGGGTTACTCTGATTGTGAGGAAGGAGGAGGCAGGCGGAGGCAGCGCCAGCCAGCCATCCGAGCTGGAGCAGCCATGGCAGTGGACTGACAGAGGGATGGATGGCAGGCGACTGAGGGGGAAATTGAGTGACTTCTGCACCCACCCAGCCCCCTCTGAGCTGCCGCCTTGCTCTGTGGACAGAGGGAGGGAGGGAAGGAGGGAGGGAGGGAGGGAACTCAGCCATGGCCAGAGGTGGAGGCCGCTGCCACCACCACTGGGTTAAAGACCAGCAAGGAAGAGGTGGAGAAAGAAGGGAAGGGAAGGGAAGGGAAGGGAAGGCTGATAGTGGCCTGGGCCTGGTCACTGGGGGCTGGCAGGGCTGCATTTGTCCCCACTTGGTGATGCACGGGCTGGCGAGCCAATAGAGCACCGCAGCCTGGCTGGGCTTGGCTAGTGAGTGGGCTGTGGGTGGCTTTGGGCAGGCCTTCCTGCCTCCCTTTCCTCCTTCGCAGCCCTCACTCCTTCCCTTGCAATGCACCAAGCCAGGCTGGGCCGGTCCAGGCCAAGAGAAGAGGCACTTTTCCTTCTGGGGTGCAGTGAGGGCGAGATGGCCAGGGCACACGGCTGGATCCATGTGGGGGGGGGCAGCCTTGCCGCTCCCTGCCATGGCTGCTCCTCCTCATCCTGAGCAGCCGCTCAGGAGGCAAGGAGGGGCCCGAGTTTTCCTGGGCTGCCACCTCCCTCCTGAAGGAAGGAAGGAAGGAAGGAAGGAAGGAAGGAAGGAAGGAAGGAAGGAAGGAAGGAAGGAGAGCTACTGTAGCCGCTGCCACTGCAGAAGGAGGAGGAAGAGGCGCAGCAGAGGGATTCCAGTGGTGGAACCTCAGGGCTGATTGTGGGGTAGCTCTGCCCACTTGTCCCTCCTCCCCCCCTTTTCCATGTCAGCCTTTTTTTGGACTGTGATCCAGCCCCCAGCAGTGTCTGGGGGGGGCGGTGGACTGGCCCGCTGTTTGAAAACTTTGAGGACCCCTGATGCATTATGTTGCAAGTTTCTGTATAGTGGTAATTAGATTCCAGTGATTGAAGTGCCGTTGAATTTCAGACTCCAGAGCTTAAAAGGACGTCAAACGGTAGATTGTAAATGGATTTAGACCAAACAATGTAGTATTTATATTCATTTATTGCGCCGAAATGATTGAATATGTAACTGTCTTTTTGTTTTAAATTGGTCTAAAATTTGCCTTGACATGTGACCAGGCATGCAACAAGCATGCGACCTGAACCTTATCGTTTAACAAGGGCAATTTCCACAGTATTGCATTCAAGTCTTTTGATCTCAATGGGCTCAAGTAGGTGCCTGGATGCTGACTCAGCCTTCCATCCTTCTGAGTTCAGCAAACTAATTTCCCAAGTCACTGGAGAGTGGCAATATGTAATTAAATTGTATAATTTGCCACTTGCATGATTAAATTCTATATCATCCAGCGTTTGCTTTTGAACACAAATGTCCCGTAAGATTCTGGCCATTATCTGAGATGTATAATTTGCTTTATAGCTGGCAAACTACAGCAGACCCTCGTATAAAAAACGGTTTGTATTACATAAAATCTGTAGAACACAAATGATTCCAGAGAAAGGGGAAATTTGATTAACAGAATTGTCTATGGGGCAAATCTGTAGAACACAAAAATGGTTGTGATTAGGGATTACTCTGTTTTCAATGCATTCCTATGGGAAATGTGCATAAAGGAAAATTTGCTTAACATTATCTATCTATCTATCTATCTATCTATCTATCTATCTATCTATCTATCTATCTATCTATCTATCTATCTATCTATCTATCTATTTTTACAACTTATATGCCACCTACTACCCAAAGGTCTCCAGGCTGCTTACAATCAAGAGAATTAAAACAGTTAAAACATAGACTATCGATAAATAATTAAAACAATAATACAAAGCTTACATTAAAATCATTACACTAAAATTGCCATCAGAGGACCCACAATCTATATTGTTCCAATTTCATTTGGAATGAATTAATTCCTTTATACAAGGTACCACTGTAGTACTTTGTGCTTTGAAATCTGGATTCTATTTGGTGGCACGGTCCATAAGGCAAACCTCCCCATCTCGGGGATAGAATGGTACAGTCTCTGCTGGGGTGGGGCAGGCGGGCTGCCCCTTCCCCCACAACTCTGAAGCTTAGGAGGAGAGCAAGGATCCACTTCTCCCGACATTTGAAGCAATACATTTCGCTTCTCCAATTTACTGTGCTTCTCCCTGCGCTAACTACACAAAATTATGCCTAATGAAAAATGATGAAGTATTATCTTCTGAAATGGCATCATTAGGACACTTTTACTCAAAGAAAACATGTCTTTCTTTTGAAATTTGTTGCCCTCCCTCAACTCCCTGAGATGCTGAAATGTTCCACGCTGCCTTGAAGCTGAAATCGCACTATATGTAGCCATTCCCCTGCCTCTTTCTATGCTTGGGCGTTCAGCATTGCAGGGAAGAATGGAGAGCGATGGCGGGGTGAGGGGGGAGGTCCATCTTTCTTCTTTTTTCTTCTTCAAACCCCAGAGGAAGCACATGAAGGTGCCCTCATATAGGAATATGGGATGTGTTTGTTTCTCCCAAGCTCCGAGCTGTTTTAATGTTGGATGGCACAGGGGTTTAGGGCTCTGGTTGCAAAGCCAGTGGTTTGGGTGTTCGATTCCTTATTGTACCTCTTTGATAGGGGCGACAATGCGGAACTGAGAGGGTCCCATTCAGCTCTGCAGTACTTACATAAGAACAGCCTCGCTGGCACAGGCCATCACAGCCCATCCAGGCCAGCATTCTGTCTCACACAGTGGCTCACCATTTGGTTCAGGGTATTCCCAAGCAGATGTCTTCATCTGCTTACAATTCTCTGCAAATGGCACTGAGAGATATCCTGCCTATCTCTCCCACCCGGAGGTTGTCCTTAGGCATCCATCATGATAGCCATTGATACCCTTGTTTTCCATGAACTTGTCCAATCCTTTCTTCAAGCTGTCAAGGCTGGCAGCTGTCACTGCTTCTTCTGGCAGGGAATTCCACAGACCAGTGATCCTCTGGGTGAAAAAGTACTTTCTCGTTTCTCTTATTTGTTTGAGATCTAGCACCAAAAAGTGTCTTGGGTGATGCTTTGCTGCCTTATCCTTCCCATCTACTCACTGCCAAACCCTCATCTCTCTCTCCATTCCAATTTTGTTTATCTAATCAGGGGAAAAGAGGTGTTTATTTGGGAACTGTTCAAAACATGTCAACATATTTTCATGACCGATAAGGATCATAAGGGATCTTTCAAGTCCCATTTCCACCCTCACTACTGTGGTCTGTGTGGGGGTGTGCAGGGCCCCTCCAGGACTAGTTGTTGGCTGGATCTGGGCCCACAGGTAAATTCTTCAGATTGGCCCTCTAAATTGTTTTTTATTTTATTTCAAAAATTTATTGCACAACCCTACAAAAGACCAATGCAAATAGGAATAATAAAAAAGAGAGAGAAAGAATGAAGCAAGCAAAAAGTCACAGTACTCACAATGAAACCTTCTCTCTGTGGTCTCTCAGCTCCAAATTAAATTAGTCATGATCGTCCCAAGAGGGTTCTCCACAAAGTTTCATGGGAAGCCAGAGAATTCAGGATATTTTCCACCTTATGCTGGGCATACATGATAAACGACAACTGCATCACTTCAAACTCTATTTGTTCCTTGGAACTTCAAGCTTCTTGGGTTAAACCCTCGGCATTTACTGAATCATAGAATCATTGAGTTGGAAGAGACCTCAAGGGTCATCTAGTCCAACCCCCTGCCATGCAGGAACCCCATCACAGGACTCCCGACAGGTGGCCATCCAGCCTCTGTGCAAAAACCTCCAAAGAAGGAGACTCCACCACCCTCCATGGCAGCATATTCCACTGCCAAACAGCTCTAACCATCATGAGGTTCTTCCAAATGTTCAAATGGAATCTCTTCTCCTGTAGTTTGAGACCACTGCCCTGAGTCCTAGTCTCTGAAGCCATGGAAAACAAACCTGTTCCCTCTTCAATATGACATCCTTTCAAATATTTAAACATAGCTATCACATCCCCCATCAGCCTTCTTTTAGAGAGGCAAAACATTCCCAGTTCCCTAAGCCGTTCCTCATAAGACATTTCCTCCAGACTCTCAATCATCCTGGTCACCCTCCTCTGCACCCACTCGAGGTTGTCAACATCCTTTTTAAATTGAGGTGCACTAGCTATGTGAATTTCTCCTTATATTTAGGTGACCTCGCTGCCAGATGGGCGGTATAAAAATCCAATAAATAAATAAATAAATAAATAATAAGTAATAATAAATAATAATAAATAAATAGATTGAAGACACAGTGGTTGTCCTCCACTTTTGAAGTTGAAAGGATGTCTTAAGGATCTCTCAGGAGTTTATTAAACTTCTTAAACATTAGAGCAGTACAGCAATGTAAACAATTACCTTGGGATGCAGCGAACGCTCCGACACTGGAGGCATACAAGTGCCAACTGGACAACCATCTGTCAGAACTGCTTTGAATTGGATTCCTGCATTGAGCAGGGAGTTGGACTTGATGGCTTTATAAACCCCTTCCAACTCTATTATTATTATTATTCTTTAAGTCTCTGCTAAAGTTTAAACAAGCCACCTGACTGGTCTGCCTTCCAAGGGACATCTAGACTGGAGGATGATACAAATAAAGCCCATTTCCTCAAAAGGAATACAGGACACCAAAACCTCCATAGCCTTTATCTTTCTGCTCTCAGATCCTTCACGGTTTATTCTGTGAGGGGAAGGAATGGAAAATGCAAATAAAAATCAGGAGGTGATTAAAAAAAACTGATGTAGTGCCGCAGATGAAACGTGCTTCGCATCCATTTTATTAGCGAGGGTTTGACGTTCTTATGCTGTTGCTCTGGTTTATTACAAGCTTGCTTCCCATCTGAATTACTCGGCAGCAATGCCTTGGAAACAGGCATCAATAATTTAAGAAGCACTTGTAAAATACTGACAAGCGTGACAATATGGAAACAAGCAATACCAGGAAGCGGAAGGATCGCCACCAGAAGACCTCAAGTGAGCCCAAAGGAGGGTGAGATAATAAATTACTGTTAACTACTTCTGTGGCACATACAGTCTCCAAAGTCATCTCATTGCCACTGAAATAAGCCCGTTTTTATTTCAGGTACCATGGGTCAGCAATGAGGTACACGTTGGATGTGCAGAATTGTCCATGTGCTATTTCCAACCAGTTGTATGACACAAACAAACAAACCACAACCATTTGCCCGCCTTCAAAAAGCACTTAAAACCCTGCTTTTTCGGGAGGCATTTGGTGACCTTTAATTTTTTTTTCCTTCAACCAGTTTTTGATGCCACCTGCCGATGATTTTTTCCCCTTTCTTTCTTTCTCTTTCTTTCCTTTCTTGATTCTTCGCTGACTGTTGCATTGGGTAGAATGACTAATGCTCTGGGTTTTTTGGCATTTACTTTTAGCAAGGGGTGGTCTGAGACATAAAGAGGGCGTCCAAAGGCTTCACACACGGACAGTGGTGAAACCATGTCTTCCACAGGCACAAAGCTTCTGTGCATTACCTCACACAATTAATTTTGGGGAACTCAGAAGCTCACATACCTTGCTTGAATCTTGGTTGGAGATTCTCCAACAATGGAATCATGGAGTTGGAAGAGACCTCAAGGGCCATCCAGTCCAACCCCCTGCCATGCAGGAACAAAATGGGTTTGTTCCTTAATTCTGAACTTATTGTTCCTGTGCTCCTGAGAATGATAAACATGCTTCTGGGGTTTTCTGTTGCGCTCAGTAAGTATTTAACTCAGCAACCTTTATTGGCATACAACAAAGCACAGATATGTAGTGTGGCATAATGAATATCCCTTCTAAAGTCATAAGAACATAAGAACATAAGAAGAGCCATGCTGGATCAGGCCAAAGGCCCATCTAGTCCAGCTTCCTGTATCTCACTCTGCGGGCCCCACCAGACGTTTGGGAGCGCATGAGTTTAATATCTGTCTCCTGATACCACTCCCCTGCAAAATAATTACATCTCCATCATTTTTTAAAATGAATCTGTCCAATCCCCTTTTGAAGGCATCCAGGCAGATGCCATCACCACATCCTGTGGCAGGGAGTTCCTAGATCACGCTGGATAAAAAAATATTTTCTTTTGCAGTTCTTACTCTCCCAGCACTTTTTCATGTCCCCTTGTTCTTATTTTGAGAGAGGGAGAAAGCTTCATCCACTTTTTGCATTATTTTGATCCCCCTCCCGCCTTTTTCCAGATAAAGAGGCCCAAATGATTTTATCCAGCCCAGTAATCATTTTAGTCGCTCTCTTCTGCACCTTTTCCAGTTCCAATGTCTTTCTTTAGATTCCAGGTGGGGCCTTACTATTGTTTTGTATAACGGCATTATAATGTTGGCTGTTTTATTTTCAATCCCCTTTTTGATAATCCCTAGCATGGAATTGGCCTTCTTCACTGCTGCCACACATTGGGGAGACACCTTCATGGAGCTGTCCACCAACACATCAAGATCTCTTTCCTGATCCGTCACAGATAACTCAGAGCCCATGAGTTGATAGATGAAATTTTTTGCCCCAAAATTACTTTACATTTGAGCATTAAAAGAGTTTGCCATTTCTCACTCCCCCCCAGATCCTTCAAGAACATCATCTTTTATCCATGGAAAAGTTTTGTGTCATCTGCAAACTTGGCCACCTCACTGTTTATCCCTGTCTCCAGGTCATTTATGAACAGATTGAAAAGCACCGGTCCCAGGACAGATGGCATGAAAACATTGACATCTGGATCTCAAAGTTCTCAATCCATAAGAGGGCTTATCCCCTGACTATGCAATTTTTCAGCAGCCTTTGGTGAGGACTTTCAAAAGCCTTTTGAAAATCCAGATAGATATGGGGCCTGTTGACCTTTTCAAAAAATTCTAAAAGGTTTTTAAGACAAGATTTACCGTACAGAAGCCATGCTGATTTTCTCTCCAGTTTGTTCAGTTTTAAGATTTTCTCTTGATGAGGCCTTCCACCATCTTCCCTGGGACAGATGTAAGGCTGCCTGTAGGCTGGTGTGACATCCGCTATCCTCATTGTCTACCGTTAAGAGATCTGTTCTATGTCTGGGTGGATGCCATCTTTCAATTAGTCCTAAAACCTCTCTCTCTTTTAACCTGTATTTGATTTAATTCTTTAGTCAAGAGGGGCGGCTCAGGCAGTGGAATCCGCTCAAGGTCCTCTGTCGTGAAGACAGACGCAAAGAACTCGTTCAATTTCTCTGCAATGTCCAAGTCCTCCTTAATCCCCTTTTCTTCCCTCACCATCCAGAAATACTTCTAACATATTTAAAGAAGCTTTTATTATTACCCTTTATATTGCTAGCCATGCGTTCCTCAAAGTCTTTCTTTGCCTCCCTTATCATCTTTTACATTTCTTTTGCCAAGTTTGTGTTCCTTTTTATTTTCCTCATTTGGGGAGGTTTGATTATCTGTACTGCCTCTCTAGTAGTCCTCTTTTTGAGCTCTTCTTTCAGAATTTGCCTCTATTATTTGCAGGCTCCATGCACTCATTCTTCTAACCCTTTATTTAGTTTCCTCATTTGCCCTTCGAAAATTTTTTTAAACTCTTCCTCCGACATGCATGGCAAGGGTAATTGCAGCATGGTCACTATTCCCCAGAGGCTCAGTCAACTGGAATGTTGTATCACAGAATATTAGAAAGTTGCCTGTTCTCGGGTTTGACAAGTTTTGCACAGTCATTCAGCAAAGCAGTTTCTCTTTCTTAGGAAGCTGTCCATGTGGGGATAATTAAAGTCCTGATTAAATAAAGATTACATTCTTTTTGAAAGAAAGCATCAGTTTAATACAAAGATAAAATAATAATTTCTTTAAAATGAATACTTGAGCATCCTTGCTGTGACTATTAAAAACATAGCTACTTTTTCAGTTATAGAATCAGATTTCCAACAGATAACGGATTTTATCCTTTTTAGCAGATGTTCCAAAAAAACTGTTATTCAAAAAAGCATGTGAGCAAGAGTTTCCACACTGCCCAGACCACAAGAACAGCATCTCTTATCCAATGGCCGTACAAAAAGCAGATGGCATGACATTGCATCTTGCCGTGGAAAAGCAGATGAAAATGGCTGGGCTAAGCTCCTCATTGTCTTTGTTCTATGTCTAGCACCCGTCTTTTTATAAACCCGAAACTTAACCAAGTGAACCAATTTGTTCAACATTATCAATTTTTAATCCAAATTGATGATTCAAATGGTGGAGCCCTATCTTTTAGAAGGTGATATAAGAGAGTATGGTTATCTGTACTGTAGTAGATTTTTAGCCAGAATTTGGTTATTTGCAGCCACACTTTATTTATTTATTTGTTTAAACTTGTATTTGTCCAAGTGAACAACTGGAATGTTGCAGAAAATTTGCATTTGTAAGTTTAAAAGCTGTCCAGGGTCCTGAAATAAAGTGTTGAAAGAAGGCATGGTTGATTTCTCTTGTTTTCCCTTGTTTTCTCTTGTTTTCCCTCTTTCTGCAGATGAAAACTGATTCAACATTCTGCACTGCCCACCAAACAGCAAATGGAAAAGTTTGCCCACCCAAAAGCAGATGAAAATGGCTGTTTCTTGTTTTGCCATAACTAACATAGCCATTATCAACCTTTTTTCTCAGCCATGGCTAGAGATGGGCTTTGTAGTTTTATTTATTTTAAAAAATTTATTTATTTATTAAAGACAAGAAAATTTATTTTTATTTAAGAAATTTATTTATTTATTTATTTATTTATTGGACTTATATACTGCCCGTCTTCCCGAAGGAACTCCGGGTGGTTTACAACATAAGAAATATTAATAACAGCTATTAAGTAAGGCAAATTAAACGTTTAAAAACAACAACAGTTAAACGCAGGTAACCTAACTAAGCGTTAAGGAGTGGCTTTGCAGATGGTGGGGGTGCAAGTTTTCCTTCAAGGAAAAATAGGTGGGAAGCATGGCCTGGGATGTAGAAGGACATTGTGGGTTAAAAACTTAAGACAATGGTCCACAGTGAGCACAGCTGCTCTGTTAAGAATAGCCATAAATAGAAACCAGTTCAGGCTACTGATCGCCAACGTTCTACAAGGAAATGGCACTTGAAGAAGAAGTCCCTGAGTATATCCTAGAGAGAACTCGAGAGCTATTTTGCATGTGTTCAGGACCCAACAATTGGCAATATCCAGGGCATCATGTTCTGTACAATCTGAGCTCTGTATGTTAACACAATGTCTTTGTCTCCACACAGTGCCCTGCTGTTAAGAGGTGTCTTGTTGGTACCTCATAGCTTCATACTGACTCTAAAGATTTGGCTGGCATCCTAGCAACAGCCATGCAGGTGTCTGTTAATGAAGTTTCCTCATCTTTTCACTGGTTTCCCTGATGTGCCCACTCTGCATTTCACTAACCACACATTTGTCATCCATTTTAAATTAAATCTTTGCTTGCCCATATTCTAAGCCAGAAGACTGTGAGATCAGCACAAGATGCACAAAATAATCCATCACATGCTGGAAGGCCATGTTATCGTGCTTGTGCATAGTTCGTGAGGCATTAGCCCAGCCAAGTGATCTCTTAAATCATGCTTCCGATTATTATCCCTTAGTGTTCAGTTTCTGCAGGTTAGCCCAAAGGCTGTTGCAGATGCCTCTGTATTTCACTGTGTAAAGGAGGGATGGGCAACATCCAGCCTGCAAGCTGGTAGCAGCCCAGGAAGCTTGCTGTCATCCCCAGTCACCAATGAAAAGGCATTTAAAGCATAATTGCAGCCCAGAGACTGTTTGGTTGCAGCTGGGATCGGGAAGATGATGTTCCCAACCTGCATGTTGTGACTCCCCACCAGTAATCCACCCAACTGCACGGCATTAAGCTCCAAAAGACATCTCTCTGGAGCCATAGAAGATGGCTTCCAGGTTGCAGTAATAACCCTTTGGAGCTCTTTCTTGTCCACAGCTGAGCAGCTGGACAACCAAGCACAGACACAATATGTCAAAATGCTCTCTATAGAGCAACGGTAGAAGGACATCAGCACTTCCTTGCTGGTGAAAGGAAAACTGACCAATTCAAACATCCATAGAATCATAGAATCATAGAGTTGGAAGAGACCTCAAGGGCCATCCAGTCCAACCCCCTGCCACGCAGGAACTGTCATAATATGTAGAATTGACAAAATGTATGTATTGTATATTTAACAGAGTTAAAAGAGAATTGTAAAATGGAGTCAGTCAAAAATGCAGTGTCATGATGTTAGTCACAAGTGCAAGGAATTAGAAATCATTAGCAGGTTAAGTGATTTAGCACAGGTGGAATAGTAAATGACATCATGGTGTGTCAGAATGTGATTGGTTAAAATCATGTCTGATGAGTTCATAAGAACATAACATAAGAACATAAGAAGAGCCATGCTGGATCAGGCCAAAGGCCCATCTAGTCCAGCTTCCTGTATCTCACAGCGGCCCCACCAGATGTGTTTGGGAGCGCATGAGACTAGATATCTGTCTCCTGATACCACTCTCCTGCATCTGGCCCTTGAAGTACCCTGGTTTAAACCCTGGAGGTTACACATCTCCATCATGGTTTGTAACCTGTGATGGACTTTTCCTCCAGGAATCTGTCCAATCCCCTTTTGAAGGCATCCAGGTCAGATGCCATCACCACATTGTGTGGCAGGGAGTTCCATAGACTTACAACGCGCTGGGTGAAAAAATATTTTCTTTTGTCTGTTCTCACTTTCCCAGCCCTCAATCTGAGTGTATGTCCCCTAGTTCTGGTATTTTGTGTGTGAGAGAAGAGCTTCCCTCTATCCACTTTAGTCATGCCCTACATTATTTTGTAGGTCTCAGTCATATCCCCCCTCAGGTGCCTTTTTTTGAGACTAAAGAGCCCCAAATGTTTTAGCCTTTCCTCATAAGGGAGGTCCCCCATCCCAGTAATCATTTTAGCCACACTCTTTTGTACGTTTTCCAGTTCCACTATGTCTTTTTGGAGCTCTTCACAATCTACTCTGGTTTTTACCACATGGAAAAGTTTCATGTCATCTGCAAACTTGGCCACCTCACTGCTTATCCCTGTCTCCAGGTTGTTTATGAACAGATTGAAAAGCATCGGTCCCAGGACAGATCCCTGGGGCACACTGCTTTTCACCATTGTGAAAATTGCCCATTGACATCTACTCTGTTTCCTGGATCTCAATCGGTTCTCAGTCTGTAAGAGGACCTGCCCTCTTATCCCCTGAATGTGCAGTTTTCTCAGGAGCCTTTGGTGAGGGACTGTATCAAAAGCCTTCTGAAAATCAAGATAGATAAGCCTATCAGGCCCAACCCCCGAACTCAATGCAGGAATCCAAGTCAAAGCAGGTCTGGTAGGGAGTTGTCCAGTTTTCTCACGAACGTCTTCAGCTTTGGCAGGCTCACTGTCTCCTGAGGTCATTGGTCTACTGCTCTAACAGTTATGAAGTTTTTCCTGATAGCCAATCAAAATGTGGCTTCCTCTTACTTGAGCCACTTGTTGTATGTCCTGCAATCTGGGGTGATCAAGAATAAATCCTGCCCCTACTCTATTTGACTACCTTTCAAGTATTTGAAACCTAGTATCCTATCTCCCCTCACTCTGCTTTTCTCAAGGCCAAACATGCCCAGTTTCTTCAGACCTCCCCCCCCACCAACCAGGGCTTGAATAGATGAATTACGAGCTGGCATATGGGGAGGCTGATAATGATTCCTGGCAGCCTCTTAATCTCAGTGTTTATTATGAATGACTGTCCTTTTTCACACACACAAGCCAAGGTGGATGGAAATGAAGCAAGGATATACGAAACAGAAGGGTGCCAAACAGTTCCTTAAATCATGGGTTCATTTCAAATTGTCTTATAAAATGTCGGGCATTTCACCCTAAACAAAATAATCTGCCAAACCAAAAAATATTTGCATAATGGCTTACACCCTTGTTTTGAAGATTTTTCTCCAAATAAGCAAACCAGCTGGAAGTCAATAAATCAGAGTTAGGCTTAAGGTCAGAGTTAGTGATACTGATAGATATACATCTCAGGGTTAATGTTAGGACATCCCCCCAATTTTTTTATTTTTATCATAACAAACTGCAGTACATTTAAAAAACACCTTGTTAGGTGGAGTAGTTAAAGGCACAACCTCACAATAAATGCATACAATGCTAGAGTTGCATATGCTCATGAGAAGTAATTCAGGAGCAAAAGTATCAAACATCATACAATACTGGTTACAAGCTATACATTTTTGATTTTTAGAAACCCCGAGATTTCTTTCAGTTAATCATTGTTACCAGTTACAATGTTCCAATGCCCACTGTCTGACCCTCACTCTTTTTGCATACTCATTTATCGTCATCAGAATCTACCAACCCAACCCAACCCAACAGAAGGGCAATGGCACAATTCATGGTAGCAAAATTGCCTCTAATTGAGAAGTCGCTGCTTGCATTCTGCACTGGTATACAACAAGGAGTCCAAGCAACAGCTTGTTAATTAGTGACAGTTCGATGCTATAAGTGATATACCATAGTCCTTCCGCCAGTGTGATTACACAACAGGCTTTGGGCCATTGATAGACACATATACTGTTAAGATAGTTATAAGAATAAGATATATTCTCTTGTACAGTATTGTATTAACAGAAGGGATAACTGATAAATCAGTGGGCTTGTGTTAATGTCACAGGCTGATTTCGGAACACCCTGGGCTGAGTTGTTATAGTCAGGCTTTAGCTTTTACATTCTAAAATTTCTTACATACTGCCTACAATGTTTTAGATAGAAAATTGACCAAGAAATGCGCTGAGGAAGACATGATTCACATCTTAGGAACAGCTGGAGGCTAGTGCTGCTAGCTGGTTCCATCTCCTCCAGCAGCTGGTTCCTGAACTAATTTAATGGCCAATAAAAGTTGTGAAGTCAATGACATCTTTTATTACTGGAGTCTATTGTTCTCCTCCACCCCCTATGGCAGCCTCTGCTCTCAGGTTTTTATTACAGGGTTCTTACCACTTCCGATCGCTTCACCTACCAAGTTGTGTGCATGGCTGGTTTCCCTCCCTGTGCGCAGTATGAAAAACAAAGATGAGACAAACCGCTGTCACATAAGTTATTACACAAATAAGTCTCTCAAAATGTGTTACAACTCCACTCCTATTTCCTTCTTTCATTCCCCACTGCATGATGCTGATCAGTTCAAGCTTAAAAATGGGTTGTTGCAACTTTCTGACGCATCGTGTGAAAAAGATGGGTTATTACCTTCTTATTCTGAGGCTGAACTTGAAGGTTTGTGGCAGGCCACACCACCTTGAAGGCAACCCTAAAACCCTGCTGTACAACCCTCCCCCCAAAAAAACCCCAACAACAACACGGAACCCCAGAATGGATGAAATATTGGATAAGAAATACTTGAAGTGTAAACTCTGAATATATGATTCTAAACGGTTGGAGGTAAAACTTCTAGCCAAGGAATGAATCCAGACTGGCGCTTCAGTTTCAATTAGTGTTTGGTGCTTATATTACCAGAGCCTCATGGCACAGTGGTTAAATTCCTGTATTGCAGGTAAAACTGTGCTCATGATCTGGGGTTCAATCCCAGGTAGCCGGCTAAAGGTTCACTCAGCCTTCCATCCTTCCGAGGTTGGTAAAATGAGTACCCAGCTTGCTGGGGGGCGGGCAATGTGTAGCCTGCATACTGTAATTAAACTGCAAAACTGCCCAGAGACTACTTGAAGTGGTATGGAGCGGTGTATAAGCAGAACACATTACTTTATTTTAAAGCTCTTTGGACTTTGTCGAGAGGTTATGGCTCTTAAAGAAAAGAAAATGTGTGAACCAATAATAATAAAATCAGAAAATCATAAAGCTGAAAGTGGCCTATAAGGCCATCAAGTCTAACCCCCTGCTCAAGGAAAGAATACCACTCAAAGGATATCTGCCAAGTGGTTGTCTCACCACCCCTCCATTGTTGTACTGCTCTAACAGTCAAGAAGTTTTTCCTGTATTTAAGAAGTATCAGAAAAGGTGTTCTGCTTATATACCACCCGCCCTATGCCACTTCAGCTAGTCTCTGGGCAGTTTACAGTTTAATAACAGTATGCAGGCTACACATTGCCCCCCCCATGCCCCAGCAAGCTGGGTACTTATTTTACTGACTTCAGAAGGATGGAAGGCTGAGTCAACCATGAGCCGGCTACCTGGGATTGAACCCCAGGTTGTGAGCACAGTTTTAGCTGCAGGGCAGGCCTTTAACCACCGCGCCACGAGGCTCCTCAGAAAGCATTTGTTTATTTACTTTTCAGTGTTAGTGCAGAAGAAAGACCCAGCAATTTGGTTACAGAAGGCCCTGAAGTTGGTTCCTTCCTAGGTGTGTTCAACAATTACTGTGCAAACTGTCCTGAGTAGCCTTTGGGATAGATGACTGTGGTATATAAATCTAATAAATAAATAAATAAATAAATAAATAAATAAATAAATAAATAAATAAATAAATAAATAAATAAATAAAATACAGAGAAGGCTTGCGGGTCTGCATCTCCCCAGCTGGGATGAAGTAGCAGGAAGTCACTTCAGAAAGTCAAGAAGGGAGCTGAACAGCAGTGATTTAAATAAGGATCTAGGAAAGAGAGGGCAACAGAGCTGGGTCATCTAGCAGTCTGTTCTTCCAACTTTGCCCATCAGTTCACATATGTACTTGTTAGATACTCAAAGTGCCAAGATGCTAATGAAAGAAAGGGAGGTAGATGGAGATGCACAAGCATATTGCGATGTTCTGGAGTAGGGTTTCATTCTTCAAACAGGGCCTACAATAGAGCATTAAGCCATCCCTAACGGACATTTCCTGCTTTGATCTGAGCTGCCATGCAAATTACCAGCTGATAAAAAAAATGATCACAGCATTGCTCTGTTTTGCTGTTTTAATTTCTTATACAGTGTGCTATGTATGCTGTATTTTACTCATGGCATGGCAGTACATAAGAACATAAGAAGAGCCATGCCCCACCAAATGCGTCTGGGAGTGCACGAGACTAGATATCTTTTATGTAAACCACTTAGGAGTTTTTGTGGCATTAAATAGTCTGTATCATAAATAAATAAATACCAAGTCATTACCGGGGAAAGAATAATATGGACTAATTGTACTGGTCTGTTAGAAGAGGCAGAACTAAATAATGTATGTTTGAATGCTTAGAACATTTGAAGTTGCACTATGGAAGCCACATTTTTGACTCATCCTGTGCCATCCAGGCAGATGTTACGGAGCATCCTGAGATCAAAGACAAAACAGTCCTAATTTCAGTTCTGAGTTTAAAAAAAGGAATTTAAAGAAGCCTCCCTAAAATGTTGTCCTAAGGCTACCCCCAACTAACAACTCATAAGATATTGCATTCTTGAAGGCTTTCACGGCCGGGATCTGATAACTGTTGTGAGATTTTTGGGCTGTTTGGCCATGTTGTGGAAGGAAGAAGAACTACCTGAACACGGCCAAACAGCCCGAAAAACTCACAACAGCTATCATAATACATTGGTTTTTGACCCAAACACCATTTTGCTGCTTATGGACTGTGTGTGGGTGCAGTTGAGCCAGGCCTCAAAGGGTCAAAACTCTGGAACTTTCTGTGCTGGACTATAACAGCATAGGTGTCCCTTCTCAGGCTCTCATAAGAACATAAGAACATAAGAACATAAGAAGAGCCATGCTGGATCAGGCCAAAGGCCCATCTAGTCCAGCTTCCTGTATCTCACAGTGGCCCCAACAAATGTCTCTGGGAGCACATGAGACTGTCAAGATATGTAAAAGTTGATAAAACATATGTTATGTATATTTAACAGAATGTGTAAAGAGAATTGTAAAATGGAGGCAGTTAGATTCTGCAGTGTCATGATGTTAATTCACAAGTGTTAGAGACTAGTAATCACAGGCATGTTAAGTGATGAAGTGCAGGTGGAACTGATTATAACATCATGATTTGTAATGGTTAGATCAGATTGCATCAGATTGTTAATTAGTGATTGCATCAGATCTTATGAGTGCTGAATAGTATAAAAAGCACTAGCTTGCCATTTGTTACTGGGGACTGTTGTGGTGAGAACAGTTTACCCCACACTCTGTTTGTCTGTTTGCTATATTGTATATAATGCTTGGTTGTTATGCTGTGTATATTTTGATGTATATATGAATATATGAGTTTTTACTCTATTCATTGTCATTGTCTTTCTGTTAGCCTAACTCTGCAACCCTTTATATCAATACTGACATTTTATCTACGTTACTGCTGCACTGCTCTGTGGCAAACACAAGTAAATATTATATTTGTTGCTTAAATGCTGATAGAGACAGACTAGATATCTGTCTCCTGATACCACTCCCCTGCATCTGGCCCTTGACGTCCCCTGGTTTTAAGCCTGGGGATGACACATCTCCATCATGGTTTGTAACCTGTGATGGACTTTTCCTCCAGGAATCTATCCAATCCCCTTTATGAAGGCATCCAGGCAGATGCCATCACCACATCCTGTGGCAGGGAATTCCACAGACTAACAACACGCTGGGTAAAAAAATATTTTCTTTTGTCTGTCTCTTATTCCTCCCTTACCTCTCTGCAATTAGGTGGGAGGGAGGAGATTTTCTCAGGATGATAATTTTGTTGCCGGCTGTCTTTAGTATTAATGCAACATATTTGAAGGGGCTTTGCCTTGAATGGGGAATCAAGAGCAGTTAACTCTACAAATTAGCAGGGCGGCCATTGAAGGAGACCAAGATCATTTGTACACTTGTATTTCCAGTCTCCATGTATGGGTGTGAAAGCTGGGCAGTTAAGAAAGCTGACAAGGGGAAAAAACTAATTTGTTTGAAATGTGGTGCCAGAGGGGAGCTTTGAGAATACCCTGGACTGCTAGGAAGACAAACTGATTGGGCCTTAGAGCATCTTTGGAGGCAAAAATGTTGAAGCTGAGGCTGCAATAAGACCATTAAGTTTGCAGACAACACAACTGTGGTAGGTCTGATCAATGCTGGGGAGGGGGGATCGCCTTATGGGAGGGAGGTGGAAATGCTGATGGAATGGTGTAGGGAAAATAACCTATTCCTCAATTTAGAAAAAAAAAAAAAGATTATTGTGGATTTCAGAAAATGCAAATTAAATATTCAGCCACTTACTATTGAAGGAAAGTGTGTGTGGAACAGGTTTTGGTCTTTTGATTTCTGGGAATGGAGCTGAGAGATGATCTGACACGGGGAGCAAACACTAAAGATCTGATGAAGAAAGCACAGCAGAGATTATACTTCTTGAGAATCCCGGGAAGAATAATCTTTCAAAAAAATCTGCTGCTGGCTTTTTACCACTGTGCCATAGAGAGTGTGCTGACTTATGGTCTCTCTGTGTGGTTTGGGAGTTGTACAGCCAGAGAAAGAACAATGTTGTCCAAGGTTGTTAAGACTGCGGAGAGAATAATTAGGTGTACACTCCCTAATTTAGACCAAATCTATGATTCCAGATGTTAAAAAAAGCTGTAGAGATTGTGCAGGATCTCACACACCCTGGAAATGATCGTTTTCAGCTTCTGCCCTCTAGGAGGAGATACAGGGTCATTAAGTCCAGGACTAGCCGCTTGAGGAATAGTTTCTATCCAAGAGTGGTTGTGGCTTTGAGTGAAACGAAATGCAGTTTCTGAGGGAGCTTCTGTAATTAGTTTTTAGAGTTTTTAGAGTTTTCAAGTGTGTTGTTAGTGGGTTAAATGTGTGAATGTGGGGTGGGGGATAGATATTTATGTATGGTTGTACTGTTAGGTCCTGTAAAAGCTGATGTAGATACTTTCAATCTCATTGTTCTGCACAGGACAAGGACAATAAATATTTATCTGTTCTATTATGATTGCTATTATGTATTTATTTTGTTTTTATCTGTAGCCCATCTTGCTCCTGTTCTATGTTTTTGTTATATATTGTTTGCTAGTTATTGTGTTTTTATCTATATACTTGTGCTTATCGATATTGTATTTTACTTTTTATGGTTTTGGTTTCTGTTCAGTTTGTAAACCTCCCAGAGTAGCCATGTAGCTAGATGGAGTGGTATATAAATTTAATAAATAAATAAATAAATAAATAAATAAATAAATAAATAAATAAATAAATAAATCTTATCCATCATCTGTCTTACTTTGGGCACACCCTGTGAAGGCTGGGTTCTCTGGAAAAGACAATAACGCTGGGAAACCCTCATAGAATCATAGAGTTGGAAGAGATCTCAAGGACCATCTAGTCCAACCCCCTGCCATGCAGCAACCCCCATCACAGTATTTCCTGACAGATGGCCATCCAGCCTCTGCTTAAAAACCTCCAGAGAAGGAGACTCCAC
Source organism: Phrynocephalus forsythii (assembly GCA_029282475.1). NCBI lineage: Eukaryota > Metazoa > Chordata > Lepidosauria > Squamata > Agamidae > Phrynocephalus > Phrynocephalus forsythii. The sequence continues at coordinate 124,646,382 of JAPFRF010000005.1, read as the reverse complement.
CACCCTTTGTGGCAGCATATTCCACTGCTGAACAGCTCTAACTGTCATGATGTTCTTCCTAATGTTCAAATGGAATCTCTTTTCCTGTAGTTTGAAACCATTGCCCCGAGTCCTAATCTCTAAAGCCATGGAAAACAAACCAGTCCCTTCTTCAATGTGACATCTTTTCCTGCTCAAGGCAGCAGGGAAAGAGGAAGACCGAAATTTGAGATGGAATGACTGCCTAAAGGAAGCCACAAGCTTGAGCAGGTCTTTTGAGGACAGGGCGTGTTGGCGATCACTCGCTCATAGGCTCACCATGTCAGAGACACCTCAACACCACACAACAGCAATAGCAACAGCTCTACAAAATACCTCCTGGTACTGATTGTATTTTTGGACTTCTCCTTGGTGGAGAAGCCAGCCAGCTGGATATTTGGACCCTCTTTGTTGCGGAAGAGGGAGATAGCTATGGTGATGGTGGTGGGTGAGCACCCGTATCTCCAAATTTACCATGACACCCCTGGTGATGGGTCACTTTAGCAGAATTAATATATGTGCTGTTCTGAAAAGTAACTTCCCTAGTGCTACAAACCTGGCTGAAAGCAAAGAATGCTGCTTATATACCATACCCAGCACTTAAAGCACTAGGCAGCTTGCAATTTATTTATGCAGGCTACACATTGTCCCCCACCCCAGCAAGCTGGGTACTCAGTTTATTGATTTGGGAAGGATGGAAGGCTGAGGGAACCTTGAGCCGTCTACCTGGGATAGAACCTCATGTCGTGAGCATAGATATAGCTGCACTCCAGCATTTTGACCACTGTGCCATGAGGCTCTTAAAGAGGAGAAAACGAGTGAAGCAATAATAAGATCAGTCAGCCTGGGTGGATGGCCAAACTCATAGAGAACTGGGGCAAGTCACATTAAAACGACAGATAGCTTGACGGACCAGTAGTCAGATGTGGCCTAAGGCAAATGCCTATGAATCTGTCAAGGCTTAGATCTGCCCCGTGTAGCCGAGCACAGAGTCAAAATGAACTTCTTTTGTCTGTTTTCTTCCCTTAGCTGTCCTTTTTGAACAGAGGAAGCAGTGGTGGCGAGGGCGATTGATGGCAATAAACGTAGTGCAATTCAGAAGGCTTCGTTCATGGATGATTCACGTAATTGAGTCCTGCATCGCTGTTTCCATTTGACACAGTGCTCTTTGTTGATCCTCATTTCTAATATGATGGAAACGAGAGAGGGAGAGACAGAGAAAGCTGTATTTCTGTCCCAACCCAAACCGGGCACAGCATTCATTGGCTGGAGTGTTATTCCCATCCCATGGATTCCTGGTATTAAATCCAGCACTCATGTGGTCACTTAATTAAAAATGGGGAAAGTGGTGGGGGTGGGGAATCATTGATTCATAGAATCATAGAGTTGGAAGAGACTTCAAGGGCTATCTAGTCCAACCCCCTGCCATGCATGAACCCCCATCACAGGACTCTCGACAGATGGCCATCTAGCCTCTGCTTAAAAACCTCCAAAGGAGACTCCACCACCCTCCGTGGCAGCATATTCCATTGCCGAACAGCTCCAACTGTCATGAAATTCTTCCTAATGTTTAAATTGAATCTCTTTTCCTGTAGTTTGAAACAATTTCCTCGTGTCCTAATCTCTGAAGCCATGGAAAACAAACCAGTCCCTTCTTCAATGTGACATCATTTCAAATATTTAAACATAGCTATCATATCCCCTCTCAGTCTTCTTTTTGCAAGGCTAAACATTCCCAGCTCCCTAAGCCGCTCCTCGTCAGACATTTCTTTCAGACCCTCATTCATCTTGGTTGCCCTCCTCTGGATGTGTTCAAGGGTGAATGGCCATCTGTCAGAAATACTGTGATAGGGGTTCCTGCATGGCAGGGGGTTGGACTGGATGGCCGTTGAGGTCTCTTCCAACTCTATGATTCTATGATTCTATGGATGTTTGAATTGGTCAGTTTTGCTTTCACCAGCAAGGAAGTGCTGGCATCCTTCTACCATTGCTCTATAGAGAGCATTTTGACATATTGTGTCTGTGCTTGGTTGTCCAGCTGCTCAGCTGTGGACAAGAAAGAGCTCCAAAGGGTTATCACCACAACCTGGAAGATTATTGGCCACCCTCTCCCATCTTTGGAAGAACTATTTATTTATTTATTTATTTATTTATTTATTTATTTATTTATATAGCTTGTATGCCGCCCACTACCCAAAGGTCTCCGGGAGGCTCACAATCAAAACAATTAAAACATCAAAATACAATAAAATTAGAACAATAAAACCAGTAAATGCAATAAATACAGTACATTAAAAGCACACCACTAAAAATTGCCATCAGGACCCACAATCATTAGTTAAAAAACTTTTGGAATAGGAAGGTTTTTACCTGGCGCCGAAATGATATCAACGTCGGTGCCAGGCGAGTCTCATTTGGGAGGGCATTCCAAAGTTTGGGGGCAGTTGCTGAAAAAGCCCGATTCCTGCAAGCCATCCCCTTCACCTCCTTAAGGGATGGCTCTTTCAGGAGGGCTCTCTGACTAGATCTTAGTTGCCGGGTAGGTTCATATGGAAGGAGGCGGTCCTTCAGGTATCTAGGTCCTAAGCCGTTTAGGGCTTTATATGTCAAAACAAGCACTTTGAATTGGGCTTGGGCAGCAACTGGTAACCAGTGAAGGTTATACAGAATCGGTGTAATGTGTTCCTTGGTGGCCCTACCACTCATCACCTGTGCAGCACGATTCTGAACCAGCTGCAATCGCTGAGCTGTCTTCAAAGGCAGCCCCACGTAAAGCGCATTACAGTAATCAATACGGGATGTTACCAGTGCATGTGTAACTGTCATAAGGCTCCGTTCATCTAGGTAGGGGCGCAGCTGGTATATATTCCGCAGCTGGAGAAAGGCACCCCTGGCCACTGAGTCCACCTGGGCTTCCAGAGTTAGACCGGGGTCCAAGAGCACCCCCAAGCTATATAGTTCCCATTGTCTTAAAAAGGCAAGAAACATCTTACAGAATCCATCCCACCCGAGAACATTTGTCTGTTCGCATTGCTGCCTTCGGGCAAGAGATATAGGACAATTAAAACAAGAACAAACAGATTAAAATTAATTTTAATCCAAGAGCTATAGTCACCTTGCATGCTGCTAAAATTTGAGTGTAATCCAAGGGAGTTGTGGTGGATGTGTGTGTGTGTTTGAATTCTTTTTTTAAAGTTATATTTGTACTTGGAATTAATTTCGTTGTACAATGTACAATGATAATAAAGTTCTTTCTTTCTTTCTATCTATCTATCTATCTATCTATCTATCTATCTATCTATCTATCTATCTATCTATCTATCTATCTATCTATCTATCTATCTATCTATCTATCTATCTATCATCGCTGAATTTTATTAGCATCATTTCCCCCTGTCCTGATCAAGATGAAAGCTGCAGATTTTGTTAAGCTTATACCACACCGAGGTTGGCATGTGTTCCCCTCTGCCTCTGAAGCCCAGAGCCAGTCATCTGCAGACGGAGCTATTAGATGCTCCTTTGTTGCTTTTCAGGGATGTTGCCTGTAACTAATGCCAAAAATCAATGAGTCTCATTTGCTTTGCTTTAAGAAACTTGGCGCTTGACAGAAGGCCCATTAAAGCGCCTCTTGACTTAAAGTCACTTTGTTACCAACCAATTAGTCCAGCTGCCTGGACACAAACCAGGTTACAGATGTGTGATAATTGATGTGAAGTCTGGAAGGGTCTCAATTTGTGCCTCAAGTAATGAAAAGGTTGCTGGCTGCTTATGACAGCAGAGTAAATTATTCTATCAGATGATGAACATATTTTTTTTCTCTGGATCTTTTCCTCTCTAATGCCAAATGAAAAACATCCAGCTGGATCAGATGGGGAGATATATCTACACACAAGACAGTTATGGCAGGTTGCATGCCATGTCTCCATCTTACAAATTCTGGAATTCTTGTTGGTGTATCTTATGTGCTAAATTTGTCAGACTCTGAGGGACTATTCTGGAATAGGGAGATTGAGTGCTCTTTTACATAAGAACCATTCCGCCAGGCAGAAAAAGAGGGGATGGTGACACATAAGAACATAAGAAGAGCCATGCTGGATCAGGACAAAGGCCCATCTAGTCCAGCTTCCTGTATCTCACAGTGGCCCCACCAAATGCCTCTGGGAGCGCATGAGACTAGATCTCTGTCTCCTGATACCACTCCCCTGCATCTGGCCTTTGAAGTACCCTGATTACACATCTCCATCATGGTTTGTAACTAGAGATGGGCATGAACAAAAAAAATGGCAATTTGTTTTGGTTCAGTTCGTTTTCCAGTCTGGTTCAGTTTTTTAATTATGAAGCAAATTTTAAGAAAAAAATTTTGTTTTGTAATTCATTTTAGTTTGGGTTTGTTTTTTTTTTTCTTTTCTTTTTGAACCCCACCAGTCGTTTTTTTAAAAATTTATTTATTTATTATTTATTTTTAATCAGGCTATTTTTATTTTATTTTATTTTTATTTTTATTTTTTACTGCTGACGATGTGGCCCGCCTACCAGCTGTAGCACTGGTAGGCTTCCCCTGCCGGCTCACGGACCGATTCGGCAACCCGTGGATTGGATCCAGTGTTTGCGGGCGGTACCGGGTCCATGGGCTGGATTGTTTTTTAAAGAAAATTAATTTAATTTAATTTAATTTAATTTTACTTTTGCCAGCCCATGGGCCAGCACTCTCAGGCCAGTAACGGGCTGGTGCACCAGATGGTTTTTTTATTTTTATTTTTATTTTTATTTTTATTTTATTTTATTTTATTTTTACTTTTGCCAGCCGTGGGCTGGTTTGGTGACCTGCGAGTCGGGCCCAGTGCTCATGGCCGGGGCCTGCACGCCAGATTGTTTTTTTTTTAAATGTATTTTTATTTTATTTTATTTTATTTTATTTTGTGTCAACCATGTGGCCTGCCTACCAGCTGTAGCGTGGGCCTTTTGGCTTTTTTAAAATAAATTTCTTTAGCCCAGCGAGGAGGACCGGGCCACTTCACACCACTCCAGGCAGGAGACACCAGCAGTATGAAAAATGAACTGAAAAGAAATGGAAATTTCTGTTTTGTTTCATTTCATTTTTCTTAGAGAGGGCAGTTCGTTATTCATTTCATTAGATAACAAAATGAATAATGAATAATGAAACAAACCAAAAGTTCGTTTCGTGCCCATCTCTATTTGTAACCTGTGATGGACCTTTCCTCCTGGAATCTGTCCAATCCTCTTTTGAAGGCATCCAGGCCACATGCCACCACCACATCCTGTGGCATCACCACATCCTGTCCTCTTATCTCCCCTGACTATGCAATTTTCTCAGCAGCCTTTGGTAAGGGACTGTGTCAAAAGCCTTCTGAAAGTCAAGATAGATAATATCCACCAGTTCACCCAAATCCACATGCCTACTGGCCTTTTCAAAGAATTCTAAAATGTTTGTCAGGCAAGACTTACCCTTAGAGAAGCCATGCTGATTTTCCTTCACCAAGGTTTGTTCTTCTATGTGTTTTAAAAATTTCCCTTGGATGAGGCTTTCCACCATCTTCCCTGGGACAGATGTAAGGCTAATTGGCCTGTGGTTTCCCGGGTCCACCCTCCTTCCTTTTTTAAAAATTTATGTAACATTCACTGTCCTCCAGTCCTCCAGCACTGTGTCCGTTTTAAGAAACAAATTGCATATTACCATAAAGAGATCCACAATTTCATTTCTCAGTTCCTTAATAACTCTTGGGTTATTGGCCATTCGGGTAGCAGAATCTACCCAAAATCGTGAAAACCGATGCAAAGAACTCATTTAATTTGTCTGTAATTTCTAAGTCTTCCTTTACCTCCCCTTCTCCTCCCTCACCATCCAGAGGGCCAACTGGTTCTCTGGCAGGTTTTATACTTCTTTTATTATTTCCCTTTATATTGCTAGCCATACGTTCCTCAAAGTCTTTCTTTGCCTCTCCTATCATCTTCTTACATTTCTTTTGCCGGAGTTTGTGTTCCTTTTAATTTTCCTCATTTGGGGAGGATTTCCATTTACGGAAAGACCTCTCCTTGCACTTTAGAGCCTCTCTAACTCTATTAGACCATGCTGGCGCCTTCCTGGACTTAGATATGCTCTTCTTTCTTTGTGGTATGCGCTTGTCCTGGGCCTCTACTATCATTGTTTTAAACGGGCTCCATGCATGCTGGAGAGATTAGATTTTTTTACCTTCCCTTTCAATTTCATCTGAGGGAAGTCTGCCCTTCTTAAATCAAGGGTTTTTGTGTAAGATTTGCTTGAAACTCTTCCCCTGACGTGCATGGCAAAGGAGATTGCAGCATGGTCACTGTTCCCCAGAGGCTGAGTGACATTCACATCCCTGACCAGGTCCTGAGTATCACACAGTATTAGATTCAGAGTTACCTGTCCTCAGATGGGTTCCATGACAAGTTGCTCTAAGGGACAGTCATTCAGAATGTCGAGAAACCTAGTTTGTCTTTCTTGCCCTGAGCTCTCATTGGCCCAGTCAATATGGGGATAATTGAAGCCCCCAATGATTACTATCCTGTCCATCTTAGACACCTTCATGATTTTTCTCCTCATTTCAAGATCCCCCTCAAGTTTTTGATCTGGTGGATGATAGCACACCCCCACTATCACATTGTTCCTAGGACCTGGTAGTTTAAACCACAGTGATTCTATGGTAGAGTCGGACCCACCGTCAATTTCCATTCTATAGAGTTTATAGTCTGGGATTGCAGTATCCCACTGGTTCTCCACATTCCAGCAGGTTTCTCTTATGGCTATTATATCAATGTTATCCCTAGCTACCAAATGTTCAAGTTCTCCCATGTTTACTCGGAGGCTTTGGGCATTTGTGTAGAAGCACCTGTACAATGGGTCCCCCAACGACAGCTGCTTCATTACCCCCACAGCTTTTAATTTCAGTAGACAAACTACCACATCCCATTATTCTTCAAGTGCTAATACCGACTATGTCATCATTTTGTGGTTCTCTACCTCTCCAACCTCATTCCATGGGGACGAGCTGTTCCAAACTGGATGCCATTCAGCTCCTGTTGGCTTCCCCCCAGTTAACAGTTTAAAAGCTGCTCTGTGGCCTTTTTGATGTTGAGTGCCAGCAATCCTGTCCCATTATGGTTCAAGTGCAACCTGTCCTTCCCGAACAGGTTTGGCTTTCCCAAAATGTTCTCCAGTTTCTGACAAATCTGAAGCCCTCCTCGACACCATCACCTCATCCACACATTGAGGCTTCTGAGCTCTGCCTGCCTGGTGATTCTTGCATGAGGAACAGGCAGCATTCCTGAAAATGCTACCTTGGAAGTCTGGGACTTCAATCATCTTCCTAACAATCTGAATTTGGCTTCCACGACTGACCGCTTTGCCTTCCTAACATCATTGGTACCAACTAGTACCATGACCACTAGCTCCTTCCTAGTTCTCACTAACAAACTATCTAGATGTCTCATGATGTCTGCAACCTTTGCAACTGGCAGGCAAGTCACCATACGGTTATGATGCACATCACAAATCCATCCCTCTGTATTTCTAATCATTGAATCACCTGGTACAAGGAGCCTTTCTCCTGCAGCTTGTTCATCTGCTTGTTCCTCAGCTATATTAAGGGCAAGGTCCTCATTTTATTCCTGTTGTTTGTCTTCCTGTATCTCATCAAGTGTGATGAGGGAGAGATCCTCAGGTAGAACCAGTTGTTCCTCTGTGCATTCCTCATGAGGTGTGATAAGGGAAAGAGCCTCAAATTGATTCTGTAATTTCAGACTCTCAGAGTGATCCCTTGCCCTTCTACTTCTTTGAGTCACATTCTTCCATGCATATATCTCCCGAGTTGGTGAAGTGACTTCTTCCTCAGAACTGTGCCCTGTCTCTTCTTTGTCCAGGATAGTCTGCTCTTCTCTATCCAAGAACAGTTGTCTTCCCTCTCTTTCAACTGATGGAGCCAGTTGTTTGTTTGCTGTTGATCTATTTGGTTGTTAAATATGTGTGCAGTAAAGAAAATAGCACATATAAGACTGTAACTTCAAGTAAATGAAAGGAAAAACATGTTGTTTTTTACTATTTCTCCTATACTGTAGGTATCTCAGAGTAAATTATTGAGACTTTATGTGCCATTTGATGAGAAAGGGGTGGATTCTGGGAAACCTGTAGCAATTCTACTCTGTAGATCTCTGCACTTCTGTTGCTTAGCAAAAGGGAAGATAGATGGTCACTTGGTCAACCAAGTTGATTTCTCAAAGGACTCAGATAGTCATCTTCATAAATCTACTGCATGAGTGGTATACAGGAAGACAGTTTGCACAATCAAAGCTGAGTATAGAACAAAACTTATATTACATTTTTATTAAAAAGTAACCCTAAAAACATCCTAAGTAGAAAAAAATTATCTTTACTAACAGTTGCGATCTTCAGTTACGATCAGAAAGAAATTGCAGTCTCAACCATGCTGAGAGACTGAATCCAAGTAGCCACATAATGGGTATTCAGGAGTAAATGCTTACATGTCTGCTCCACCCAAAAGTTAGTGAAGAAAGAGAGAAAACAAACAGCTGGAAGAGAAGTAAGCAAATTGGAAGAGACTAGGAGCAAGCCAGAGGTGTGGAAAAATAACCTTGCTAATTGGTTAGTGAAAAGGCATACTTTAGGTTGCAAAGCCCTCTTCCCTTTAAAACCCAGTACCAGCTTGCATGCAAGATTGTTATTTTCTCCAACATATAAAATATTCATTTATAGAAGAGGTTAGTAGCTATAAAAGTACAATGTCTGTTCTTCTCCGTTTTACCCACTTGAAAAACATTGCACTTCATTGTACTGTTTTCAAGCACTGTACTTGCAGCAATTGGGACTTGAGCCCAACTTTCTATTAATAACATAAAATAAAAGGGGGAGAAAAAGAGTGAAGCAAGCAAGCAAAATACCTGTCCTAGTTATCCAAGATCCATGCTTCTTCCTTTTGGATGGGTGGAACTTGAGGAATGGTTTTCTTTCATGGATTGTTTCATAGAATCCTACAGCTGGAAGGGTCCTCAAAGATCATCAAACCCAGCTTCCTGATGAAGCTGAGAATTGAAACCATAGCTATAGTACAATGGTGGTGAACATTCTGCATTCCAGATGATTTGGACCACAACACCCACAGTCCTTTGTCACTGGCAATCTAGGCTTAGAATTCTGGGAGTTGTGGCCCAAAATATCTGGATCGCCGAAGATTCGCCACCAGTGCTATAGCATCTCTAACAGGGGACCCATCCAACCTCTATTTTAAAGTCTCCAACACCCTTTGGGAAAGTCTGTGCTTTCTCTTACAGCTTTTTTACTGTCATAAAGTTCTTTCTAAAGATCAGTTAGAATCTATTCTCCTTGAAAACGATTGCTTGTGGACTTGCTCTCTGAGGTTCCAGCGCATTTGTCTGAAGCCCCTATCTCAGAGAGAATTGCATGTTCTTCTCTCTCCTCAAGAAGGACATCACATTTCATCCCATCCCCATCACAGCCAGGTGCCCTGTCTGCAGTCTCTTGTGCCTCCAGCTGCATATCTGAATTTTCAACAATCTCCCCCAGGTTTTGTTGTTGTTGTTGTTGTTGTTGTTGTTGTTGTTGTTGTTGTTGTATCATTACAGTCATGATGGGCTCTTCATGGACCCATGTCCATGGAGTTTTCTTGGCAGGAATACTGGAGTGGCTTGCCAGTTCCTACTCCAGACAGCACCTGGTATTCAAGAGTGGTGGTCCATCCAAGTACTAGCCAAGCCTGACCCTGCTTAGCCTCCGAAATCAGGCGAGATCGGATGTGCTCAGGGCATCTAATTTTCAAGTCCCCTTTCTGCTCTCCTCAACAAAATTCAGGCCGTTATCTGTGCAACGGAGAGCAACAGAGTGGACGAAACGTGTACAGGAGTGCATGAATTTTGAAACAGATCTAAGGCGATCTCATCAGTTGAAGGCAAAGAGGAGACCAAAGACCGAAACAACAATAGCAGCTCTTGTAACACTACAGGGTTTATTGGATGGTTTAGCAGTGTCATAACTTTGTGCCTCACTCATCCCTATGCTAGGGAAGGCAATTTGGCTGTACTTGCCATCACTGGCACATTTACATTTCCCCCTCTCCTAATTAAACCAGGGTGGGCAAGCAAAGCACTGCCTGCCTGGCAGATGCTGGAGAATTGTAGCTCCCATCATCCACCACTATTGGGCATGGTGGGCAAAACAAATACGAAGTTATGTCACCAAATAGGAGAACAACAATATAGACGGCATGTCCCAAGGGGAACAATAATATAGGCAGCAAAAGACCCCATAAGACACAATACTAGGTGCAAATGAATATACTTTTGTCAGATATTAGTCGGTGAAACTATGTATTAGACAGGTGTATAAATAAATGGTCTGTCTGTATTTAATTGAATTCTAAAAGAGAGTCTGCAAATGTGCAAAGTCACAGTGATTCAGACTAAATGTTTTTTTTTTTCTATTAGACTGCAGGTGTAAAGAATGGGCTTAAATGGGTTTGGCTGATGCAAGGTGCTGCAATAGCCATGATGCAATGTGTTACCTGATTGGACAGGCAAATGTATATAAGTACTCTGTTAATCAGTGTTCAATGGGCCTTTTGTGAGTAAGGCACCCATTCTTGTCTCTCTGTGCTATGTACTGATTATTTATGCCATGTATGCTGAAAATGATGTTATGCTGTTGATTTGTCTTCCTGTAACTTATTTGTGTATATATGTAATATAGCTGTTTGCTGTTTTAAGTAAGCTCTGACTTTGTCTGTTTCTGCTTCTATCTATGTAATTGTTCAATAAGTATTTGCTTCTGCTGGCAGAACAAATTGCAAAATACTCTTGACAACTTTATTATCCATTAGTTGCAGAGCTAATGGGGTTTAATTCACACAATGCATCCAGCATTCATATATCCCATTCCTACTCACCATGAGAAAAGACGAGCTCTTAATCAGCATTGCTCAAGTTCCAAAAAAGGGAGCAAAATGATCCCAAAACTTTGGTTTTAGAATACTGCACAGGCACTCTTTTTGCATCTTTCCTGGGCAGGTTGTCAGCTGAATATGCATGCTGGGTTTCTTTGTCCTTTCTTGGGTTGATGGCCATGACCACCCCTTGGACTGCTCTTAGTTGCCGTTATTCACTGGCAGGCAGGTATGCAATTCTATTATTGGGAAGACTTCTGTACCAGGATCTTCCTTCTTCAAACACCTAAAACTGCTAACCGTAGATGAAGTCTGACAAGATGCTAAAAGCATCGCTCAAGAGGTCAAGGCTCAAAAATTGAGCTCGTCTCAGTGGGAGAGTTAGAGTCTCATCGTCAGGTTCCCAAAATCCCATTATATCTTTGTTCTCTTGGTCCATCTTTGGCTGTCTCTCTCACATACTGGTTCTTCAACATATTCCAGGCCAGGCAGGTATACACACGGCCCGTGGTGCAGTGGTTAAATGCCTGTCCTGCAGGTAAAACTGTCCTCACGACCTGGGGTTCAATCCCAGTTAGCAGGCTCATGGTTGACTCAGCCTTCCATCCTTCCGAGGTCGGTAAAATGAGTACCCAGCATGCTTGGGATGGGGGCAATGTGTATAGCCTGCATACTGTAATTAAAATACTGTAAACCGCCCAGAGACTATTTGAAGGGGTATGGGGCGGTATATAAGCAGAACACTTTGCTTTGCTTTGCTTTTTTACATACCAGCATGCATCCATCTTACATTCCTTGCATTTAGATACCCTTCCTGTTTTTGTCCGAGTGCAGCATCTGGATAATAACTATTGTATGCCACCAAGTCAGTTTTACCTTGCCTTGTGGCGCAGTGGTTAAATGCCTGTACTGCCTTGAATCAGCAGCAAACTCAGCCTTCCATTTTTTAAAAGTACCCAGCTTGCTGGGGGCAATGTGTAGCCTGCACACTGTAATGAAAAGAGTAGTGGTATGGGGCGGTATATAAGCAGAAAATAACAAATTGTTTTTTTAAAAAGCCCTGCTGGCCACATGAAAAGAGAAAGAAAAAAATAACACCTCACTTTGTATCCCATGTAAATCTATTTGACTTTTCTGTTGTGTGAACAGTAAAATCTAAAACAATTTAAATGATGCTTAAATGAGGTTCTTATTACCAATTTGAATACAGCCTAAAATAGCTTTTAAAAATCCAGTAGCTGAAAATGAAACGATTATCAGTCTGACCATTTGTTTATCGATTTCATTTTTAGTCTAAAGGAAATCCCACCCCTGGGAGCCTCTTCTCTCTCTATCAGGTTGCACAACCAATGGCAGCTGTCTTCCTCATGCGTGCCTCCCCAAACATGGATAAATTCCTCAGTCCTGGAAGAACAAAACAATTTGCTTTTTTAAATGGCTGAGTAGCAAGCGCTCGGCTGGTGACAGCTAAATGGTAAGCAAGGGAAACAAACAAACGTGTGCATTCCCTTACAGATGTGTGTAGGGGCACTAAAAGAGGGAGCCTTAGAGATATTTGCTTGCCAGGCCCAATTTCCAAGCAAAACAAGATACCGGAAAGCCTTGTGATAACAACGTGGCTGCGGAGGGGGGTTTTCCCATTGGAGGGGACAGTCTTGCTGTGATGGTGTCAAGCTATGTGCTGGTGGCGCTGGATCCTTTGGAGGTGGTGGTGCTGACGGTGGCGGCGGTGGCATGACCCAGGAGGGCAGATCAAGATGGCTGCTATTGGCATCTTGGGTGTCTTGGGCTGTGGCGAGGTTGTGGTTGAGCATCTTGGGCTGCGTCGAGGTCGTGGTGGTGGCGTTTGGTGATCCTGGGGAAATGATGGCAATGACCAGGGCAGGAGCAAAGGCTTGGGCAGTGTGGGCGGTGGCAGCACTTTCGCTGGGGCTGCAGCTCTGCTCCTGGCTAGAGAGGTCACGTGGCACGCCATGGCAGAGATGCCGAGGCTAAAATATTCTGAGCCAGATGGGACCTCTTGCCTCATTCCTTTCACCTTCTTAAGAACTGGCACCCATCGTCTCTGGTTCGCCGCATTTGTTTGCAGCCCAGGGCACTTTTGGGTGCCTGGATGGCTGCAATGTATTTGCTGGCCACCTCTACTCAGCTGGGACACTTCCAGGATTCTTTCTGACCAGCAGGACTCTCTCCACCCATTGGCCCATGCCAGTCTCCTAGTTGGTGTGCCAGATTTGAAGCCAGATTAGATGGGAGATAAGGCGTCCCCTTCTTCCTCATTTTAACATCCTTTCAGGCGTATGGCTGTTGGACACTCCAATATGGGGTTCCCCAGGGCCAGCACTCTTCCCCATGCTGTTTAACAATTATATGAGGCCATTGGCTGAGGTCATTATGGGATTTGGAGTCTGCTGCCATCAGTATGCTGATGACACGCAGCCCTATCTCTCCTTTTCCACCTCTGCAGTGGAGGTGGTGTGGATCCTTGACCTGTGCTTGGATGCAGTCATGGAATGGACCAGGACCAACAGACGTAGACTCAGCCTGGAGAAGACTGAGGTTATGTTCTTCGGGGCTTCTTCTTCCAGATATGGTGGCCCTCTCTTCAGCTTAGGTGACATTTAGGAGGCATGGTCTGCTCTGCACTGAACAATGCACTGGGGGGGGGTGGGGGACTGGTGAAAAAGGTCTCCAAAGCATGTTTCCTTTCCCCATTGTCTCCATTAAGCCCTCTAACACTCACAATAAATTGGACAAAGACATTTATGATGGATCCGCAAGTCATTTTGTCAGGGTTACGGCTTGGATGACTCACGCAGGCCACTTTCATAATGATTAGTGGTGAATCTTTCGGCACCCGGGGCTGGCAGGAGGAGAAACTTATTAATACTGAATCCTGTCGTTCAAATAAATTAAGAAGTGGCTTTGCAATTACTGAACCACTGAAGTGGAGCAATGCAGTTACATAAGAAATCCCCAATGTTTTTATTGGGCCTGAAGATTAGTAACCTGCCCAACCAAATGTTGAAAACTCACTAGCGGGTGTGAATTGAGACTTAAAATAATAATAATAACTCCCCCCAAAATAATTCAGTCAGTTAAATCTGGATGGCACGTCTCAAAGGAACTAATTCCATGATATACACTGCATTCTGAAAGCAAGTTGCTGCTTCCGCTTGTTCACAGAACATTGTAGAGCCTGGGCATGTGCAGAGTTTCTTTTCAGTGGCAGGGTGAAAGATTTGATTGGGTGAGGATGGTGAATTTGTGCTCGGTTCTATTCCAAACAGTGTTGGATTTGTCAAAGGTTTTGAACCTATTTGGGACCAGGGCTCAGCCATAAGGCTCTGCAGGATGAGGCCAAGGGCCAATCTAGTCCAGCTTCCTGTACCTGACACTAACCCCACCAGATGCCTCTGGGAGCACATGAGGCAACTAGATACCTGTCTCCTGATGCCACTCCCCTGCGTCTGGCATTTTGAGGTACCCTTGTTTTAAGCCTGGAGGCAACACGTATCCCCATCATGGCTTGGAACCTGGGATGGATTGTGTTGTGTCGTTGCAGTTGTGACCGACTCTTCGTGACCCCATGTCCATGGAGTTTTCTTGGCAGGAATACTGGAGTGGTTTTGTCAGTTCCTACTCCAGGTGCCTACAGCACCTGGTATTCCCTGGTGGTCTCCCATCCAAGTACTAACCAGGGCTGACCCTGCTTAGCTTCCAAAATAAGGTGAGATCGGATGTGCTTAGGACATTAGGCAGCTTCCTGGGATGGATAGCTCGTGTAAAATCCAGCAGTTTGGATAGCTGGTATGAAATTCAGACTAAAACTCAGCACGAATTTACCAACCCTGGGAAACTGGAGTTGCCAGTTTTCATGTCCTCTCCCACTTTATCCAAGGTCACAGAAGCCAGCTCTTCTGGACTGCACGATACGGGATTAAGCTCCCAGCCTCAGCTTCTGCAGCCAGACACCTAACACACTGCCCTGTCCTGTTTAGATAACTTCAGTATATTTCATCTGGAGAAGTGTGGGAAAAGTGAGACTGTGTTGTGCTATTAGGCATTTGTATATTAATTTCTATTTTATTTTAGAGTCTTTGAGATTGTACGCCTGGGACGTATTTACATTGCACTGTGGATCTCCTGCCTTAGGTGACAAAAGGTATCTGGGTCTTGGTTCCTGACCTATTTCAAAGACACTTCTGCACAACTCCAGTTTGCCTTACAAGGAACTCATGCTCTGGCTCCTTGTCTGTGAATACAACTTAAGGATGCGTATATTTTGTAGCACCCAATTTGGGTTCTGTTTCTGTTATATTGCTGCTTTGTTATTTGGGGTGGGGAATCACACCTTTGTAAAATTCATTGCATTTACTGACAGAGTTCAATTCAGGCAGCTGGGATGGGGCCTAGAGTCTTCATTTGGGTCCAGAGTCTTCATTCCACGAGAGGGAACGCCCTCCTGATGAACTCTACTGGAATCCACATGTTTGCAGACCTTTTTATCCCCCCAAACCAGCTTGGACAAACTTCGTTCACCTATTACTTACTATTTAGCTAATGCATTAGTACCCTACTCTGCTCATCTCTCAGTTATTTACTCTTGGTTACTGGGGTAATTCCACCCCTAAATTCCTTTTGCTTTCCATTTCCCTTTACCTATTCTTCCCTTCTCTTCATCTATTCTTCTCTACTTCTCATTAACTCACCTCCCATCTGTAAACAGCAAGGACATGTGTGATTGTAATCAATAACTAGGCAAAAGCATGCTCTGTTCACGAGGCAATTCTAGCCAACCAGCGTATGTAACGTTTCCCTTGTAACCAATTACTGATTCTGTGCATACTGTGAGATGTAAATGATATGTAATAAAATGTGCAAATAGCAAGGGGTGAGAGACCACTCCGCTGGTCAGGCAACTGGACTCGAGTCTTCCTTCTTTCATCAGGATCCTCCCACAATTTACAATACTCACAAAAGAAAAAAATGTCCAGAGAACCCAGAGAATAGGACAAAACGATGTGCGGGAATTCCCCAGTTCTTTATCGGATGGGCCAGCTACCTGAGGTGGCAGGGAAGGGCAACCTGAATTCCTTCCTGGGCTGGTGCTCCACCAGCAAAGGATGAACTTGGTGGTGCACCAAGCAAGGTGAGTGGACCTGCTGGCTCTATGGGGAGAGGGGGAAAAGGTTAAGCACAGCACCTGTGGTGCCTCGCTAGAGATTTGGCACGAAGCGCTTCGTCATGCTTCATGCCCATTTCTACTTGAAATCATTCATTTTAGTAGAAAGGAAAGTGAAAATCGACATGGCTACTCTTTTGCTATTAGGAACAAATAATTAATTCTAGCATTTTATGAATTCCCAACCAGTCCAAAAAGCTATTGCTTTCCCAGTGAGACTTGCTGGTTGAAATCCTGAATTATGGTTACCTATGTCTTAGAGGGGTGCTGCCTAGATGCCCTAAGCACATCTGATCTCGCCTGATTTCAGAAGCTAAGCAGGGTCGGCCATTGTTAGTACTTGGATGGGAGACCACCAGGGAATACCAGGTGCTATAGGCACCTGGAGTAGGAACTGGCAAACCACTCCAGTATTCCTGCCAAGAAAACTCCATGGACATGGAGTCACAAAGAGTCGGTCACGACTGTAATGACACACACACACACACACACACACACACACACACACACACACACACACACACACACACACACACACACACACACACACACATGACTTGGAGGACTGGTTCTAACAGAATCTAGGCCAGTGGCTCTCAACCTGTGGGTCCCCAGCTGTTCCTGGACTGCAACTCCCAGAAATCCTGGCCAGCTCAGCTAGTGATGAAGACTTCTGGGAGTTGCAGTCCAGGAACATCTGGGGACCCACAGGTTGAGAACCACTAATCTAGGCTATCTAAGCATTGTTAAGTGAGATGCTCTCGGCACTTATCTATCTATTCAAGTAGCAGGTATGTATTCTGTGTGCAACTGTGGCAAAGCTCACACAGGACACTGGGGTTTGTGATTATTATTTTTACTGAGAACTAGGATTATTCATCAACCTTCAAAGACATTATTTATTTTATTTTATTTTATTTTATTTTTACCCTGCCTTTCTCCTTGGAAAAGGACCCAGGGCGGCTTACAGTGATGAGGGATAATATACAGTCCAGTACAATTAAGACATGTTCAATTATTTGAGAACAAGGAATTGAGGGACATCTTACAGCATTAATATTTATTTATTTATTTATTTGATTTGATTTATATACCACAACCCTCTAGCAAAAAAGCTACTCTGGGCGGTCTACAAACATATACAAAATATAAAAACAGATTAAACAACTTAAAATAGTAAATAAAAACTAATCATTCAAACCAAACAATCAAATCACAATAATAAAAATAACAAATAAACAAATAAGCACAAAATAGATTGACAATTCAAAATAAGAAATGGAAAAAAAAACTAGTAGACAATGGTTTACAAAAACCATGAATTCCAGAGTTTAGAATCACAGCATCATGGAGTTGGAAGGGACCTCTAAGGCCATTGAATCCAATCCTCTGCTTAATGCATGAATACAAATCAAAGTAGATTTGACAGGTAGTTGTCGAATTTTCTCTTGAATGCCTCTGGTACAGGAATGCTCACTACCTCCTGAGGGAATTAATTCCATTGTTGTACTGCTTTGACAGTTCAGAAAGCTTTTTTCCCTGATATTCAGCTGGAATCTGGCTTCCTGTATTTTAAACCCATTATTACATGTCCTCTACTCTGGGATGACGGAGAACTAATCTTGCCTCTTCTCTGGATTACTAAATACATTTCAGTGATTTGAAAAGTGAGATCATATCTCCTCTCAGTCTTGTCTTCTCTAGGCCGAACATCTCCAGTTCTTTCACTCTTTCCTCCTAGGGCTTGATTTCCAGTCACCTGATTATCTTTATTTACTCATATACAACCCTGAATGTTCACTGGAAGGACAGATTTTGAAGCTGAGGCTCCAGTACTTTGGCCACCTCATGAGGAGAGAGGAGTCATTGGAAAAGTCCCTGATGTTGGGAAAGACTGAAGGCAAAAGGAAAAGAGGACGGCAGAGAATGAGATGGTTGGATGGTGTCATCGATGCAACCAATATGGATTTGACCAAACTCCGGGAGGCAGTAGAAGATAGGAAGGCCTGGCGAGCTCTGGTCCATGGGGTCACGAAGACTCAGACACGACTGAACAACTGAACAACAACAACAACAACAACAACAACAACAACAACAACAACAAATGTATTGGCACAGATATTGTGTTTATTCTCTCCTGTTGTGGTTCTCCTTAGCAGGAAAGAAATTAGTTGGAAATCACATTTTCATAAAAAAGAGGCATTTATTGGGAATGCCACCTCATTGAATCCATGAGTTGGAAGGGACCAGTGAGGTCACTGAATCCAATTGCCTGCTCAAAATTCCTTCACTTAACTTTCCAGTCCAATCCAGTCCAGTGACCTATAAAGATAAACCGTGAATCCAAATAAATAATTTCTCAAAATTCATGCTGAGTTTTTAAAAAAACAAACAAACAAACAAAGCCCTTCAACATAGATATTTTCATTTGCCAAAATATAGGTCCCTTGTCCCCCTGAGGGTTTGTGTTTGATGTTTGTTTCATGTCTTTCTTCTTTTTTTCGCTTTTGGTCTTTCTGAGTGTTATTCCTTTGGGAGATGATGAATTCCCTGTTTTCATGTCATGTATTATTCAGCAGATGCAAGCATCTTGCCTCAGCCTTCAGGAAATACCATTTGCAGGTCTTTGGCAGTTAAAGTGGGTGGATTCTAACCCATGGGTGGGTGGGGAAAGAATGTTCCCTGCCGATGAGATAGGGACCAAGACTCAATGAGAACTTGGAATTTTATATTTTAAAAAGAACTCCTTCCATCACGCATTAATGCAGGCATCTCCAAACTTTGGCCCTCCAGATGTTTTTGGACCATAACTCCCAGAGTCCTTTGCCATTAGAAATACATGCTTGGCATTCCGGGAGTTGTGGTCCAAAACATCAGGAGAAACAAAGTTTTGGACATGCCTGCATTAATGGCTCAGCAGCGAAGTTGCTATTAAGTGCCCGTTATGCAAATACTGTAATATGCCCTGCTATCCTTATGGTGAGTTGTTTCCACCAAATCAGAAAAATGAGGGAAGCTCTGTTTGGTTCCCTCTAGTGGCCAATTTTGTTATTTGTCATTGGAAATATTTTTTTTGGGGGGGGGAGGAAAAGAAAAATAGCACTAAAGAATATTTTTGCCTGACATTTCGGATTCATAAAAGAATTGCATAAAACCTCAAAAAAAGTTATGTTCTGTTTCTATTTCTGCATCTAAATGTGAATTAAAATGATCTTTAGAAGTAACTTATGAAAGCAGCTGCATGTAATTCAAAAGCAGAAAAGGTGATATTTTTATTTAGGCCACTTAAATAAAAAATCAAACTAATCAAACATGGAAGTAAATCGATGTTACTCTGTACATCCTTAAGTACTATTTGTTAGACTTAAAAATAACTATGCAACTATTGGTTAGATTCTTTGTTCCCTAAAGTAACTCTTAGAAGTAACTTTGTAAGTTCAACTAGTTATGTCAAAGGAGACACTGCCTCCACAACATCATTGTTTCTTTTCCCTGGTGCTGGCCAATCAGACAAGGAGGTGGGATGATGAATTTCCCTGCACAGCTCCTGACTGGCCAGCACCAGGGAGAAGGAAGATGAACGATGACATCAGAGGCTCCTTCCTCATTGGAGCTCAGCCCCGCGTGAGCACAGAGCAATAAGGGATTGGCTGATTGCATTTTGGAGGCTTCCGAACACCAGCTGAGCTCCCATGTGTTGTTTTGGAACTGGTAGCGTCTGAAATGAATAGCCCATCCCTAGAGTTGATATTAATTAGGTTTTCCTCTTCTCCTGCCTCCTTTAATGTTTCCTGACATTAATGTCTTTGCCAGAGAATCCTGCCTCCTTGTGAACATCCCTGAGATAAAAAATAGGCAGAAACATGCTTTTGTTTGTGAATGTTAGATTTGCAAATGTGCAAATTAAAGGGGGAAATATCTTTTAAAATGAGCATGGATTTTTGTTTTGGTGGAGAAGACAAAAATCTTGCAACTTATTATGAAATAATAATGGGGAGAAAAATCCCACTTACTTGGAATGGAGGTATTCACACCCTTGTGTATGACTAACCTATCAAACCTCACATCTACGGTTCTTTAAAGGCCAGCTATCTTGAATCAGCTCTCTATTTCAGGTGGAGATTGGATGATACCGTTGACATGTTTGCTGTGGCACAATAGCTGTCTGATTGCAGACAGCAGGAAAATGGCATTGCCGTTTCCATGCCAGGGGTTATCAGGAGATATATCATTCATTAAATGGCGCTGAACGGTGAGCATCAATCAGCGTTAGGGTGAGCGCTCATCTTTTTCCTTCCTGAACTCAGAAAGGAATGGCCAATTTTCTTTAAGAAACCCACATGCTCTTGAGACATTTGCTGTCCAAGAATCTCGAGTCTGACTCAAACTCACCACTGGCTCGACTCAGTCTTGACTCAGGGGTTGCGGGTGCAGACTTGGGCTCGGCTGTCATCTCAAAGACGTTTTTCCCCAAGTTGTGTTTTAAGTCCCTTAGGATGGGCTTGCCGGCTGCTGCTGTTCTGATAGGCAGCACAGCTGGTTTCCATTCTGGGAGCTAACTGCTGCCTTTGCCTATGCCACTATGTGCCACTCACTATGTGCTGCCTCTGCCTATGCCACATTGTGCCACTCAGTTGATAGGCTGCTGCATGCGCGGAGACAGGGGCCAGTCTGGGAATAGAAGTCAGCCAACTGTTTCTGCTCATGCGGACTCTGAGTCCTAAGCCTCAGGGGTGGGGTGGGGACCGACCCAGTCCCCAAGAGTTGGGCTCAGATGTGACAGGAACAATGGGAGCCTGGCTGGGGGTTAGGGTTAGGGTTAGGTTAGGTCTTGCCAAGATCCTTGTTGCTGTGTTTCTTTTTTATTTGCCACCACTGTTTCTTGTCTACCCAGTTGCTTCCATCTCCCCGCCTCGGGGGGCATCTTTGTCCTATAGAACACAAACAAACATGGCAGTGGAGATGAGTAACTCTGATTTTCCAGGGGAGGAGCAATGAATCTGTTCCAGGAGCATACTAAGATGCTGTTGCTACAATTGTCTTTGGTACAGGGCTGTGGATTGCTCTTGTAACGTTTGGATGAAAACCCAGAGTGGATTCACTACCTCTGGACAACTGGACAGACCGGTGTGGCGCTAGCCAATTGGAGACTGGATCACAACAGGATGAAGTCAAACGGGTTTGGCCATGCCACAATGGCACTAAAAAGTGTTCTGCTTATATACCGCCCCATACCACTTCAAGTAGTCTCTGGCGGTTTACAGTTTCATTACAGTATGCAGTATGCCCCCCCCCACAAGCTGGGTACTCATTTTACTGACCTTGGAGGGATGGAAGGCTGAGTCAACCATGAGCCTGCTACCTGGGATTGAACCCCAGGTCGTGAGCACTGTTTTACCTGCAGTACAGGCATTTAACCATTGTGCCACTAAAGGAAAATGAAGCCAGTTGAGAGCCAAACAGCCCAAAAAAACTCACAACAGCTATCAGATCCTGGCCGTGAAAGCTTTTGAGAATACATCCTTTCCTTTCTGGTTTGCGGAAGGATTTTCTCCCTGCCTGGAAATGGATGCAATACTTTGGTGCAGGTTTTCGCCCACTTCCATATGTAGTGCAAACTAGGTCTCCAAATCCCATGAATACAGCTCCATCCCCTCTCTTCAGCACTGGTTAGGGCTAATTAATGGTGCCTAGTTCTGGACACCACACTTCAAGAAGGCAAATTAGAACAAGTTCTGCGGAGGGCAGCCAGGAGGATCAGGGGATTAGGGTTAGGGTTAGGGCTAGGGCTAGGGTCAGGGTCAGGGTCAGGGTTAGGGTTAGCTATCAGATCCCGGGCATCAAAGCCTTTGAGAATATCTTGCTCTGTTGCCTTTCCTTTCTGGTATGCAGAAGGATTTCTCTCCCTGCCTGGAAATGGATGCAATACTTTGGTGCAGGTTTTTGCCCACTTCCAAACAAAGTGCAAACTAGGTCTCCAAATCCCATGAATACTGCTCATTCTCCTCTCTTCAGCAGAGGTTGGGGCTAATTAACGGTGACCAGTTCTAGACACTGCACTTCAAGAAGGCAAATTAGAACAAGTTCAGCAGAGGGCAGCCAGGAGGATCAGGGGATTGGAAACCAAAAGCCCTATTAAAAAAAGACTGAAAGAACTGGGCATGTTTAGCTTTGATAAAAGAAGACTGAGAGGAGATAGGAAAGCACATTTCGAAGACTTGAAAGGCAGTCATACAGAGGAAGGGCAGATTCTGTTCTTGATCATCCCTGAATTTTAGGAACGTAAGAATGGACTTAAGCCAGAGGAAGCAAGATGTTGGCTGAATATCAGGGGGGAAAAACTGTTAGAGTAGTACAACAATGGAACCAATGGCCACAGGAAGTTATGAGTCTTTGACACCAGAGGCATTCAAGGGAAAATTGGGCAACCATCCATCAGGTCTGCTTTGATTTGGATTCCTGCATTAAGATACTACTCTGATAGCAGAAAACGAGGAGAAATTAAAGAACCTCTTAATGAGGGTGAAAGAGGAGAGTGAAAAAATGGGCTGAAGCTCAACATCAAAAAAACTAAGATCATGGCCACCAGTCCCATCATCTCCTGGCAAATAGAAGGGGAAGAAATGGAGGCAATGACAGAGTTTATTTTCTTGGGCTCCTTGATCACTGCAGATGGCGACTGCAGCAATGATATAAAAAGACGCCTGCTTCTTGGGAGGAAAGCAATGGCAAACCTAGGTAGTATCCTAAAGAGCAGAGACATCACTTTGCCAACTAAGTTCAGGATAGTCAAAGCTATGGTTTTCCCAGTAGTGATGTGTGGAAGTGAGAGCTGGACTATAAAGAAGGCTGATCACCGCAGAATTGATGCTTTTGAGCTGTGGTGCTGGAGGAGAGTCTTGAGAGTCCCCTGGACTGCAAGGAGATCAAACCTATCCATCTTGAAAGAAATCAACCCCGAATGTTCACTGGAAGGTCAGATTTCGAAGCTGAGGGTGCAGTACTTTGGCCACCTCATGAGAGAGAGGAGTCCTTGGAAAAGTTCCTGATGTTGGGAAAGATTGAAGGCAAAAGGAAAAGAGGACGGCAGAGAATGAGATGGTTGGACAGTGTCATTGATGCAACCAATATGGATTTGACGAAACTGTGGGAGGCAGTGTAAGATAGGAAGGCCTGGCGAACTCTTGTCCATGGAGTCACGACGAGTCGGACATGACTGAACGACTGAACAACAACAACAATTAAGCAGGGGGCTAGACTCAGTGCCCTGATTGGCCCCTTTCAACTGAATGATTCTATGACTTCATGAAGTAGCATTCCATTCCTTCTCATTTTGGATATGGTTGTCTCAGTGAAATAAATGCGTCTTTTCTGAAAATATAATTTCCAACTGATTTCTTTCCTATTGCGGCAAATCATGACAAATTTTATACTTATCTTGTCCTCCCTGATTCCTCAAGGGACACCCCAGGCAGTGTTGCAACATGTTGTGCAGCACCATGCACAGGGAGGAAACGGGAGACTAAATCACTCCACTAGGTAGATCAGGAATTTACACTTATTAGTAGCCTGGATTTCAGTTTGCTTTGTTTGATTGTAACTATTACAGTGGTACCTCTACCTATGAGTTTAATCTGTTCTGAATGCATGCTCTTAAATTGAATAACTCTTAAGTAGAGAAGCCCTATCTAAAAAAATAAAATAAAAAAATAAAAAAACAAAACAAATAAACAAGAAAAAAATAAAAATGTAAGTAGAGCAGACTGCATCTAAAATTTGTAAGGCAGCAGTTAAAATGCCAACAGTTTTTCGCTTGTAAGTCAATTTGCTCTTAAGTCAAGCCACTCGTAATAGATGTACCACTGTATATGCTTTGTTGTGTTCTAATCTTGAGTATCTAACATGGCTGACCTATGGTCATTAGAGATGGGCACGAAACGAGCGATTTTTCATTTTCATTTTCATTTTTTGTTTTGTTATGTAACGGAAATGAAACAATTTTTTAAAAAAAAACAAAACGAAAAAAAACAAAACGACCAAATTTGCCATGTTTTTTGTTTTCGTTGCAGCAGATGCATTGAACTAAAAAGAATGCTAACGAAACAGCAATTTTTCGTTTTCGTTTTTTCGTTTCATTACCTAATGAAACAAAAATGAATTTTTTTGCAAAAAACATCACAAAAACGAAAACGAACCGAAACGGACCCCTAAACGACCAAACGACAAACGAAACACCATTTTTTTGAGTCGTGCCCATCTCTAATGGTCATCATAACAAGGTGTAAGGTAAACAATGGTAATGCATGTTGTGAGCCCAACTGATGTTGATAAGAGACAGAACAAACATAGAATACATCAGCCAGGCTATGACTGCTCATGATGGCTGTGTGAATCTGGGAACTATGTTCCTGAAAACAAATGTTTCCCATTCTTGATCTTGATTGAATCTTCCATGCCAGCCTACTTTGCAATATTCATGTTCCATTTTTAATCAAACCTTCATTGTGCGCAGGGCCATAGGCTTTTTGATTTTGCCGCAAGGTTAAACACTTGGTATGCAAATGACTTCATAAATTATTGAGTTGTACAATCTTTGGGCAGGAACCAGAAAGAAGACAAAGTGCAGTACAACGGCAGTGGTTGGTGCTTCTCTGTCTGTACATGTTAATCCAGGCTTACAGGTAGAGATGGGCACAAATAGAAAAAAATGATGTTTCAGTTTTTCGTTTTTCATTGCGGGTCCCGTTTCGGTTCATTTTTGTTTTTCGTTAATTTTTTGAAAAAAAATTGTTTCATTGGTTAGTTTTTTCCCGTTTTTGTTTTTACCCGCTTTTTGCGCGATTTAAAGCATTTCCGCATGCGGGCGCCCCCAACACCCCAGACCAGAGGGAAAACACTAAAAAAATGATGCTGGCAGAGACACAGTATAGACTAGGTATGCAAGGAGGCTGCAAAGGCAGCGGCGGGCGTTGCCCAGGGCGTAAGGCAGCCACCGAGTGACTGCACTGTGGGGCAAGGGAGGGTACTCACCGAGAGGTACGCACACACACAGGGAGGCTGCAAGAGAAATCTCTTCTTTCTCTCCCCTAAGAGCCAGGCTGCAACCGGCAGGAACACAGAGACACACACCTGCCTGGCTGGCCTAAAGTGAAAATAATGAGTTGCAGAGACAGGAATCCCACCCTAACACCCACCACAGACTGCAAGGAGGACGGGGGCTGCCAGAGCTTTTTATGCTCTCTGTGGCTGCCACACCTACCCAGTCTGCAACCTGGGCATGCTATTGGTTGAAACTGTCCAAGAATTTACATGATCCCATCACATGGCTTGCATCCATTTTGTGTCATCCTTAAAGGGAAAAGAAAAATACATCATGATGGGAGAAAGACAAAAACAAACGTTTTAAGGACCCCAACCTCCTGGTAGGTATTATCAGACAGAATAAATAATTATTGCTGGGTTTTTACAGATATTCAGGATGTTTTTTAACATTTAAAACAGCTCATTTCATTGTGTGTCGCCATTAACGAAAATGAAACATAACAAACCTAATTTTTGTGGTTCTGTTCTGTTTGTTCCAATTTCATTGCCATTTTTGTTATTCGTTTTGTTACGTAACAAAACGAATAATGAATAATGGAATGATTTTTTTTCCGTTTTGTGCCCATCTCTACTTACAGGTAACCACTTACCATCATTAATTCAGCTATGGAAGATCCATAATCTAAGATGACACCATTTTACTGGCAGGAATCTGGTATTAATTCTGAAAGAAGACAGTATCAGAGCAGGTCTAGAGTTGAACATTAAGAAGACAACATGACTGTAGAATGATGATTGTAGAATGATGGGGTTTGAATTTAGACAATGAAGATTGTAAAGAGAGGGGTCAGGAAAGCCATTCATGTGAGCATTGGAAACCCCTCTCTCAACAGAGGTGGGGGGCTCAGGCATAGTCTATCTGCCACTTATCAGGCTGTGATTTCAATGATACCCAGACAAATCAAAAAGCCTGCACATCTTCACCACCATGTCCATAGCTAACGACCCATACTTTATGGGTTTCAGCCCTTTAGGCCATTGTTCACCTTAAGGCAATTGAGACTGTAGTCTTCCTAATGAGCCTATTCAGGCCATTGTTCATTTTGAGCCTCTTTCAGACCAGGGTGAAAAGAGGTCAAAGTGGACTATAAAGTGGAGGACTTGCAACTAGCTTTCTTCAGGCTGACAAAGCTGTTTGGATGAGCAGCGAAACGTTTCAATCTCTCAAGAAAAAGAAGTCCAGTTGCCATGACTCAACTTCCAGATCAAGTAAAGACAAAGGCTGAAAAACTTTCTTAAAGGACTCAGAAAAAAGGATAACAACAAACATTTGTTATCTAACACCAGTCAATGTTTTTATAATCTTGATTGACTATACTTGATATTTAATGATATTTGATGTGCTATCAAGTCAATTCCAACTTAGAGTCAGTGAACCCTTCCCAGCTCCAATCAACCCATGTAGATAAACCCATAGTTAATCTTTTGTGATTGGAAAAGGAATTAATTAAAAGTTGAAAGTGGCTACTTACAAATTTGGGATTGAAAAAACAGGTTTCAATCATGGGTAGGGAGGGTATCAAATATTTCAAATATTTCCCCTCTCGCTCAGTATAAGGGAATAAAAGAGACCTACTACTTCTCTTGTGTGGAAGGAAATCAAAGAGGAGCAGCAGTGCTTTAATCCCCCGAGAAGAGACTGTGTGAGCATTAGAGAAATTAAGCATGTTATCTTTGAAAATGTGGGATTAAGCAGTTGCTATCAGAAAAGGCTGGAGTGGAAGCACTCTTTACAAGGAGATTTGGCATTCTACTCCAGCTGCCCAGTTTGCAGCCTTAAATCAGTTTCCCCGGCTCCCATACAATTGGAAATAAAATTAAGAACATAAGAACATAAGAAGAGCCATGTTGGCTCAGGCCAAAGGCCCATCTAGTCCAGCTTCCTGTATCTCACAAGTGGCTCCACAAAATGTGTCTGGGAGCGCATGAGACTAGATATCTGTTTCCTGATCCCACTCCCCTGCATCTGGTCCTTGAAGTACCCCGGTTTTAAGGCTGGAGATTACACATCTCCATCATGGTTTGTAACATGTGATGGATTTATCTCCAGGAATCTGTCCAATCCCCCTTTGAAGTCATCCAGGGCAGATGCCATCACCACATCCTGTGGCAGGGAGTTCCACAGA
Source organism: Phrynocephalus forsythii (assembly GCA_029282475.1). Taxonomy (NCBI): domain Eukaryota; kingdom Metazoa; phylum Chordata; class Lepidosauria; order Squamata; family Agamidae; genus Phrynocephalus; species Phrynocephalus forsythii. The sequence goes on along the minus strand of JAPFRF010000005.1, from coordinate 124,618,999 downwards.
CTAACAACATGCTGGGTGAAAAAATATTTTCTTTTGTTGAATCGATAACTTTAAAGGAAGACATGTCTGAATGCCAAATACTTTCTCTGCCAGACGGATCCTTCTCTCCGCCCTTGCAGAAACACCAGCAACTCTTTTGGGAACATCGGGGTGGGTCAGACAAGCACACTGAGTGGCATCTCAAGCTGTAGCTGAAGGTTGTACTTGCAAACCAAGAGGACTGGTCAAGTTGAGCCACAAAGGTTGACTCTCGGCTCCCTCCTGAGGGATCCAGCCAATCCTGGACTTTTGAAGCTCTGAATCAAACATCAGGGGTTTCAATGGGATGCCTTTCAAAAAGAAGGTTGAGAGGGGATAAGATAGCTATGTTTAAATATTTGAAAGGATGTCATATTGAAGAAGGAACAGGATTGTTTTCTATGGCTTCAGAGACTAGGACGTGGGGAAATGGTTTCCAACTACAGGAAAAGAGATTCCATTTGAACATTAGGAAGAACTTCATGATGGTTAGAGCTGTTCAACAGTGGAATAAGCTGCCACAAAGGAGGGTGGTGGAGTCTCCTTCTTTGGGGGTTTTTAAGCAGAGGCTGGATGGCCATCTGTTGGGAGTCCTGTGATGGGGGTTCCTGCATGGCAGGGGGTTGGAATGGATGGCCCTTGAGGTCTCTTCCAACTCTTTGATTCTATGATTCTAAGATATTAAACACTAGGATTAATGATGAAGAAGGAATTATGTAATGAAAACATAATAACATTGAAGAGTTTTCGTATGCATTGGCCCAAATCCCCTTGGTTAGTGCACTTGAGTAGGTCCATTGAATCAATGGGGATTTAGTGCATCAACTCCTCTATAAGTTTCATTGATTCAGCTGGGCTCCCTCTAACTGTGATTACTACGCTCAAGTACGTCATGGTCAGAGGTAGCCCATTTGAATGAATGGATCTTCTGGAGGAGGATCCTGGCAACACCCACTACAGCTGAAGGAGACTCTTAGAAGAAGAAGCGAAAAGAGAATGGTGATCTATGAGTCTCAGTACCAAGAGACATCTGGGTAATGGTGTCTACTGATCCTTCATCGGAGCAACGGCAGTGTTTGTATGGGACTGAACAGGGAAGGAATCCAGGTCCCGAATCACAGAGACTTCCAACAGACAGAACTTTGCTTAGAATCAGTTCTCATTTCCCAGTGCAGAATTGTTGATTATCTGCAGGCATATTATCCATTCAGCTGGGCAACGTATTTGTCACCAGAACAACCTTGGGCTGCTACCAGAAAAAGATAGAACTGTGCATTGCCAAGTTTTGTTTCCTAGAAACAGCTGAGAAGGACCCAGATTTCCATCTTCCTAAGGCTTGATATCATCAGGATGACAGAACCGATAAATATATCTTCCAGGCAAGGGGTTTGTTTGTTTGTTTTGCTTCCATAATGGAACCTGGCATTGAGGCCTGTTAACGGATCTGTGCAACCTGTTCTTTCCAGCAAAAAGTGTGGGAAGATGATTGAATCTGATAAACCTAATTCTGTTCTTACTGGGTCACACGCTGTTCTAAATTACAGCGTTGCAGCATGGCATCTCAGTAGCTTACGCAAGGAGGAGGGTTCACCCACTGGAAACTGCGAAAGAGTTTGCTTATTAGAAATTAATGTTTACATTCTGCAAGTAATTGGCAGGCTGACAGCTTGCAATTTGTAATCCTCCTTGTTAATTGGGAAAGCAGAAAGAGAAATAAATAAATAAGAGAAAAGAATTATTCTGCAGGAGGTGGGCTAGAAAGTGCTTGGTTCAGACAACAGAATGAAATTCAGCAGGAATAAATGCAAAGTACTGCATCCAGTGCACAGTTAAAAGATGAGGGATGAACAAGCAGGATCTTGGAATAATCATAGATCACGAGCAGAATATGAGCCAACCATGTGATGCATCTACAAAAAAAAAAAAGGCAAATGCTATTTTAAGCTGTAGTACTGGCAGGATAGGCTCCACATTCTGTGAGGTTTTAGTCCTCCCCTATTCAGCACTGGTTAGGCCTCATCTTGAGTACTGGTTCCAGTTCTGGACACCACACTTCAGGAAGGATGCTGACAAATTGGAACAGGTTCAGAGAAGGACAACAAGAATAATGACGGGGCTGGAAACCAAGTCCTATCAGGAAAGACAGAGAGAACTGGGTAGGTTTAGTCTTGAGAGAAGAGGACCAGGATCTGTTCTCGATCAGCCCAGGCTGCAAGACACACAACAATGGGCTCAAGGTACAAGAAGCCAGATTTTGGTTGAAAATCAGGAAAAACTACCTGACTGTTATTGCAGTACAGCAATGGAGCTATTACCTTGAGAAGTGGTGAGTGCTCTAAATTTCAAGGTAAATTTAGACAACCACCTGGCACTTATTCTTTGAGTTGTTGTATTCCTGCATTGTTTGGGGGTTAGTTTTGGTGGCCTCCCAACTTCATGGTTCTATGATTCTGTGATTCTCCAGGTGTTTTAAAGAACAGTGCCCATCAGTGTACATTTAAGAAGAACTTCATGACAGTTAGAGCTATTTGGCAATGGAATATGCTGCCACAAAGGAGGGTGGTGGAGTCTCATTCTTTGGAGGTTTTTAAGCAGAGGCTGGATGCCCATCTGTCGGGAGTCCTGTGATGGGGGTTCCTGCATGGCAGGGGGTTGGACTGGATGGCCCTTGAGGTCTCTTCCAACTCTATGATTCTATGATTCTTCTATGAAGCCTTATCCAGGATGGCCATCAGTAAGGTGTTGTTGTGCAAGACACATAAAGGGTGAAAACTTCTCTGTCCTCATTCTGGAGAACCATCAAGATAAAGAGATCATGCCATCTACAGATGGCGTTCTGGACAAGGATCGATGAAGACCAACCCAATATTTCTGTGATATGTCCGGTCTTTTTGCATGCTTAGCAGCATCTCATTAGAGCATCATTTTTTCAATATAGGTCTCAATCATAGGTTTATGAAGCCTCGTGGCGCAGTGGTTAAATGCCTGTACTGCAGGTAAACCTGTGCTCATGACCTGGGGTTCAATCCCAGGTAGCAGGCTCATGGTTGACTCAGCCTTCCATCCTTCCGAGGTTGGTAAAATGAATACCCAGGTTGCTGGTGGGGGGCAATGTGTAGCCTGCATACTGTAATTAAAACTGTAAATTGCCCAGAGACTACTTGAAGTGGTATGGGGTGATATAGAAGCAGAACACTTTGCTATAAGCAGAATACTTTATAGCTGTCCATAGAATTAACCCTCCTTTCTCAGCTGGAAACTATGGAGCACTGGTGATCTTCACGTGGTGTTAACACACCAGGTGTTGTTCAGGAATGGCCACCTTGAGTCATGGTCCTCATCTCTACACCAAAGAAATTATAGTCCTATTCAGACATTCTGTAAGTGTGTGTGTTCTGCACATCATGAAGGGAACATTCACTAGGCTGTCCCCTTTCCTCTTGACTTCCAACATGCAAAAACAACAGTGTGAAGAGGGCATGTATTTGTGGATATACCTGTGTAGGGCCCACATAGGAACCAGACTCTTAATTCTCTCTCTCCTTCCCTTCCTCCCTTTGTGTCTTCTGGTCCTCAGACAGAGAATGCACGGGTAACCTCTTCAAAATGCACTCTCAACATTTGCTCATTCTGAGAGATGACCCGTTCCCATAGGAGATGCCTTGGTTGAACCTAAGACTTCATAGAAGGCCCATGCCTTGCATGGTAGGCTTTCTCCATGATGTCGATGACCAGGAATGACAGACAGTACTGTGTATTGAAATGCTGCAACAGTCGCTGGAAATTTCCTCCAAATGATTTTTCTTTTGGCAATTACTGCTGCACAATAAATACAGATGCACAAGGAATAAACTACACATCGCTTATGAATAAATCTGAAGACGGACAAAGGCATATTATCTGGCCAAAAAGAGAAACAGTTGAGTCTGGCTGAGTCATGTCTAATAATACTGTTACCAACTGTTCTACAATCACCCAGAATTGTGCTGCCTGCTGCCACTTCCCTCTTAAATGCATCATTATCAAACATCATCTTCTCCTTGGTTATGTTAGCAGGTGGGTGTGCTCCGATTTAGCAACCAGCCTGCAAAGAACGCATGTGAAGGACAAGGGAAAAAAAAGGGAAACGTGTATGCCGAGGGGAAAAAAACTCATGCCACAACAACATTGCAATGTATGGGTTGTCTGTTTGGAATATTACACAAACCAGGATATGGCAAATTCCCAGGACTCAGAGAGGGGCCAGTTGAAGAAGCATAGCTGCAGCAAGTTGGTGTGCAGTTGTCCATAAAAACTCATACTGAAATACAGGAGATAATGTTTAAGGTCCCACAATGTTTTTTTTCTTTTTCTTTTTCTTTTTCTTTTTTCTTTTTCTTTTTCTTTTGCCTGATATGCTAGCCTCTTCTAAGACTACAGTTGGATTTTTTTGCCTCTTCTAAGACTACAGTTGGATTTTAGTGGTTGCCTTGGGTCCTTTGAAGGAGAAAGGTGGGGTGAATTTTTTTTGGGAATAAATAAATTAAATATACAGTGACCCCCCCCCGCCTATTGTGGGGGTTAGGGACCTGACCCAACCTGCGATACAGTAATTGAAAATCCGCGATATGTGGATGCAGGTCAGGTCAGGTCGGACCTTGGGGGCCTAACTGGGGGCTCTTCTACTTACCCCCAGCCTTGCGCTGCCCTGAGTGGGCCTGTGAGGGCCTTCCCAGGCCTTCTGGAGGCCCCAAAAGGGCATCCTTGTGAACCGGAAGTGAGTTTCAGGTTGCCGAAAATCATTTTGGAAGCCTCCGACAGGCCTGTGATGTAGCAGGACTGCAGTATATGAACTGCAAAAGGGCGGGGGACCACTGTATTCTGTTTTAAAGCTTCCAAATGGAATAAACAAATATAAAATTGCATACTCATAGGGTTTTCTGATAAGCAGTGTGAAGAAGAGCATAGAATTGGTCCTAGCTGAAAAAGTTGTTATGTATTTCAACACATGGTTTCCTTTTTTACATATAAGAATGGTTGGATGGACGTCTGTCCCAGCCGTCTCATCAGTTACTGTTTGGTGTGCTATTCTAAACTGGGACAGTTTAAAGTGGCATAACATTTCTTTAATGTTCACTTCCCTTTTATGAAGATGCACTGTTTCAGATTGCACATTCCTTGTGAAAGTTCTGTAGTTTTCTTCTGTTATTGTTTTTGCATTTTCTTTCAACATTTTTTTTTTTTTAAAGATGCAACAGTTAGGAAAAATGGCTCAAATGTTTTGGGTGAGAAGAGAAAGCAAAAATTTCCAAAACATAGGTTCTGCTGAAGCTTAGGCATGATGAGTTACAATGAGAAGGGTACGAATTAAAAATAAATTGCAAACTTCATCAAAACTCACTACTTTGTTGATTCGTATTCATATCACTCTGTGCCCCCTGATGACTATGTAGCAACAATATTTTTGCGATTTTTGATTTGTTGATTTGTCAGGCTATATAATGCCCCTTGAGATGGTTGGACAGTGTCATCAATGCAACCAATATGGATTTGACAAAACTCCAGGAGGCAGTGGAAGACAGGAAGGCCTGGCAAGCTCTGGTCCATGGGGTCACAAAGAGTCAGACACGACTGAACGGCTGAACAATGAACAACATAATGCCCCAAGTACCTAGAGACATCAAATTTGCCCATAAGCTTCTCTACAAACCCTTGGTGAAGACTGGATTCCAGATGTCTGTGTAATACTCCCACAAAGAGCCCTACACAGGAAAGTCCCTCCCCAGACACCTAGAGACACCAAAATCATAGAGAAACTTCCCATGGCTCTCCTTTATAATCCCTCCACCTTTGGTGAAAATAGGGTTTTCCCAAGTCAGTGGCTAAAGTGCACTTTCTGTGTGTGTGTGTGGGGGGACAATGTCTCAGACTCTTGTGAAAACAGTTAGCTAAGATTACAGTGACCCCCATTTATTGTGGGGGTTAGGGACCCAACCCAACCCGCCATAATTGAAAATCCATGATATGAGGATGCATGTCAGGTCGGCCCTGGGGCGCCTAGCTGGGGGCTCTTGTACTTACCGGAGGCCTCATAAATGATTTTCGGCAATACGGAAGTCACTTCTGGTTCACAGGGAGGCCCTTTTGGCACCTCAGAAGGCCTGGGAAGGCCATTGCAGGCCCATTCGGGACAGTGCCAGGTTGGGGGTAAGTATGGGAGGCCTGAAACAGGCCTTTCCCACCTTAACCCAGGGGACCTTTTTTCATATACTGTGGTCCCACAATATAGCGGGACCGCAGTATGTGAACCACAAACAGGCGGGGGACCACTGTGGAAGCTACAGCTGCCAGTCACAAAACATCACCCTCTACTAGTCAAGATTAGGAATGTAACAAGTTTTGCAAACTGTTTTGTCCTTGATGAAAAAGGTGCCTTTTTCATCAAGGACACAGATAATTATTCTCTATCAAGGACACAGATAATTATTCCTACACAAAAGAGAAATGATCAACTTTTTTTGGGGGGGGGAGGTTAGCAGTAGCATTTACAAAATATTGCTTGGTAGTCTGTGATGTTTGTTTTTGGCATGAAAGCTTTCTATTTGTACAGAATGCTCCATTTATTTAATGTAAGAAAAGAGGTTTCCCATGCCACATGCAAAAAGCTCTCCCACAAATACCTTGAAAACAAGATCTGTAATGCGAAACATCCATGTCCAAACACCCACATGTAATCTTGGCACAGGGGATAAAATTTGCAATGTTCCCCATTTTCACCCAAAATGATTAAATAAACAGAGATTTCCTTGTATACAAGGGATCACTGCTATTGGAGTTACAAAATAGAGAGTCACAGCTGTGGGGACAGGTGTTCAGAGTCACAGGAGTCTTGGGGCCACCATTCCCTGTACAAAGAGAAGAAGGAGAGGCAAAAATATTGGAACGGATTGACTAGAAATGCAGATGATGTCATCGGACCACGGGGAAGGAGTCTTGGCAAAAGATGGATCACACCTTGGAGGGAGTGGCGAATGTATCTCCTGGGAGTTTTGAAAGGCTGGCCTGGAAGTCTTGTGGCTCAATCCTGCCATGGTGGGGTGGGAGAAGTAATCTAGAGTAGGCAGGATTACTTCCTGCGGTCATACCTGCGTTTTCTGAGTAGTTTCCCGTTGGTGAACTACACAGTAAAAGATCGTGTGCCAACCAGGAAGAGAAGCAAATTCTGCTCCTGGCCGACCACACCCCTCGAACAGCAGTTTCAGCAAAGTTTCCTAAACCACCGCCAGGGGCTGGATTTAGGAACTTCGCTCGAAAATGCTTACTTGTTTGCTTCTGTTGCAATGACAGGTCACTGAAAATACGCAGTAAATTCAGTTTCTCCCCTTTCTCCCCGGCTTAAAGGACGGAGCCTTGGAAACTGGAGCCGGAAAGTAGGACAAAATGGGTAGTACACATGTTAGGACAGAACCAGAATAGGAAGGTACGACGCAGAGGAGAAGGACACCAACTGCTCATTAAAAACCACGTGACCGCTCCCGAAAAAAGCACGCAGGAAATTTAAATACGAAGGAAACCCGGGTGTGACCATGGTCACTGTGAGGGAACAGCCAACAGCAAAGATGGTTCCTGGCTAGTTAGGTACTTTATCTATTTTATGCGTCTCTTTTAACAATTTAAGGGCTTATAGCTGCAATAAACTCAACTTGACTTAGGTACTGTGGCTTGTTTCCTTTTACACTTCCTGAAGTAGGTGCGGAGTGGTTGTGCCAGGATGCCTTGTGGTGACAGTCCTCTCTCTTCTGCTTTTCAGTTGCCATAGCGACTGGCGTGGGGAAACAAAGGGAGAGGAAAGTGGGTGCAGCAATGGCAGAGGTATTCCAGCAAGCAGACAGAAGCCTCACCTGGCACCATCCTGGGTGCGTTTCCCAAAATGTGGGGCTACCTGCACCTCAAGCTCACCTCCGCCCTCTAGCCAGGTGTAGCCAGGTGGGATTTTGCTAGGTTTTAAGAGAGGATTGTCTACCAAGGAACAGAGCAAAAATGGACATGCTGACTCTGTCCCATCTGGTTTTCTTCCTTCTCGTGTAGCCAGGTGCACCTGATAGAAATCACTGGGATTTTGCTAGGTTTTAAGAGAGGATTGTCTACCAAGGAACAGAGCAAAAATGGACATGCTGACTCTGTCCCATCTGGTTTTCTTCCTTCTCGTGAGCCATTTACTAGGGGATGGGATTTTCAGATTTTTGAATTACATATCCCATAAATTGGAAGGCATTGACTCCTAGTTAGGTCCAGCACTGCCTAGCTCCCTATTCAGCCAAAAAAAGTTCCAGCAAGCACCTGGGCCATAACAGAAAGCTTGGGGGGGGGTGAGCTAAGCCTAGCTAGACCACAGAGCCGTCCCATTTAGTCCTTTCTCCCATATTTAAGTGTCTGTAGGGTATCTTTCTGTCAGGTAGAACTCCCAGAATGGAGACTGATGAGATTTATAGTCCAGAAAAAAATCTAAAATTATCATCCCTACCATTTTCCTTTGCTCTCCACCTCAGTGCCCATGAAAAATATACCCTTCCTCGCTTGCTGCTCCAAGCCAGTGTGTAAGCTTGGACAAAGGAGAAAGGAGAAAGGACCAAGTTACCACGGTCAGTTCTGGATGTTTCAAGACAAAATCAAAATGGAGTTGCATGAATCTGGGGGTGAAGAGCAAGGGAATGAGGTTGAAAGATGGGTTGAGCAGGATGCGCCGTTGTTTAATTGTGTGGTAAGAAAACTGCAATGCACCACCGTACAGCTGAAAGACCGCATAGGTAATCAAATATTTGGAGCAAAGGGAAGATAGTCTTTTACTGATCTTCCGGTCAGACTTTATCTCAGTTAAAGGAAGGCTGATTCTGTCTTTATTTGGGCACTGGTTGGTGGCTTACAACAAATGCCCAAAGATCCAGTAGATGCTGGTGGCTCCGATGACAGTGAATGTCTTTTCTGATTTCAAAACTTGGGGCAGTCCTCCTCCAAATGTTACACATGTTGTGCCAATGCCAATGCAACTAGGTAAAATAATGGTTTCTGTCCTTGTGCCCCCAGATAACTGTGTACTAAAACTCTCAGAAGCCTTCACCACTATGTATGCTGGCCAGGATTTTTGGGAGTTGCAGTCCAAGAACATTTGGAGATTCAAGCTTGGGAACTATTGCAGTAAGAAGATCCAAGATTCATTGCCTCGGAGATCCACTTAGGCTGCTATCTGACCTGGGGAAGATCCTGATCTTCTGAAAGTCCAGCTTTTCCTCTTCCTCCCATCACGTGACTGATTATGTGGGATAGCAGTTCCCACGTACAAAGGTGTTTTTATTTTTAAAAGCACAGTTCAGCCCCATGGCTAGCAGGTGGCGTTAGGATTTTAAAAAGGACCAGCTGGCTGGCGGAAATTAAAACAAAGAGCACCCGATCCAGCTTCCTGGTGCTCGGAGGGTGGGGTGGGGGAAAAAAAAAAAATAAATAAAAGCACCTGATCGGCCCCAGGAACAGCCAGTCGCGCTATGAGGGAAAAAAAGAAAAGAAAGAAAATCGGATCATCTATGCGGTCCCACGATGTCTGCCTCTTTAAAAGGTGGATTTTTTAAGTGAGGCAAAAAATTCCCTAGCTCTCTGGTAAGTCTTGGAAACCTTGCTTAAGGGGGGTTTCTTTTTTCTTTTTTCAAAAAACCCGGTGGCTGTGGGGATGCATTTTTGGACACGGTTTATCTACAAATTTAACCTGCATTTAAAGGGACATGGGATAGGGGCCTGAAAGACTCTTGCATTCTCCATTCTATGTTCTAGACTCAAGTAAGCAAGGAAAGAGTCTGGTCCATCTCTATTCTAGATAACAGAAGGAAATATTATTCATGAATATCATGCTGGATTTTTTTGGTTGTCTTAGATATAATGAGCATTTGCAGGGACACAGGACAAGGGACAGGATCTGTTCATGATCCTCCCTACATGCTGGACACACAACAATGGGCTCAAGTTATACAGGAAGCCAGATTTCGGCTGAATTTCAGAAAAAACTTCCAGACTGTTAGAGCAGTACAACAATGGAGCCAATTTCCCTGAGAGATGGTGAGTGCTCCCAACACTGGAGGCATTCAAGAGAAATGTAGACAATCCCCTGGCATATACTCTTTGATCTATATTCCTGCCTTGAGCAGGGAGTTGGACTTGATGGCACTGTGGTTCAATGCCTGTACTGCAGGTAAAACTGTGCTCACGATCTGGGGTTCAATCCCAGGTAGCAGGCTCAAGGTTCACTCAGCCTTCCATCCTTCCAAGGTCAGTAAAATGAGTACCCAGCTTTTTTTGGGGGGATGTGTAGCCTGCATATTGTAATTAAAAACTGTAAAGCAGACCACTTTGCTTTGCTTTGCTTTATAGGCCCCTTCCAACTTCATTATTCTATGATTCAGTAATTAGAAAGACTGAATAAATCCCCATCATAACAGCAGGTAAGAGAGATGCTAACAGTGCTTCACACCTACGGACAGAACTAATGAGGCTTCTTGGAAGATAAAACAATGCTGGTGTTGACACCGCAGCGGGGAAGTCCACCTAATTATAAAGAATAAAACAGGAGCTTAACTTTGAGCTGCCTGGTTATGAAATAAAAAAGAACATATATAACCAGTGAATCTGAAATGCTTTGTATTGAGGTATGTATGGTTGGCATTCTACTGCTTAGTCTTATGATGTAAGACCTTGGACCTAAAGCTTATGGGACAGTGAAAATGCTCTGGATTTTAGCCTGAATTTTAAAGGAGTTGCTCAAGGCACAAAGCACAGCTTGAAAATAAGATTTAGGTTTTGAATTGATACCTCCTTTAAAGTTCAGAGTAAAATCCTATGAGAGGGCAGGGACTGGCCTACAGCAAGGGTGGACTGTAGCATCTTCTGTAGGCACCCAACTAGATAGAGGAAGCATCCAGTGTCGACTCACATGGTTGCCGTTGGTGGACTTCAGCTTCAGGACTGCCAGCTGATGTGCCCAAGAGGGGCAGAGGGGACTAATGGTGAAACACCTGGAGAAGGGCTGAACAGAGAAAGGTTCTAAAGCTAATGCAGTAGAATGTATCAAAGAAAGAAAGAATGGCATCAAGCAAGAAATGGAAAAGGGTGGCCCAATGCCCCAGTCCAAGTGCCCAAACTGTGATTCAAAACCCACTAATTTTTTGCAAAGTGCCAATACAGCAATTTAACCCGAATCCAGGTGGCTGTGAAGGGGTGATGTTGGGTGCCCACAGAAAGGGCTCCGAGTGCCACCTTTGGCACCCGTGCCATAGGTTCACCATCACTGACCTCGAGGCCCCCCGTGTACCTTAATTGTGCACTCATGCTTCTACAGCTCCCTCAACTGTCTGGATGTGACTCCAGAAACTAATCCCTGGAAGTTCTGCCTCAGTTGGGATCAGGGATTCCTGGACCACTCTGAGCTTGAGGAACCATGCGGTCCAGAAGAAGCCAAGGAGGCAACTGTAATCCGGCGCCATGGCCGATGCCGGCACCTTTTCTCTTGCTGGGCTTTGAATGTTGGTTAAATTCCTCTGGCGGTGCAGCAAAAGTGTGGTGGATTCACAGGGCAGAATTAGCTTCAAGGTCTCCAGTTTAGTCTACAATTTTTAACCCTCACCTGACACTTACAGTCTCACTAACTCACTCTGAGTCATTATTGGGAGAAGGAATAAAAAGGTTTCATTACTCACGACTGTACACCTGAGACAGCAAAGCTAGCAAACATGACCACTTGCAGCAAGAGGCTTCAACAGATTAACTTGGCTTCAACTAGGGATAGGCACGAAATGGAAAAATTATGTTTCGTGTCATTTTGTTTCATCCCCACATTTTTCATTTTGTTTGATATGAATTTTTTGTAAAAAATTGTATGAAATGAAACACTTACAAAATGGTACATGAGGGGGTTGGAGAGTGGCTGCAGAAGCCACCGAGGTCCCTTCCCCCACCCTAGAGTTGATCAGCTGGCAGGTGGGGTTTGGGAAGGGAAAAATGTTTTTCGAAAAAGCCAGGGCTTTTTAAAAAAAGCTTTTTGCCCTCCCCCGAAGCCCCGCCTGTCAGCAGATCTGCACTGGGGTGGGGTGGGGGGAACTTTTTTTCTGCCCCAGCAGTGATCAGATGGTGTGCGGGGCTTGGGGGAGGGAAAAAGTTATTTAAAAGCCCCGGGCTTTAAAAAAAAACTTTTCCCCCTTCCCCAAACCTGCACGTGCGGTTTACAGACAGAATGAAATGGCTCCTTTCAACAACAACAATAAAACACCATTTTGTTTCGTCTGTAACAAAATGCTACTTTCTCAGTTCATTTTGTTTCATTTTGTTACATAACGTGACGACACAATGAAACAGCATTTCGTATTTCATTTTGTGCCCATCCCTAGCTTCAGCCAACTCCAACAAACAAAGGAGAAGGGAGATGCAGAGTGGAGAGTGGAGAGAGGTGAGGCTCTATTTGAAATCAGAAGCAGGAGGGAACTCTTGGTTGTTGCTGAATGGATTGGCAGTCATCCCAGCCCAGGAAGGTCCCTCCCAGACACACCTTCCCCAGGCAGCATGCAAGGTTGTTTAAAAAAAAAAAAGCTACAACACTGGAAGAGACAGTGACAGTTCAAATGGCTCCAGCAACCTGCAGGCCAAGAAGAAACTGTGGATCAAAGCTGGGGAGTCTGGTAGGACTAAATAAACAACTCCTGGAGAGGAGGACTGTGTGTGTGTGGGGGTACTGTGACTGAGGACCCCAACCTTCCAGGGTTGTTGTTTGCATGAAGAGCTTGCACATAAAGAGAACATCTGCTTCTGGGTTTAAAAGCAAGGTGAGAAAAGCTTATGAATGCATTCCAGTGGGAATGTCTTCTAGTTTATTCATTATGATATTCTAGACCAGGATTGCGCAGCCACCTAAATAATTCCCTTTTCCAGGCCAAGTTTATAGATTTCCCATGTACTGTAAACCACCCAGAGTTCCTGCTGGAAGATGGGCAGTATAGAAATAAAACAAACAAACAAACAAACACATAAATAATGTGCACATGTTTATAACGCTGCCAGGGTGCAAACATGGAGGGGCTCCCCCCCTCCTATTTGTGCGTTGTTCTTCCTATAAGGAAACCTCTTACAGGCTCACCAAGTGTTTGTTGCAGGGACACATTCAGTAATTTTGGAGCTCAGGCCAAGGACCTGGTTTCTTTGCCAAGCCTAAGTGGACCAGCGCTCATGGTGACCCAGCTGGCGGCTTCCTCCAGAAGAAGGATGCTATTTGGCATCGGGCACCATGGCGTTTAGCAAAAGAGACGAAGCGGCACGTCTGGGTGGCATGTTGGTTTTGGCTGAGAACCTTTCCAAGGGATTGCGTCGGAAGCAACACTCAACAAAGAGCCCTTTGTGTACTCTCTGGGCCACTGTGCAGAGCCTAGAAACAGCCTCTCTTGCTGCAACCGGCTGAAAGGAAGAGGTAAACTCACACACAGTTTGGATGATGGCTTCAGCCAGAGGCACTGTTGCATGAAGCATATGGCTGCTGGAGAAAGTAAAACAGCTCCCTCTCCTTTGGCCAAGTGGAGGATGCAAATGCATTATTTCAGGGTTTCTTAGCTGCTCTGCCTCCTTCAAAAACAGATTGGTTTGGCTTCCTCCCTCATCCAGGCTGATTAATGCCTGTAATTATTATCATGGGAGGAGGGTTGACCCCCGGAAATCTAGGGCTCTTCTGAACCAGACAATTGTACTCCTTTAATTGCCCATCATTTAAACTGCTGGATAACTCAGTGGTTTCGGTATTTAGCTGTAGAGAAGGAGGTTGGAAGTTCAATTTCTCGCTCGGCTTCCAGGGAGAACAGCCAGCCTGTGTGGCTCCTGGATAAGCTGCACAGTTGTCCCAAGGAGACCCCAGTAGAAGGGAATAATAAAACCACTTCTGAGTACTCTATACTTAGGAAAGCCTGGGAAGGGTCACCATAAGTCAGGATTGACTTTACAGCACATGATCATTATTCATTCCCCATCAAACTTGGATGATTGATGTTAACTGCCCAGAGTCCCTACTGGGAAAATGGCCAGTCTAGAAATGCAATGAATGAATGAATGAATGAATGAATGAATGAATGAATGAATAGGCAACATTGATTGATTGATTGTATTTTTACCCTGCCTTTCTCCTTGGAAAAGGAACCAAGGTGGCTTACAGTAACGAGGGACAATATACAGTCTAGTACAATTAAGAAATATTCAAGTTTCAGAACAGGGAATGGAGTGGTATCTTACAGCATTAGAAGACAACATTAAAGAGAATGTGAGCAGTTAAGAACAGAGTATTAATACCGTGCAATCATGTACGGTAGACCATCTAAAAGTTATGATTGATGGGAACTAGGGATGGGCACCAAACGAAAACTGAAACACTGATTCATTGGTTCATTATGTAATGAAACAAAACAAAATTAAATGGGAAAGCAGCATTTCGTTAGTAATGAAATGAACTGGTGATTTTTTTATTTAAAACAAACTGATTTGTTTCTCTGTAAAACGGTTCCCCTGGGTACTAGAGGCACAAATTTGTTATGTGCTTGAAAATAGTGATCCCAGACAGCTAGCAGTGTGGAAATTACAGTTCCTCAGGCTCTCCTCTTTAAGCACCCCAGTTTGGAGAGTTTTGGGGCACAGGGGGGCCTAGTTATTCAACTCCAAAGGGGGTGCCCATAGGAAAAAATCATTTGTAAATCAAAAGTATTTGAATACTGATCCCAGGCATCTAGCAGCATGGAAATGGCAGGGGAGCTGCCTCAAGCTCTCCCCTGTAACCTCTTGAAATTTGGAAAGTTTTGGGTTTCAGAGAACAGAGTTATTAAGCTCCAAAGGGGCTGCAGGGGGTACTTAATTGAAGGAGTGTGGATTGGCATGCTGAGGGAAAGCTGTAAATTAACCCTATAATTAGTAAAGCACGTTGGACACACTCCTTCCATTAAGCATCCCTGCACCTCCTATGGATCTTAATAACTCAGTTCCCTGAAACCTAAAACTTTCCAAATTTCAAGGGGTTCCCTAAAATCGCTTGGGGAAGCTAAGCCTGCCATTCGCATGCCTGGGATTACTATTGCCAAGAGACAAGTGGTGGTTTCTGATCACATCATCCGGCTGTATGAGACGAAAGTCACCCATTAATACAGGACAGCCAGAGGGCATTTTATTTACTGGGTCTAGATCAGTAGCGGCATCCAAGGTAGCCCATATCTGTTCAATTTTGCCTGCAAATGTGTTTGTGCAAATTTCTTTGCAGCGAGATACAGAGTGCGCTGTGTCATCTGCCTGTGGGGTCAGCATGTAGAAGACTTTTGACTATTTGGAAAAGCTCCACTGTGCATTTTGTGCTGAATCAATGGTGGCAGAGAAAATGATTTCTTTGCTGCCTCCACTGCCTTGGAGTAAGCCTTCCAAAGGCCCTTCACTGTTTCTTTATCTGTTTCAATCTGGGTTTTCAGCCAATGCCTTTCATCTCTATGGGCTACCTGTTTCAATTTTGCCAGCTTCCCAATAAACCAAGCAGCCAATTTGGGTCTATTTTGAGGATGGAGATGTTTAGGAGCAATCCGGTCAATGGCTTTGCTCAATCCCTCATTCCAGAGATCAACCAAAGATTCAATAGAATTATTCATCAGAGAGGTAGGAAACTCCCAAAGGGTGGTTACAAAACCATCTGCATTCATCAACCTTCTGGGACGTATTGTTTTTGTCTGATTCCCCTCTCTGCCCGGTTACAGAGAGGCTAAAGTGCACCATATAGTGGTCTGTTCATGACAATGGGACTCTAGAAAATTCCTTTACCCCGAGGATCCTAATAGCCATAGCAGGGCGGAAGACCAAGTCTAAGGTATGGCCTGCAGGATGGGTTGGGCCAGACACCATTTGGGCCAGACCCATTGTTGACATGGAGGCGATGAAGTTATCAGTTATGTATATGTTATCAGTTCAGTAAGCTTAGGTTGAGAAATTGTGTCACGGGGAGGGCGATACACCAAGAGAATTCCTATTTTGTCTCTGGCTCCTACATTTAGGAATGTACCTTCAAAACCAGGGAATTGGGAAATGTGGCATGTAGCAAGCGGGATGGAGTTGCGATAGACTATTGCCACTCCACCCCCACCCCCTGGTCTTGCCTGTTATTCCCAGGGCCAGCGCTAGGTTTTTTTGTGCCCTAGGCGAGGGGCGGGGGGCGGCGGCAGGCTTAGGCTAACCTGCTGGACCCACTAGCCCCCTCCAGGTAGATCACAGGTCTCCATTGGCAGTGGCTTTGGCGGCAGTTTCAGCAGCAGCAGCGGCTCTGGCGGCTTCAGTGGCAGTGGCTTCGGTGGCAACTTGCCCTCTCTGGTCAGCTGGCGGAGCTCTGGTGGCGGTGGTTTCGGTAGTTGCTTTGGTGGTGGTGGTTTTGGTGGAGGCTCTGGCAGCAGCTCTGGCAGCAGGCCTAGGCCAGGGCTCTGGTAGAGGCAGCTTGGGCAGCAGCTTCAGCGGTGGTGGCTCCGGCAGTGGCAGCTTTGACGGATGACTAAGAATCTTCACAGACATATTGCTCTGACAGAGGTTTTCACAGATGTGAAGCAGATCATCAAAAAGATAAACCGACGATAAGAACAGGGGTTAATTAAAAATGACAAAAATATTTCAGTGCTGGCTGCAACCTCCTTTTTGAGAATTGCTGGATCATTTAGCCACCTGGCTGTAGAGCCAAAAGAAGGGAGTTCAATTCCCCACGGTGCTTCCTTCATACTGGCTGGACTTAGTGATTCATAGCAGTCTTCTTGCTCCACAGTTCAAAGGTTTTTTTTTTTTTTTTGCAGCTTTGCTGGTGTTATTTTTAGGATCTGCGATTGCTTGTAATATTTCTTGACGTTGTTCCCAAAGCCCCAAGATGTTTTGATCACTAGATCTCTATATCTTGTGGTTTTTCCAGTTCTTTATCTTCAGCTCTAGCATCCCCTGTGGGAGGGGGGAATCATCATCATCATCATCATCATCAATCATCATCATCATCATCATCAATTTTTTTATATTGGAGGGGAAAGTGCTGTTTCCCTGCAGTCTAAACAGATCCACTTTATTCTGCTATATTCTTCCTGCATATGTTTAGAGCCAGACCCAGTTCTGTCAGGCAGATTGTATCCAGCAGCAACCCATTAATCCAAGCAAATCAACGCTGTTGCTTGTATGAAGCCGCTTCTTGTTTCCTGGTCAAAGGTCTCCGTTATTTTCAGCACGGTCAGTGCTCGGTGACAGGTACAAAACTCGGTTTGCGGCAGGAAACTAGCAATTTGATCTTGCATCTCTGGGCAGCAGCTGTTGCCTTACAAAGGACACGAGCATTTGGGTACGCACATTGAGCACACGTTGTCAGGACCATGGTTCTGCAGAATATCTCTCTCTCTCTCTCTCTGCCATGCTGTCCATCTCCTTGGTGGCAGTTTGCCATCTGAGAAAACTGCTAGTGCCAGATGAAATTCCCGGTTAAGCAGAATTCCTGTACCAAAACATGGAGTAATAAGGAGAATTAGCATCTGGTGAGAAAAAAGTGGCACAGCAGGAAGTATGGCCGTGGTCACACCAGCGTTCTCTGCGTATATAAATGTCATGCGTATGTTTTTTGGGGGTGGTTACGTGGTTTTTAATGTGCAGTTAGTGTCCTCTCTTCTGCGTTGTATTTTCCTAATCTGGTTCCGTCTCTACCTGTCTACTTCACATTTCCCCCTTCTTTCCTACTCTATTTCCCAAGCCTCCATTGCCGAAAAAGGGGAACAACAGTTTTTACTGCGTATTTTCGGTGTCCTATCGTGGTTTCAGAAGCAAATAAGTAAGCGTTTTTGAGCGAAGTTTCTAAATCCAGCCCCTGGCGGTGGCTATTGAAACTTCACTGAAACTGCTAGTCTCGTGCTCTCCTAGAGGCATCTGGCGGGGGCATTGTGAGATACAGGAAGATGGACTAGATGGGCCTTTGGCCTGATCCAGCAGGGCTCTTCTTATGTTCTTAATTTTATTTCCAATTGTATGGGAGCTGGGGAAACTGATTTAAGGCTGCAAACTGGGCAGCTGGAGTAGAATGTCAAATCTCCTTGTAAAGAGTGCTTCCACTCCAGCCTTTTCTGATAGCAACTGCTTAATCCCACATTAACTTCAAAGATAACATGCTTAATTTCTCTAATGCTCACAGCCTCACACAGTCTCTTCTCGGGGGATTAAAGCACTGCTGCTCCTCTTTGATTTCCTTCCATACAAGAGAAGTAGTAGGTCTCTTTTATTCCCTTATACTGAGCGAGAGGGGAAATATGTGAAATATTTGATACCCTCCCTTCTATTCCTCTAAATCTAGCCCCTGGCGGTGGCTATTGAAACTTCACTGAAACTGCTGTTCAAGGGGCGTGGTCGACCGGGGCTCGAATTTACGCGATCTTTTTCTGCACAGTTTGCCGAAGGGAAACTACACAGAAAACGCTGGTATGACCAGGGCCAAAGGAAAGGGCTGGGAGGCCAGAGATTTTAGGAACAACATCGTTTGCTCAGATCACCGACTTGGTTTAGGGCAGTAGGCATATTTTACTTTAAAAAATGTATTGCCCTCCCTTCCTGGAAAAAAGATTTGAGACTGCCAAGAGTATCTGCTATTTAATCAACCAGCAGAAGCAATACTTAATGCATAAATTGTTAGAGCCAGGGTATTCTTAAAACCAACAGCTATATTACAAATGTACAAAATATATCACAGCATCACAGAACTTCTACAAAGTTCAATAAAGCATAGAGGGAAAAGTCACATTAGTACATTGATACAAAATTCAACAGCATAACAGCATAATAGCATGCAATACATAGACAAAATATATAACAGAGGAACAAAGTGGGTGCCTTTACTCACGGAAGGCCCAATGAACAGTGATTTACAGAGCATTTTTATACACATGTCTGTCCAATCATAAATTACATTATATCATAGCTATTGCAACTTCTTTCATCAGCCAAAATTCATTATGTTAATTCTTTACACCTGGGCTCCATTTGAAAAAAACTATACACTGAGTCACTGTGACTTTGCACTTTTTACAGATTCCATTTTAAATCAATTAAATACATATCAAATACATATAGAACATCCTGTCTAACACATATATTTCATTAACTAATATTTGTTGCTATGTGCAGTCAAGTCACCCCTGATCTATAGTGACCCTATGAATGAATAATCTCCTGCCCTCAACAACCCTGTCAGTGCTTGCAGACCTAACCCTTTGGCTTCTTTCAGGGAAAGAAAGAAAGAAAGAAAGAAAGAAAGAAAGAAAGAAAGAGGTATATTTTGAATTCTGTATTCTGGGAGTTGGAATTCCAAAAGTTACATTTCTAACACTCAGTCCCCTTGAGACAAAAAGGCCTTAAAGACCTGGCTTTTTTGTGAGGCGTTTGGCAATTGTTAAAGGTTTCTTTTGTCCTGCCATCTTGCCATCTACCCCATTTTTAATATAGTTTTACTGTGATGTACCAATTAATTGTTATTGTTTTTATTTTTGTTGTAAACTGCCCGGAGTTCCGCCGGAAGACGAGTGGTATATAAGTATTAAATAAATAAATAAATAAATAAATAAATAAATAAATAAATAACATTTAGCCAGTGGTCCCCTGGTTATTCCATGCTTTCTGAGAGCGTTTAGCCGGGCAGTACTTCTGGAGGTCAAGGAGGGGGAATCTCAGTCCCCTTGAGACAGCTGGCAATGAGAGGTAATGAGAAAAAGCATCCTTGCACCTTCTGGTTGCCACCATAGGACTTTCCGTTCAGTTTCTTGAGTGCTCATGCTACTGGCTAGTTGTGTTGACCAAATGGAAAAGCCCATCTTTCAAACTGATACTGAAACCCTTCATCCTGCTGTATTTCAGAAGGGTTGGGCTTAATCAGAGACCTTTGGGTAGGGGCAAACTTGGGACTGTGCAGCTTACCCAAGGCCCCACAGGTTGACTGTTCTCCTAGGAGACCTAGTGGGGATTTGAACTTCCAACCTCTGGCTCCACAGACCTAAACCACTGAGCTATTATTTCCTCAAGCCTGCTGTGACTCCCTTCTTGTGTTGGATAGATCATATCATTTTGTCTGGTTAAGCCCTTCTGCTAAAAAAAAAAAATCAATTTTCTACTAATGGAAAGGATTTCATACAGCTGTCACAATGTATTTGTTTCTGCCAGTATTTCCGACTCGAGTTTGTTTCCAGTAATGTGGAAACAGGACAGTCCACCCTACGGTGCCCAATGCTAAAATACTAAACAAACCACAGTGATTTCAGCATCTCCCTGGCAACGAGAGGACAAAACAAAGGACCCAGGGTGCTCAGTGGGTGAGGCAGATCCCTCATTTAATTGCAATCTTCTTGCGGTTTCAAATGTTCAAATAAAGAGGCAGCAATATATAAATGCAGGAAAAGGGTGCATTGAAAGCATCAATAACTCATAAGGAAAAGGTTGAGGTGGTATCAAAAGAGCAGGGAAATGATAATGTTCCCCCTCAATCAAGTGCATGACTTTTCATGCACAACCCAAGTGCGCAGGTGATTGGAAGCCTTTGTGAATAAGGTCACTGGGCTATATATCTCCTCGCATCTGTTCCCTATGGCATTTGCGCTAGCTCACAAGAAATGCAAGGCATTGGGGAGGTATAGCATGTTGATTCCTTTTCCCCGTTTCCCTTTACAAATGCAGGGCATGAGTAAAGTGGATAGAGGGACGCTCTTCTCCCTCTCACAGAATACCAGAACTAGGGGAGATCCACTCAACCTGAGTGTTGGGAGAGTGAGAACAGACCAAAGAATTTTTTTTTTTTTACCCAGCGTGTTGTTAGTCTGTGGAACTCCCTGCCATAGGATGTGGTGATGGCCTCTGGCCTGGATGCCTTCAAAAGGGGATTGGACGGATTCCTGGAGGAGAAGTCCATCACAGGTTACAAACAAGGATGGAGATGTGTAATCTTCAGGCTTAAAACAAGGGTACTTCAAAAGCCAGATGCAGGGGAGTGGTATCAGGAGATAGATATTTAGTCTTGTGCTCTCCTAGAGGCATCTGGTGGGGGCATTGTGAGATACAGGAAGATGGACTAGATGGGCCTTTGGCCTGGTCCAGCATGGCTGTTCTTATGTTCTAATATTCTAATGTTCTAAAGTTCTTATGTTCTTTCCCTTATGCCAGTAGGGTTGGTTACATATGCACCCCTGGATCAGCACACACACTGTATATATGTTTTTGAATCATTAAGTTAGCACCTTTCTAGGGATTGATTAATTTATTGTATTTCTATCCCACCTATCTGGCCACCAGGGTCTCTTAGGGTCTTTAACCATGCATTATACAGGTTTTGAATTGTTATGTTAGAACCTCACTTGGGATTGACTGACTGACTGACTGACTGACAGATTGATTGATTGGTGTTTCTATTCCATCCCTCTGGCCACCGGGGTCTCTTAGGGTGTGCCTTTCTGTTCCGTGACTTTAATTCCTCTCTTGCTGTTGGTGCTCTAGTGACACTGCAAAAATTCGTAATAGATTTTTTCCCCTGATTGTTTTTCTTGCATTTTCTTTCTGCACTGGACAGGAACCCTTAATTTTCCTAGAAGTTATTCTGAAGGCTCAATGAGACACCTTTTGTAGCTACAGCTGTTTGTGCTCCTCCATTCAGAAGAATCAACGTATCAACAAAGACTTGGTACAACAAAAATGCTGGTATAGAGATGGGCATGGTTTGGGTAGAGTAGTTCAAATAGGGCATACAGTGAATTTGGTTCCAACCCTTAGTCACATATACCATAGACCAAATTTGGTGGGCCAACGTGTAGCCCTCTGCAACCCCATTTTGCAAATGGTACTGAACTGGCCATTTTTAGCCTAGTGAAAAGAAGACTTGAGGGGAGATAGGACAGTACTTTTCAAAGACTTGAAAGGCAGCCATACAGAGGAGGGTGCAGGATATGCAATAATGGGGTTTAAGCTACAGGAAGTTAGATTTAGGATGGACATCAGGAAAAACTTCTTCACTGTTAGTAGCACAACAGTGAAACCAATTGCCTCTGGAAGTGGTGAATGCTCTGACACTGGAGGCGTTCAACAGAAAACTGGACAACCATCTCTCTGATCTCTTTTAATTTGGATTTCTCCATTGAACATTGGATGGGACTCCATGACGTTAAAGGCACCTTCCAACCCATGATTCTATGATTCTTCCGGAAAGAGGATTCAAACTGAAAGAACAAAAATGATTACTGTAAATCCAGAGCTTTCTGAAGGAGGTGGTGTCAGTTCAGGGGAAATGAATTCCACAGTAATAATCTCTCTTACCTCAATACTTTTCCTTATTAAGATTTATTAAATAATTACAGTGGTACCTCGACTTACAACGTTAATCTGTTCTGAAGGCATCTTCAGAAGTCGATCAACTTGTAAGCCGAACAGCAATTTCCCATAGGAATCCCATAGGATTGATTCGGCCAGCCTGGAGGAAAGTGGAGGTAAGTGCTTACCCGGAGGGAAGCGTTTTCCCTGCAAGACACCTGGGCTGCCTGAAGTTGCATCATTACCTGGGAACGATGCAACTTCGGCCAGCCCAGGTGGTTTGGAAGGGAGTTGCAATGGCCACCTCCTCCTCCTTCTTGGTTGCTTCGATCTCTTTTGCAGAGATGGAACCAACCAAGACAGAGAAGGAGGTGGCAATGGGACCTGTCAAAGTCAGCTGTCCTGCGGAGCAGAGAGCAGTGTTCGTAAGTCAAATTACTTGATTGTTGAAGAGACTGTAAGTCGAGGTACCACTGTAGTTTCAAAACATGCCATGAAATTGCATCTAGTGTGTTCTAGAAACAGACATGGAAATGGCAACAATGGAAGGACTGAATATTATTGAGTACTGGCAGGGACGTAGAACTTGTTTTTCATATGCGTGTGTGTTCTGCTTATATACTTCCCCATACCACTTCAAGTAGTCTCTGGGCAGTTTACAATTGTAATTAACAGTGTGCAGGCTACACATTGCCCCCCAAAGCTGGGTACTCATTTTACTGACCTCGGAAGAATGGAAGGCTGAGTCAACTATGAGCCTGCTACCTAGGATTGAACCCCAGGTTGTGAGCACAGGTTTACCTGCAGTACACAGATTTAACCACTGTGACGCAAGGCAAAATACATAGGAGGTGGCTGGATAGCTCAGTGAGTTCAGTACAGAGGTTGGGAGGTTGATTCCTTTTTGTGCCTCCTGGGAGAAAGAGCCAGCCTGAGTAGCCCTGGGTAAGCTGCACAGTCCCAAGGCAGTCCAGAAGAAGGAAAACCATTTCTGAGTATTTTGCACCTAGATCACCCTGGAATGAGGCCACTTTGAGTTGGAATGATGATGATGATGATGATGATGATGATGATGATGATCATCATCATCATCATCATCATCATCATCATCATCATCATCATCATCATTGACACAAACACAAACAAAGGGAAGAAAGGACTAAAACCTATAAGACATTATAGAAATGGATTTTTAAAAAAGGTAGGTGTGTTTGTTTCAGTATCCTTTCATTGCCTTCTTTAGCCTTCAATACTCAGAAGTGTTTATTGGCTTGAATGCTTTGATTCTGTATTTGTTGATAGTTGCCTCCTGGATTATTTAAACTGGATTTAAAACAAATGTGTGCAAAAGATCACTTGAAGGCTGTAATCAAAGGTTTTGATTAAATCACTCTCATTAATTAGGTAACTACCAAGGATGTAATCCAGTTTGTACATTTCTAAGTGTATATGTGCCTTCCTTCCTTCCTTCCTTCCTTCCTTCCTTCCTTCCTTCCTTCCTTCCTTCCTTCCTTCCTTCCTTCCTTCCTTCTATTCCATCATCATTTCCTTCCTTCCCTTCCTTCCTTCCTTCCTTCTATTCCATCATCATTTCCTTCCTTCCTTCCTTCCTTCCTTCCTTCCTTCCTTCCTTCCTTCCTTCCTTCCTTCCTTCCTTCCTTCCTTCCTCCATCATCATTTCCTTCCTTCCCTTCCTTCCTTCCTTCTATTCCATCATCATTTCCTTCCTTCCTTCCTTCCTTCCTTCCTTCCTTCCTTCCTTCCTTCCTTCCTTTTCTAAAATGGTTTTCTAAGCAAACATTTTAAAGAGTCAAATGTTGGATGTTATTTCTTTCCCCCCTATAATCATATAAAGAACATTTTTTTAAAAAAAAGCATGTCAAAGAAAGAATACAAATAAGTCTATACAGCAAGGTAATTTGGGTCTCTGGCTGAGGAGCCAGAAGATGGGAGTTAAATCCCCACCCCTCAGGCATCCTTAAGATGGGCTGGACTTGAAGACCCACCAGGTCCCGTCTAGTCCTGCAGTTCAAAGGAGGCGACAATGATGATTATAGTTGCTCTCTTTGCCTGCAAATTCAGCTGACGGCAGGAAAAGCTACAAGAGCAAATGATATGCCTATGACTTGCTCTCGTATCTTTTCCTCTGATAGCGGTGGTATCAGAGGCACCGCCGTCATGCCATTGTTCATGCGGGCGATGCCAAAAAAGAGACTCGTGATGGAATGTGGCTTTAGTCTTCTTTTCCTTCCCTTCCCTCCCCCTCATCATCTTTGCAAAATAAGTGATAGCATTTGCTTCCTTTGGAGGCCTATTGTGGCAGTTAATTAATGCTTTTGAAAGGGCTGCGAGCTACTTAGGCAAAAGCCGGGGAAAGAACAGTCGGTGGGTTATGATTGCCATTTCACTTGCCTGAATCAGATCACATCCAGAACAGCCGCTAACAATTCCGCCTGGGTGCTTTTCTATTTGAAAAGCTATTCACAACTGACAAGGACGGCAGCCACAGATGGTCGGCCGACCTGCGAGAGGAAGTCCTGCCACAAATAACCAGTCACCTTCTAGAAAAGGGACAGATATCTTCTCTGGAATGTAACCAAACCTAGAGCCAGTTCCCTGAGGGGTGTTTGCGTGGGATTAGAAACCAACAATCAGCCTCCCCGTGGATACTTGGCAGAGAAAATTAGAGGGAAATTAGTTCCCTACCCGGCAGTGTCTATAGCAACGCTCTGCGGTGGGACATTTGGAAAGGGTTTGTGTGCAGAAATGAGCATCCAGAGACATCCAATGGCATTCAGAGGCCCAAAGAACTTGGATCTGATGCTGTTCTTTTACATAGAGTCTGGTGACTCCATGCTGTTTTGCAGGAGTGGTGAATCCACTGCAGGTTTCAGCATGAACGTTACAGGAGCTAGCTATACTGCCAAACCTTTGGATAGTTCCTTTCCATTTCATATTAACCCCTACAACCCAGCCAGCCCGCCTGCCTGCCTGCAGCCCAAATGCTCCAGCTGCCTGGATACTGCAGCTTTACTGGGAGCGTGCCTGAGCCAATGAAATGCCCACAAGTGATTTCTTTCCAGTCGGACTCCCAAATCTCACTTGGGATTGATTGACTGACTGACTGTTGGTACTCTGGTGAACTGGGAACGATGCAACTTCGGCCAGCCCGGGCGGTTTGGAAGGGAGTTGCAATGGCCACCTCCTCCTCCTTGGTTGCTTTGATCTCAGTTTTAGCCGCATTTAACCACTGCGCCATGGGGCTCAAGAGGAAGGTAAGGTTGCACATTCCAGTAGCTGTGACCAGAGGCGGTCCCTGGAGAACAATACTAATGGATGTCTAAAAATGACCTGGTACGCAAAAAGTCTGATGGACTTGGTTTCATGAGCTTGAGTGTTGCATTTCTGAGCAGAAGGAGTGTTTAATTTCCTTAAAAGCTCTGAATACAGTCTGGGCAGGCTAAATGGCATGAAATGAACTCTGCTGAAGATCTTGGCAGATGCTTTCTTACGTTGAAGGTTTATATTTCAATCAGCTTCTCTTTTCCTCCTTGATGGATGACTCCAGAGGAAGCTCCTGGACCCTCTGGTACACTGGGGACAGGATCTCACAACATTTCTTTTGTTATAGACAGGCTTTAATAACATCAGTGGCATTGCAATAAAAGTCTTGTTGATAACCTGCAGTTTTAGGCTAGATATATATTACCGCTACGATATTGATTTTTACTGCTGGGTTATTGCTGATTTTTTCTATTGATTCCTACCAGATTGTTGTTTCAGAACCATCAGGGTATCTCCTTTGCTTGGCTACTACATGAAATATTACCTTTCCTCCATGTTCTAATAGAGATAAGAAAGCACTTGGGTTCTTTGAGCTAAAAATGCTCCTTGAGACCAACTTTGGTTAAAATACTGGGCATCAGAATCCCTTCTACTGTACCTCAACCACAGAACATTTCCAAAGTTAAAAACCAAGGGCTCCTGTCATAGCCCTAAGGATACTTTTATTATGTTTGATTTTCAGATTGGCTCAGTCAGACATAAACTGGCATTTGTATTCCATTCTGTTCATGTGTAGCCTCTAGATCAGGAATGGGAAATCTTCAGCCCTCTAGATGTTTTGGACTGCAACTCCCACAGTCTTTTATCATTGGCAATATAGGCAAGGAATTCTGGGAGTCGCAGTCTAAAACATCTGGAGGGTCCAAAACTTCCCCACCCCTGACCTATATGCTGGGAAAGAGATAGTGAAGGAGCTTTTTGTTGTGATACATTCAAGAGCTGTCTGAGGACCAAAAGAGGAATTGATGAGAAGTGTCCTTCACTTTCTAAGAAGCGATGACTTGACCCAATTAAAATGCATATTTGTGCAAACATGGTGGAGTGTGTGTCACAAGTTTTTGGCTCTTAGAAACGGAGGTCATAACTTGAAAAAGGTTGGGAACCAGGCATCTGTCACGCTCCCTGCAAATCAAGCCTCTCAGCAACTCAAAAACATGCATGTTATGGAGTGGACAGGGTGTCACCTTGTTGCCTCCTATGGAGGGTCCTGTTTAGATCTGGGGATCTGCCCATGCTCCTTAAAGATCTGCTCCAATGGGTAACTCTGTGAACTGGCACTTATTGTTTGGCCCTCAGCACCTAAAACCGAGTCTGTTTATTGTTGCTGCTTACAGAAATGTCTATTAGTTCTCCCCTGCTTTTGATTTTGCTGGACCTCCGGCCACCCCGTTGATCAGAGTTACGCACCCCCTGTCGCCTAAACCAGTGTTTTTCAACCTTTTTTGGGCAAAGGCACACTTGTTTCATGAAAAAAATCACGAGGCACACCACCATTAGAAAATGTTAAAAAATTTAACTCTGTGCCTATATTGACTATATAAAAAGTAATTCTTCAATTTTTCCCACGGCACACCAGGCAACATCTTGCGGCACACTAGTGTGCCGCGGAGCAGTGGTTGAAAAACACTGGCCTAAACTGTCATTAAAGATGCTTGTCACATCACTGGCAGCTGCAGCGGCTGTCTTCATAAACTGCAAAGACATAGCAGATTGCTACGAGGGAAGATTCAAGAAGGACCTTGTTGTTTTCTGACCCAGTCTTTGGCAATTTCCCTCTCATAATGCGAAGCTTTTGCTTTCATGCCTTGAAGTTGGTCAAACGGGAGGTCAGAGCAGCAGATGCTGCCATCAGAGAGAATCACCTGAATCAAAGGCATCTCAAAAAAGAAGGGGGAAAAAGATGACCATATTCCAGGCAAAAACAGCCCATTATTCTGTCCTAACAGGCCAGATTTAAAGTATTTGGACACCCTCCCAAGTTCATGGCTCCCTGTGTCCATTGTTTGCCAAAGAAATCAGCCGTGAAAAAGCAAGATTTTCCATCATGGCAACAGCAGTCAAGACCCAAGGGCCATTCTGGCAGGGCTGTATCAATGCGGCAGCATTTTTAGAGAAGAGTGCCATTCATCTGATTTAGACGACTCTAAAAAAGGCAGTGCTTAATTTTTTTTTTTTTCTTTTTCTTTTCTTTCTTTCTTTCTTTCTTTCTTTCTTTCTTTCTTTCTTTCTTTCTTTCTTTCTTTCTTTCTTTCTTTCTTTCTTTCTTTCTTTCTTTCTTTTTTTTTTTGAGCCCCATGGCACAGTGGTTCAATGCCTGTACTGCAGGTAAAACTGTGCTCATGACCTGGGTTTCATTCCCAGGTAGCCGGCTCATGGTTGATTCACCCTTCCATCCTTCTGGGGTCGGTAAAATGAGTACCCAGCTTGCTGGGAGCGGAGGGGGGGAGATGTGTAGCCTACATACTGTAATCTACAAACTGTAAACCGCCAAGAGACTACTCGAAGTGGTATGGGGCCGTATATAAGCAGAACGCTTTGCTTTTGCTTTGGTTTTTTTACTAAAATCCCGCAGAATCATAAAAGAGTGATTCGACAAGGTTATTATGTGGAGGAATACACATCAAAGGATATCAGCCGCATGTGTTGAGCACTCACCACCTCTTGAGGTAACTGGTTCCACTGTCGTACTGCTCTAACAGTTAGGAAGTTTTTCTGATATTCAGCCAAAAGCTGGGTTCTCCTAACCTGAGCCCATTGTTGCATGTCCCGCACTCTGGGATGATCGAAAACAGATCCTGCCCCTCCTCTGTAGGACAGCCTATTAAATATTTTAAAAGTGCTATCCTATAGTCCAGTGGTGGCAAACATTTGGCACTCCAGATGTTTTGGACCACAACTCCCATAGTCCTTTGCCATTGGCAATCTAGGCTTGGAATTCTGGGGTGCCAAAGGTTCGCCATCACTGCTATAGTCCCTTAGTCTTTATTTCTCCAGGCTGCACATGCCCAATTCTTTCAGTCTTTCCTTATAGGGCTTGGTTTCCAGCCCTTTAATCATCTTTGTCACCCTTCTCTAAATTTAGAGCACTCACCACTTCTCAAGGTAATAGCTCCATTGCTGCACTGCTCTAACAGTCAGGTAGTTTTTCCTGATTTTCAACCAAAATCTGGCTTCTTGTACCTTGAGCCCATTGTTGTGTGTCTTGCAGTCTGGGCTGATCGAGAACAGATCTTGGTCCTCTTCTCTCAAGACTAAACCTACCCAGTTCTCTCCGTCTTTCCTGATAGGACTTAGTTTCCAGCCCCCTCATTATTCTTGTTGTCCTTCTCTGAACCTGTTCCAATCTGTCAGCATCTTTCTTGAAGTGTGGTGTCCAGAACTAGACAGAGGACTCAAGATGAGGCCTAACCAGTGCTGAACAGAGGGGGGATGAGCACCTGGAGGGATTTGGAAATTATACTTAATGCAGACTAAAATAGCATTAATTAATTAATTAATTTTATTTATTTTTGAATAATTTTTATCCCTGCCTTTCTCCTTGGAAAAGATAGTTGCCAAATCACACTGTTGGGTCATATTCAGCTTATGATCTGCCAGAATTCCAAGGTCCTTCTTGCATGGAGTACTGCTAAACCAGGAGTTCCCCATCTTGTAACTGTGCATTTGGTTTATTCTTCCTAGGTGCAGTACTTCACATTTATCCCTGTTAAATTTCATTCTGTTGGTTTCAGCCCAGTGCTCCAGCCTAGAGATGGGCACAAAACAGAAATATAGCATTTTGTGTCATTTCGTTTTGTTAATAATGGATTTTCAAAAAGAATTTTAATCATGAAATGAAATGAAATGAAACGCTTCATAACGCTGTAAATAATGTGGAGCTTTCCTTTTTTTATTTAACAGGGAGACCACTGCCCTAAATCAAAGACCCTGTAAACAAGCTAGAAACCTAATGGCTAGCTGCTGCAGGGAGAGATCAGAGAGATAAGCTCAACGGCTGCTTGGTGGCACGCAAGGAAGGAAAATGTAAAAAACCCTCCACAGTCCTACTTAATCAGGAAAGCAAAACAATCAGTTTAAATCAACTTGCAGACACAGCTAGTGAAGGGAAGAGCTCAGCTCCTAGCTAGCTTTAGACAGATGAAGATCAGAGATAAGCTATTTCAAGAGCTGAGGTGTGGGAAGGAAGGAAAACAAATCACTGAGTTTAAAAATAAACCTCCTGGTCTCAAGACAGCTGGATCAAGAGGCTAGGATGAATCCTTTTATTTCTGAAACAAAAATGGTGTTTTGTTTCCTTCCTTGACAGCATGCTCTTTGCTGTTTTGTTTTGTTTTGTAAGGTTTTGTAAGCTTATGAAACGACGAAACAGTGTCATTTTTCATAAGGTGCCCTTCCCTACTCCAGCCTATCAAGTTCCTTTTGAATTTTGTTTCTGTCTTCCAGGGTACAGCCTATTCCACCCAATTTTGTGTCATCTGTAAATTTGACCAGGATTTCCTGCACTCCCTTGTCACATACTTGAATAATGCTCTTTATTGCTTTGTCTCTAGATAGTATCCCTGCATTTCCTTGCTACAGTACTTGGCTATACTCTTCCTTAGTGGCCTGGCCTTCATTCCACTTCCTGTACAAGTCTCCTTTTTGTTTGTATATCCCCCCTGAGCTTTTAGTGAAGCCAGAGTGGTTTTTTAAACTGCTTCCCACCTTTCTTTCTTATTTGCATTTATTGTAGTTTAGGGCAGTTACTGAGTCCATCCAGATGATATTTAAGAATCAAGAGTTTACCCCACTGTTGTTGGAACATAATAATGTAAGGGTGGATCCCACCAAAGTCCTAGCTTGTCCAACATTCTGCTCACACAATGATTGCTGGTGTTGGTGCAACATGGTTATCCAAAAGTTGAGTCATGGCAACTGGACTTCTTTTCTTGTGAGATCTAAACATCTCACTACTCACCCAAATAGTTTCTTCAGTCTATCAGCAAGGGACTGTTTACATGCCCCTGTGGATCCTGAAAACTATGGATAATAGTGAATGCTATACATAGTACGGCAAAAGAGAAAAAAAAATCTAGTATTTTCACATGTAGTACCAGAACTGGCCACTAGAGGAAGCCAGAGACCACCCTATCCATTCTTCAACATTATTTTATATTTATATTATTATTTTATTATTTATATATTATGAATACATAGCATGGTCTCTGGCTCCTTCTAGTGCTCATGTCTAGTAAATACATTGTAGAAATACATATTTATAAGTTTATATATATATATGTAATCTGTAGATAATCTGTAGATAATCTAAATTAATCTGTAGATAATCTATTCTAAACCATGGATGCGGATCCCACACAGATATGAGGGTCTTACTGTACATTCATCTTCTACTTGTTTTTAGAAGATACAACAGATATCAGACAAATAAACATTGAACTGGGTGAAGAGATGAGTGGCTTTTGAGAACAAAAACCTCCAGATTGCTTTTATTTATTTATTTATTTATTTATTTATTTATTTATTTATTTATTTATTTATTTATTTATTTATTTATTTAACAGTACAAGCAGCACTCACAGGATTAAACCCTCCAGTTTGGTCTTCCTCATTTCCTATGCCTTTCAGCTTTTCCTGTCATTGTCTTCTCCATGAAGTCTCATAAATGCGCATCAAAAATACAATCGACTCCATTTAGTCACTTTGGCTTCTAGGTACCTCCAGATTGATTGTTGTCTCCATGTGTCAAGGTGTGAGATATTTTGTTGAGGCTGAGAAACCTGTCAAGATATTCCATTGAGGTTGAATAACCAGTCTACAAGCTGTCCAGTGCTGCCACAATTCTAAGATAATTAGTTCCAAGACAATGAATTGTGGCATAAGATATTTCTTGATTCACAGTGCCATTCCATACCCCCAAAGTCATTCTATCCAAACCTAGCGGAAGTTGTTATCAGTCTGAGCTTCTTCCTGTCTTAAGCCGCGGTCTCACCAGCGTTTTCTGCGCATTTTTGCTGCGGCGAACTGTGCAGTAAAAGATCGTGTACTAACTGCAAAGGGAAGTAATTTGGTGCCCCAACTGACCACGCCCCCGGAAGCGCACTTTCACTGAAGTTTTTAAATCACTGCTAGGGGTTTGTTTAAAAAACTTCCCTTAAAGATGCACAGTTCTTTGCTACTCTACAAGGTGCGACCCCAGAAAATACACAATAGTTAGCTTCGTACAGTGATCCCCCACCTATCGCTGGGGTTAGGGACCTGACCTGACCAGCAATAATTGAAAATCCGTGATATGCGGATGCAGGTTGAGTCAGGCCTGGGGGGACCTAGCTGGGGGCTCTTATACTTACCCCCAGCCTGGCCCTTCCCTGAACGGGTCTGTGAGAGCCTTCCCGGGCCTTCTGAAGGCCGCAAAAGGGCCTCCCTGCAAATTGAAACTGCCTTCTGGTAAACCGGAAATCATTTCTGAGGCCTCCGACAGGCCTAGAAAGGCTCTCGGAGGCCTCAGAAATGATTTTCAGGGATCCGGAAGTCACTTCCGGTTTGCAGGGAGGCCCTTTTGGGGCCTCCAGAAGGCCCAGGAAGGCCCTCACAGGCCTGTTCGGGGCAGCTCCAGTCCTGGGGTAAGTATGGGAGGCTTGAAACAGGACTTTCCCCCCTTACCCTAGGAGGCCTTTTTCATATACTGTGATCCTGCGATATAGCGGGACCGCAATATATGAACTGCAAAAGGGCGGGAGACCCCTGTACCCCTTTACCTGCCACTTCCTGCAATGGAGACTTAGAAAATCGACCCAGAAAAAAAGGGGAAAGATGTGCAGTAAGCAAGTAGAGATGAGCACAGAGCAGTAAAATACTACCCTGTTGACAGGACACTAACTGCGCATCAAACACCACGTGACCACCCGAAAAATTAAGATGCACAGAAAACTTTAGTGAGACAATGGCCTTAGACTCATTTTGAGGTATCATGACTCATGCTTGGGTACTTTTTCTTCTCTGCCATCAGCTTCAGGCTTTATCAGCACATAAAACCACACATGGTAGGGTTTCAGAATGAAACTGAACTTTTGGGAGTGACAATTCTTTAGAGGTAAAATAAATCTGCAGTGGGAATGAACTGCGGCAGAGCTCCAAAGTTTTAAAGTATGCAAGACATACCGTGTCTGTTTCTTTCTCTTTCCTTTGATGCTTAACTTCCTTTCCCCCCCTGACCCATTTAGCACGCTGACTCCCCCCCCCCACTCTTTTGTGCTTTGGATCTCTAGCTGTTCCCAGGGAAAACCAGAAAACCACTGATTTTTTAAAAACTTCATCCATATTTATGGGGCTTTTAAGTCCAAACAGTACAATCTATGTGCAGCTATCCAGTCTTCTTTTTCTGGGGAGGGAAGGGGGGGAATGTGTTCATTGACCCTGGAAGCGAAGAGATGGACAGTACAGTAGAGTGGTTAGAATGCTGGCTACGACTCCGGAGGTCCTGGGTTCAAATTCCTGCTTGGCCGTGAAACTTACTTGGAGGATTTTGGGCCAAACGCACTTCCTTGGTCTGACCCACTTCGCAGGGTCGTTGTGAGAATAAGTGGGAATAAGATGAGAACAGGAGAGCCAACTAAACCAAATGGAACTCCCACAAGGTGTGTGTGTGTGGGTGGGTGGGTGGGTGGATTCATACAGTTTAACAACAAGCATGGAAGCATGACTTCAGGGGAAATAATAGAGAATGATATAAAAACTAGGGGTTACGAAAGAATCATGAGATTCTCAATTGGCGTGTAATAGAAATGGACACTTTTCATTTATTTGGGCCGCATGCTCTTTCTCCAGCTGAGGTCTGAATCAGAAAATCAGCTGGAGGGTTGGTGGTGGCATTTGCAGAGGATCAGCAGGTGTATGGGAGAGGCTGATAATTCCTCTCTCCTCTGGCTACTTTTTTCTCAGGGAAATCTTGCTGTCCTGTCTGCTTTCCTTCCTTATATTTGCAAACTCAGTTCTCACAAGGCGCATCTTCTGAGCTTATATTTCGCTGCTGTGAAAACCTAGTGGTCAGTGGTAGGCAGCTGATCTTCACCCTCTGGAACCCTCCAACAAAACACCAAATAAATAAATAAATAAATAAATAAATAAATAAATAAATAAATAAATACCGTCAGAACTGGACATGGATATGGAACAACTGACTGGTTTAAAATTGGGAAAGGAGTACGACCCTGTCACCTTGCCTATTTAACTTATATGCAGAGTCTGGCAGGTCTGGATGAATCACAAACCGGAATTAAGATTGTCTGGCGAGCTCTGGTCCATGGGATCACGAAGAGTTGGACATGACTGAACGACTGAACAACAACAAAGTAAGTAAGTAAGTAAGTAAGTAAGTAAGTAAGTAAGTAAGTAAGTAAGTAAGTAAGTAAGTAAAAAGCAAGCAGCAAAGTACAAGTCTCAAAAACTGGTATTTCATAGAAACATAGAGTTGGAAGCCATGCAGGAAACCCCATCACAGTACTCCCGACAGATGGCCATCCAGCCTCTGCTTAAAAAGCTCCAAAGAAGGAGACTCCACCACCCTCCTTTGTGGCAGCATACTGCCGAACAGCTCTAACTGTCATGAAGTTCTTCCTAATGTTCAAATTGAATCTCTTTTCTTGTCGTTTGAAACCATTGCCCCGAGTCCTTTTCTCTGAAGCCATGCAAAACAAACCAGTCCCCTCTTCAATATGACATAATTTCAAATATTTAAACATAGCTATCATATCCCCCTCAGCCTTCTTTTTGAAAGCCTAAACATTCCCTTTTCCCTAAGCTGTTCCTCAAAAGATATTTCTTCCAGACCTTCAACCATCCTGGTCGTCCTCCTCTGGAGCCACTCAAGGTTGTCAACATCCTTTTTAAATTTGAAAGTGTTAAATGTTTTGGGCGAACTTTTGACCTGTTTAAAAATGCAATATCCCTCCTGGAGGACTCAGAGAACTGCAATCCTTTTGTTCAAGAAACTCCACCCTAAAACCAGAAGTAGCATCTGAGAAGAAAGTGGTTTAGGTCTCTGGCTGCAGAGACAGAGGTCCAAAGTTTGGTTCTCCACTGGGTCTTGATGATTTAGGACCCCTTCTAATTTTGCAGTTTTAAGATTATTAAAACTAACTAAGGTGTTCTGCCCTGCTTTCTGAATGCGATGGTTTCTCGCATACCGTTTTGGTCAGTCTTTGTGTTGAGCAAGCATTGCGGGTAGTAAGGGGGTCAAATGTCTTATTTTGTGCAGAACAGTCCTTGGTTTGAATGGTTGTCTGGAAGTTGAGTCATGGCAACTGTACTTCGCTTTGTTTTGCTGCTCATCAGCAATGAAATGTTTCAATCACTGAAGAAAAAGAAGTCCAATTGCCATGACTCAACTTCCAGATAAACTCGCCTGGATGGATGAGAATCTTCATAGACATGTTTGAATGGTTGCCAAAAATAATCATCCTTTTGTGGCTTTTCTGCCTTTCAAGGGCTGACTCACCCCAATCAGATTTTAAAATAAGGAAGAGCATAGCAGGTGAACAGGGATTGTGAATTTGCCCTTCTTCCGTAAGCAGGCTCAAAATACACACACATCTGCTTTGTCATAGACTTCTGAGATGCGTAGCAATTCTATTTTAATGATTTAAATTATCTCTAACTTTTCCTCAATATATCAAAATCAGTTTGTGCCCTTTTGTTTTGCAAACTGGTGTTCTCTTGTGTCCTGTTTTTCGATGGTGTGCTGAAATGGTCACCATCAGTGGCAGGCCTTTGGAGCAGTTTTTTTAATGTTGTGCAGATTCTCCCTAGGTAATCTCTTGTGGGTTACATTGTGCTCCGAGTTTTGGAGAGCTGGATTTTTTATTCTTATTATTTATTTTGTTTTGTTTTTATTGAGACAACAGCTGTTCAATGGTTTTGGTCTGATTTCATCACATGCACTTTGGTCCACTTTTAATAAGAAAGCATTTGTCAGCGGCTGTGGTTCTGACTGGCTATTGTTTCTTTGATGCATAAGCAAAAAAGATGAGAAAATCTGGGAAATGTGACTGCTGTTGGATAGCTCAGTGGTTTAGGTATTTGGCTGGAGAGCCAAAGATTGGGAGTTCAGTTCCCCATGGTGCTTCCTTAACAGGGCTGGACGTGATGAATCAGAGGGTCCCTTC